>OZ020291.1:11699665-12064379 GCA_963971205.1 Aethes cnicana
GGTAATGGAGAAATGGGTATTAAGGAAACACGCTCTCACTGGAAGTATAGTATAATGACAATCAAAGATAAAAACGTGTCGCCAAGCAACAAGCAACTTCGGTTCCACTCACTAGTATGTACAAAGGTCGGTCGTCAACATAGGGGTTTCCCGAAATTCCTACTAAAATGGAAAAAACAGGATTTTATATGTTAGTGTTTCTGCTCACACGAAGTCGCAGGCAAAAGCTATTAAGAGAACTTATAAGAGAAAAGAGAATGAAATAAATGGGCTATTCAGTATCATGCAAAGAAAGTATATCGTAGTGCCCGTGGAAAAAGCATATATGCTACCTTTTGTCTTTGTACAGTCGACGTCAGAGGTATTTACAATTTTGGACCTTAATTACAACTAACTAGGGTGCTAAAGTGTAAACATCTCTTTGAAGTCGACCGTACAATATGCCAATTGCTGCATGACATTGACATTAATATAAGAATTTATTCAGCAAATTGGCCGCATTGGGAATGTCAACTGTTAAGAATATTTCCAGGTCATAATATCCGTTTTCCAGAAACACGCGAGCTAGAGAGCTCCATCCGGCTGTCGGACCGCAAGCTGTACAAGAGCTGGGAGGCGCTGAAGAGCTCCACGGATCCGGCCGCCTTCGAGCCGCTGCTGGATGAAATAAGGGTGAGTCGGTAGAATAAAGAGAAGAGGATTACTTGGAATTAATTTCAGTAGCTAATAAAGTTCTAATAACACTGGCTTTGGAATCCGGAGCTCCCATTAGCCATATGTGAAAAACATAAAGTCCTAGAATGGGTTAATTTCGTTTCCCGCGTGCCCCCCAACGAAATCAATAGTTAGAGATACGCTATGTGACCACCGTTGGATATATCATTCGGATACCAATTTTGTTAAATATAGTTTTCTCTTAGACGAAACATCACTTTATGTTTCAGTTTTCTATTCAAAAGTGAAGCTGGCATGGCATCACGAAAAAAATACTTTAACAAGTCGTTATTTCGTAGAGGTATTATTATCGGTTTTACTTCCGCGGATGGTCCTTAACCTGGTTTAAACCCACTTGCACCAAGCAGCTTGGTCCAAGCTGCTAACTTCGGTGTGGATTCTGAACTCATGTTTAGTAGTATCAACTTAACTCGAAAGGGGGTAACCCGAGGTTAGCGGCGTTTGGTGCAAACGGGCCCAAGAAGTAGTTTTTTCTAGACCGATCTATCGTTGGCCTTTTATCTCCAATACAAGTCAATTGAGTATAGTGTGGAACATGACGTGCAGGGCAAACAAACAGCGCTCGAAAACCTGGTGCGTCTTATCGAGGGCCGCTGCTCCAGCCTCACGCGCACCACCGCGGCGCCGACGCCGCTGCCGCCGCCCGAGCCTCATGACAGCGATGGTTAGACCTTCATGCTTCTTATTATACTTGCTCCAAGTATTGCAGTTGCTCCAACTGCAACACTGCACTGTATCCCTGCACCCTGATCCCTGCAGCTACTATCTATAGCGCATGGGAAAACCCCAGTCAAGACAGGATCACCGTTTCGCTTATCATCTACTGTTCACATTCAGAGAAAGACATAAAATTGAACGTTACGGTTATCAAACAGTTCGGTTTTCTTTAGTCTACTTACATCAAATCCGATGATATGCCTTATTCTTATTATATTTTATCGTTCAATTATTTCATATTTCAGCAAAGCAGCCAATCAAAGTAACCATACGTGACTCCGACATAAACTCAGTCTGAGAAGATCCCATTCATAATACTAAGTGCCGGTCTTTTTTTTCTTTTTGTACCAGACACTTCCAATGTCTCGAGCCGCAAACGGTTCGAAGGTTCCAGAAGATCGTACAGAAGGAAACGAGGGAGCTCGAAGGAAGCTCGCTCTGTGCCGTTATCAGGAGAACCGAGCAGACACGGGCCACGATCTCAGGTAGGGGTAAATTTTGTTGAAGTCTAAACTGATCTCTTATGCGCAAGGTCCTATAATAATGCCGGAGAGCTGAGTTTAGCTTTATACAGAGCGCTCATAGAACTATTGGTCATTGGAAGCAGAACGTTCTAGAATAGTGTCACTGAGTGTCAGTACTGTCAGTATGGAAGACGCCATGCAGAGCGACGGAGACGGAATGGTAAAGTGGGTATCCATGGGATGTATGGGACGCTAGTTTGTCGGCGGGGTGTGGTAAACCTTGGAGCCTAAGTTAGCAGTGGATCTCGAAGTCTTACGGATAAAATGATGATGAGTTTAGATAGAAGCATCCCATATGGTCATCTGGGCATGCAATGGCTTACATTGGCGTGTTGTCTTTGACAGCATAGTAGGTAACGAGTAGCCTTAGCCGTTGATAATTTTAAGAAAGCAAACCCAAAACAAGAAATCAGATCTAGAATTTGACTTGTTGTCCCTATTGGCTAAATTTAACACCTTTTAATTCCATAACGGCCAGCAAGTTACTGCCATTTGATATGGATTTTTTTCTGGAAAACATGGTCTATTATTTCTCTTCTCAACATTAGAAGTTTAGAACCATAATTGATGGTATTTCTTGAACTGATGCGCTCATCCGTCGCTTCAGATTTAGTCCAAGTAGTTAAAAGTTAATGTACATATGTCTTCCAGCAGGACTCCGAGAGCTCTTCCCGGTATAGAGTGGGGAGTGCCGGAGCGGTGACCGTCGCTACTCCTATAGAGCTGCCTTCCCATGGGAGCGTCAGGGACATTCTCTTCTTCTCACTCAATTGACCACACATAAATAAAAACACGTTTACTATTTTATTATTGTTTATTTTAATATACGTTAGTGAAGGTTATAATGTAAATGTTGTAAGTAGGTTATAAAAGTAAATGGTAGTTTTCAACCGAATATCTAGCCGTAGTGGGTGAGTAAGGACCACTGTCTTGAAAAGAGTATGAAGATCAGATTTTCGTATCCATTTCACACATCGGGTCTTAGCTAATGCATCATTTTTGAATAATTAATGACAAGTGGCCTGAGAGTCGCGTTGGTGATTTAAAAAACATGTAATTTTGAGATCTTATCTCTTATGCTTAGGTCTCCTCGGGCCTAAGATTTCTTCTCCTCCACCACAGGGCTTGCCGCAGGTGCTGGTGCCTTGACCGTCACGTCCTTCGGGACCTTCAAACGGATAAAATGTACAATTAGCTATCAGTCTGTAAATGAATGTGACAATATTTGGTCCTTCAATTTGGGATGTGAAGTTTTGTGACATAGAACGATTGTATTACAAAACCAAGACTCAATGCTGCGTCTTAAATAATCGTATTGCTTCGTTTTGAATTGAAACTGAGTCACTGCTAATTAGCCGGCCAGCCCCCTCATCTCCGATCCAGCTTCCTACATGCCACCGATCCAACTACATTGACCCGAACAAATGCAACCCTCAATCTGTGGAAAGGAACAGCGCCCCCTCCTGAAAACTTTGTGCAACCAGCCCACAGCCTACCACCCGGTCACGACCTGGCTTGGGCAACATGGAAGTCCCTCAATAGACTGCGTACGCAGTAAAGACAGTCTGTGCTAGTGGGGTATCATCGGGGCATCCTCCAACCGCTGCGTGTGGCGTCGCTCCACAAACTCTGGCGCACCTTACCAACTGCCCAGCTTGCCTATCCTCCTTCTCACAGGAAGACCTGGTTAAAGCTAATCAAAGGGCAATAGACGTTGCTGGGTTTAGGGCCAGCACAATTAGCATACAGTCGATAAAAAGAAGAAGTGGGTGTCGACCATTATCATAACATCCAGCAATGCTAACAGACATGCCGATCATTCGTGTCGTGATCCATTCATATTTGCGTTTACTAACTCAATTTTTAGTAAGATATGTTTATTTCAAGGGTGTCTTGGTGTCGATATACGCTCAAGAGCAAGTTTTCCGATTTATAACAGTCTTAAGAAGTTTAATTGCATGCATTTAAATTCAAGTGAGTGAATTAATCGTCAATATAAACCTTTTGTTTGGCAAAAATACTGGATATAAGAAATGTAACTTGAAAAAAAGCCTATCGTCTTTTTAATTCGAACTTACCGCCGAGGGTACAGCTTTCACTTCGGCAGCTTGTGCCGCCACAGGCTGTACCGTGGTATCAACGGCCTTCGCGCCATCGGTAGGTGCCGACTGGCACATCTGAACAGAAAGGAATACTACATTATTCTCATCGATGTTGGTCACTGCAAAGCCTTGGGAGTTGCTCAAGGTGTTGAATTAGGTTGCGCAGTTTTCTTGTAAGCTTTCCGTGCATGTAACAACATTTGCCTTAAGTCAAAATCAGGCTAGTTATCTTAGTGAGTAACCTGTGAAGATACTTTCCCTATTTAAAAAACAGATGGACCGAATCTATTCCCTTCCCTTCATGCGTTCCTCACTCGATTTTAATAGAGAGAAAAAAAACACTGATTTACTCGTACCTGCACAGCGATAAACGCGAAGAGAGCTACGGCGACCACAAACTTCATTTTTCCGAGATAATTGATCAACTGACTCAAGTGCAATGGACTCTCCTCGATGGCCGCAGGCTAATTTATAACCACTCCAACCGTGGAGGCAAAATAATAATTTCGATACAATCAATAATGAGCCGTGTTTATAAAACATGATCGGAACAATTAAAGTCGTTATCGCTTGTGGGTATATGCCGCGGCGTGAACAATGACAAGGTGACGTCATGTGTGCTGTGGGGTGAGAATGCGGTAGAGTTTTTTTTTTTTTCATTTATTACCAGGGACTGAAAAACAGACAGGATGTTTTGGGAAATAGACATTGCACTGACTGACACTTAAACATCAGCTTTGTAAATTGAGCTTGTTCTGTTCACATGGTTTTCAAGTTTAGTCTGGTATACCGGAGGAGCGCAAATACTAGAAGCACGTAAGTAGGAAGCGAAATTTATAATAATTTCCACAACGAATAAGTACTTCTATTGGGCATAAGCGTCCTCTTACTTAAAACGGCTCTGGATTATTCCGGCACTTGGCTGTATTTGCCAAAAAAAATGTGTTCCATCTATTTCGTTATTTATACTTAAGGTAAGTATGTAAAGGATGCCACCAGAGTATTTGGCAAAGAACATCCTAGTGAAGTGCCGGTATTAATCTTATGCGGCCCAGAAATAATTCGGGACTGCGCGAACAATTTTAATTTATTTGGCTGCTTCAACGCGTTCCTTACAACGTTTTCCTTCACCGAAAATCTCTGTGTTAGTTTTAAGTACCAAATGTGGTAAGCATTTTTAAATTGGAATAGATTTTACTGGTTTTTTTACGCTACTGTCCCATTTTAATTAAGAATACATGGTCACCCTACATCTTTTAAGTATCATTCCGTCGAGTAATTTCATTTCACCGTTTTCCTTCAGTGACTCAATTTCAGCTGATTGATCACGCCTCAGGTTTTAATTAAACGCATCAATAATTTACACGTGTATTGTTTTTTTTTCTGTTTTCATTATGTTATGATCTCCAAAACTCAAAATAACATTTCTAACTCCACCCGTCTGGAGTATTCACGAAGCGGCTGGCGTGTTGTAAAAGAAACAGAGATGACTTTCCATCAGGTGCGCCGTGAGCGCCGTCTGTCTTTTCCGTTACTGACAGTGACTGGGTACTTACTTACACTGAGTGACTGGCTGACAAACAAAGGCACATCCGAAACTACTGGTCGTAGAAATTGTAAAAAGCTGAAAGGCATTAAGTATGTATGTTCCTTCGGAAGAGTAGGAGAGAGAGGAGAGGTCCTATATTTCCTAAATTTCGTGATCAATTGCATCAATTGATATTGACGGCAGATTGATGGAAATGCTGTGTGCGTACTATTTAAGTCCTGTGGTCTTGCATTAAGGTAAAGGGCGCTACAAACGACCCTACTTGCAGGGTCCTGCATGCAGGGCCACTGCCAAATCGTGCCGTGTGTAGGCTTACAGGGCCGACATTTTGCAGGGTGAGCAATTAAAATGTCGGCCCTGCAAGCCTACACACGGCACGATTTGGCAGTGGCCCTGCAAGTAGGGTCGTCTGTAGCGTCCTTTACCTTTGAAACGATCAGTCCGGGCAAGGTCCGGGCTATCAGTCCATAGATCAGTGGGTTACAAGTTCAGTATTTCTAATCTGATCAGATTGATGAAATACTGAGCGTGCTGCGTGTAGGTACTGTAGAGTTAGTATAGCTCTCGCTATACTAACTCTTTAGGCGTAGATTTGTAAACGTTCTAGAATTACTGATTATTTGAATATTAAAAAAAGAAAGCCATTCTGGAACGTCGAGTAGTAGTCTGAAGCTCGTTGTAGCAACGCGCGCATGTAACAAACGTAGGCCCCATTTTAACACCAATATAAAGTAATCAATATAATTCCTTTTTTATTTAACTTCAAGAAGTACCTCGCACTACCATCTGACGATCCCCCAGTTTCTTGTCACAGTACTTAGCCCTTGTCTAAAAACTAGACCTACGCTATTATATGAAGTATAAGTAGTTACTAATAATAAGTCTGCAGAAAAGTCGCATGTGTAACATGAAAAAAACAACAACTCTTTATTGAACACGAAACACAACACCGGAAATACAGAATACGCAGTTATACCAAGTTATACATAATAGCCGGTTGATTCAAGCACAGTTTGACCATGGTAGTAGTACTAATTGCAGTTGACGGGCTCATGGTCGTTAAATATGGCCGCCAATCGAGCTGTCATCATGGAGGTAACATATTGTCATTCTTCCATACAGAAACGACATTTTTATCCAATGGTATAATAGTACATTACACACCGCCCTACGGTCAAGTAAAGAAAGTCTCAGATCGCGGGTAATTGAAGGCCGAGCCGGAGGCGAGGGCTATAATCTAGCGGTCTGAGGATCTCTTTACAACCGCCCGTGGTTAGTATACGATTTTACGTCACCACCTGGCCGTGAAGAGGGATTTTCGTAGCGCCCAAGGGCGATAAATCCCGCTGTTCGGCCTGGTGTGACGTAAATTATTTAACGAGCGCTGCATCTTCTTGTAAAGCCACTTGGTTTAAGCACGATTAATCGTATCATTAAAATTTTTGTTACATAAATAAATATAAACAACATTAAATCCTTTTTTTACATTTTTTTATTATTTATTTTAGAACTGTCAAAATAGTTTCTGAACGAAATTGAAAAACCTTGAAACGTTGGCATATTTGGCACTTTTGGCAGTTCAGTTCCGATCTATCATTTCACGTCTGGGAAAAAATGTTCGTGCACTGACTAAAATATTTAATTCACGACAAAACTATCTGGATGGTGTCGTTTAAGTGCTTTCTTATAATTATTTAGAGTGTGTTTAGGCTGTTTGAAAGTTAAATAAGTTAGGAAAATGGCTTCACGGGGCGGTGTTATGGTTACGGGCACGAACGGCGCTGATTTCGAGCATCGGGAGAAGATCGCGGCTCAATATCAAATAAGGTTTGTTTTAAATGTTATTATAAATGGTTCTACATCCCCAAACATGCTTATAGTACGCTAAACAGGCGCCTTAAAGGTTAGGAACTGTGGCTTTGCAACAGGGGACGATTCGATCAGTCAAATTATTTTTAGACGGAAGCCAAAGAAGAAACATTTCGCACGGTTTATTAGAAATTCAAATAATATGCATTAGTAATCGTTCTTCATGCTGGGTCACAGACAGAATAATTTGTCTTTGACATGTAGAATAGAATTTTATTTTCTGAAAATTTTATGAAATGTAAATTGTTTCAGTGAGTACTATGTAGAGAATGTATTAGATTCCCATTCTTTCTTGTATTATTGTGTCATTACTACACCGGATAGATATTTTGACATTGTTTGATATAATAAATTACCCATGAATGCAGGAATTCCTTTTTTTTATTTAATAAAAACAAATTACAAAAAAAACATGCAAAAATTCTCAACCCATCATTGGCAAAACCTGTGAAATATCATTCAAGATAATTCAAACGAGCATCATGTTTAATGGAACTAACATTTGTATCAAAATAAATGCATTTTACAGTATTTTAAATGAACATTCAACATAAAAGTGGTCATGAAAATCAATCATGAGTTTTGATGGAGTTTATTGAAAAGTATTGATGGTTTCTGTATACCAGATTATGTTAAATTTTAAATCTGAATAAGACTTTTATATAAATAGTTCTGCAGTCTTTAAAATTGAAACTGCATCACTCATATGTTCTTCAAGGTAGAAGTCATCATACCTTTCTGTTACATTCAATTTACCAATTTAATTGAGATCAAAAATGTTCATCAGAGTATTAACCTGAGGTTTGAATTTTCCAGCGCATTGAATAAATCTCGTCTGAAGTACTGTGTGTTCTTCCACCACATCCTGTTCTTCGTGATGCTCGCCAAGCTGTCTGCTGACATCCTTGACAAGCTCGACATCTTCATACTGGAGATAGAAGAGCTTCAAATACCACAGGTATACTTGTTTATTTATTTATTTATTTATTTATTTATTTGAAAGTACAGCCACATCGTATACATAACACTTTAGTAGTAGTAAACAACATGAAAACAAAGACAATTCTGATATATACGACAATTACGGAGTACATAACAATGACAGTGTATGACATGAGCTACATTAAGTTAAGAAAAATGCTTTTGAATTTAGTAAAAATAAAAATTAATTATTAATTAGTAAAAATTAATTAGTTAATACAATTAACATCTATTGCTAGATGGGAATGACTCGGTCACAGTTGGATAATCGGTCCATTATTCTGGACCATTTAACTATTTCCCCAATAGCAAATAAAATAACACTTTCACTGCCATGAACTCAGTTCATTCATAGCCTCTTTGTACCTACACCAAGTGGGAAAAATGTTTTAAGAAGTATATTTTCAAACATAGCTATGGACAACTTGGATTTTGAAATAAAAAATATCAAAAGTGACTTGTCATTTGAGGGTTTTTGATGCTCAGAGTGACATGCAGTCATTTATCTACTTTTATAACACCTGCACTCTTAATGGCTGAACCGAATTTTGAAAATTATAGACAAAATGATTAAAATTTTATCATTTATTCAGAAAATTGGCCACATACGCTAAGAGCGCTTGCTAGCCCATCGCTGAGAACAGATGTAGTAACCTCATGGATTTTTTTCAGCCTCTCTGGTGGGAGTACGTCTGGTGCCTATCCCTGCTGCTCTCATTCCTCGGCCTCTCAGCCATCAAACGGAACAACATCCGACAGCTCAGACGCTATGTATATGGCATTGGAGTCCTAGGCTTTGGACCACTGTTGTACTGCATCATTTACTACTGCGGAGACGTCTGGAGGTACCTCTCAAAGGACGAGGATGAGGATGACAGCTCGGAGATCGAGGTGGAGTTGTGGCAGGTAAGGATTTTACCTTCGGGATTTATTTACACCATTTTATTTCAAGATATGACAAGATACTCGACCCAAGAGGACCTTCCTTGTCATTGAGATTGGAGTCGTGTTCGATGCGCGCTGCGACGTAGACGCATTGATGACTAATTAATTTATTTTATTAATTCCGGAATTAGCGCGGCTCGGCCGCCGCTAATAGTTTTTTGAAACGATGGGTGAAACCGTTGTGAATAAGCTCCTCACCTTTCTGCTGCGGTTACTGCGGGAAGATGAGCTGGATGCGGAGCAGGTCTGCTTGGCGAGCTTCAGTGCCGCCGACATCTGCGAGGCGAAGAAAGTGCTGTTCCAGTCCCTTGGGATTGCCGGCACAGTTATACTTCACCGGAGAGGAGACGAAACGGGGATAAAGTCCCTTAAGGACATCATTGATGTTCTGAGGGAGCGTGATGGCGACTTGCCGGAGTTCGTGGCGACTTGTCGACGTGAGTGGCCTGCTGAAGGAAATCGTGGCCCTTAAGGCAGGCATGGCAGAAATTTTGAAGAAATTTGATGATTCGCAGGCCACTATTGCCGAGTTACGCAACGAAGTTATCTGTTTGCGTAATAGTGCCCCGCAAACTCGGTCACCTGCAGCGGCGTCAAATTTCAAGATTAATGACCGGGCGCCAAGTGTCGACGCGGTCAGTTCGCATGTTGCTGACACTGCGCATGCCGTTGCCCGTGTGGCCCCTCCGCGCCGGGCCGCCGCCCCCGCATCCTCTAAATCACGTCATCGCTATGCAGATGCCGTAGCTGGTCGGCCTGTCGCAGCCAACCGGAGTGTCGCGCCCTCAATAGCGCGTGAAGTTCGGGTTCCTCCAAAGGAGCCCCCTAACACCAATGTGGACAAGGAGGGTTTCACTACGGTGTCGAGGAAGCGCAAGCCGCGCAAGAGCCAAGGTGGTACTGCAGAACTGGTTGGTTCTGGTCTGCACGTTGCCACACCGAGCAAGGCGCTATATGTTTCGCGCCTGCATTACTCCGCCACGGCTGATGATTTGGCGGAGTATGTTCGCCAGAAGACCGGCTTCTCCCTGAGGGTGTTCCCGCTGCGTTCGCGCCACTACGTGCACTTCAGCTCTTTTGTGGTGCGCGTGCCGCGGCCGCTGCTGGAGAACATCGAGAGTGCTGACTTCTGGCCGAAGGGTGTCGTGTTTCGACGGTTCCGGGGCAACCTACCGAATCCTACACCGGAGATGACGACGCAGCGGAGCCACGCCGTTTCGTCGCCTAAATAGTTTTTACTTGGTTTCATGACGCATTGGCGTTAGCTGTAAGGTCATGTTAAACTTTTATAAATAAATAAATAAAAATAAATAAATAAATTGATTATTTTGTGTAATGTAGCACCTGTTCTGAACTACTATCAACAACTTCAGAATAGCTGCGTTACTTATAGAGTTTCTCCATTACACAAATGTTTTTTACATCACCCTTGGCCGTAAAGTGGGATTTTCTGCCCGCTACACGGAGAGAAAATCTCACTTCTTGGCCAAGGCAAAACGTAAAACTTTTGACAAACCACGGGCGGTAATTCGTAAAGCCCCAGATCGCATATTTATGGCCCTCACCTTCGGGTCGGGCCACAGAAACCTGCGATCTGGGACATTTAAGAATTCACCACCCTAGGTCTGTAATGTACTATTAAAGTTCACTTTTGATAACTCTGTGATCCAATTCAGACTTAGGAATGCATTAGGAGGACTGGATCCTTTGTGTGTGACCGTCATGCTTAGAAGTTAGACCAGATCAAATCATTGCAATCCAGTCGCTTTTTACGCCATGTCGCAAAGACTGCAAAAAATAGTATTTTTCTCCATTCTCATACAGTGATACTGTTCTGTAACAACCTCATTTAAATTTCCAGGGTCTTCCTTACGGGGTGCTATGGTACGCCTTCGTGCTCCTGGCTTCTCAGGTGCACTTCTTCCAACTCTACTTCTCTCTGAACCTGCTGAAGGCCTGGCGCGCCCGCGGGGCGCTCCGGAAAGCGGAATAGGGCTCGAGGTGCTAGTGTGAGTGTGTTCGGACCTCCCGAGTCTGAAGTGACTGTGTTTACTGGTGACCGTAAAAGTGCTCTTGATATAGTAGCCTGTGAAAGTGCTCTCAATAAAGCTGCCTGTGAAAGTGCTCTTAATAAAGCTGCTCTTGAAAGTGCTCTCAACATAGCAACTTGTAGAGAGTACTACTCAAAATTGCAGAAGTCTCGGAAAAGCGCAAAGATCTCACTAACTCTAATCTCATAAGAGAGTTATTATTGGTTGAGCTTTTGTGAAAGAGAGCTCTATTTATTGCAGTGTTTTGTGAAAGAAGAGTGCTGTCGACCTAGAAGAGCTCTAAAGAGTGCTCTCAACTTAGTAGTATGAAGATATCAAAGAGCCCATTTGACCAGCTGCAAGTAACGATCACGGTGATGCATAAGACAAGTCCATCAATAAACTAGGCAAATGTTATAAGGTCTCATGAACTATCCATCTTCTATGTAATAAAAATGAATTGCCGTCTGTTAGTCTGGGTAAGGCTCATAAACTGTTGGACTGATCTGGATGATTCTTTTTTTGTTTTATTTCCTGGTATTCTGGAAAGGTTTAGAAAGAAAAAAATCGTGAAAGTCTAAAGGAACGGCTAAAAAAGATAAATAACTTTGTATGGGAATCCGTCCCGATACAAAGTTCACCGGGTCCACTAGTCATTTATAATGAAAACAGAATGAAGCAACCCTAATATTTGCAGTTGGTATTGTTAGTATTGTTGCCAGTAAGCATTCTAAAATTCTTCCTTCAGTCATCAAAAACATATGTCTCCACCCCTTTTCTGTGCGCTAAATAGTACTGCTAAGCTTGTCCAAAAATCTAGATTTTTCCCCGAGAGAGACACAGTTATACTAGCCCAGTGCGTGTGAGTGAGAGGACGATATTTAAAGAACTGTCAATTTGACTGTTAGGGTTAGCACAACTCAAAAGACGAATTGATGTTAAAAGTGTTAATGTCTAAGTTAGATGCTGTCATGATTATTGTCAGTTATGTAAATATTGTCAATATTATTGATAGATTCTATTCTGTTGTAGTTTAGATTTTCAAATAGAAATAAAAATAAAGATATTTATAAACAAGATGCAAACATGATTGTCTTACTTATGTACAGTAATTAAACAAAATGCAATCTAAATGTCTTTGATTCAGGGAAGGTTGAGAAAGAAAAAAATCAGAAAGAATCTAAAGGACCAGCTCAAAGAAATAAAAATAACTTTTTATGGGAAGCTGTGGTGATATGAAGTTCACCAGGTCTATTATAATATATCTTTAGTCAATGAAGACCACTTTTTGGAAGTTATCTATTTTTTAGATAATTTTTTTATTAGCTTAGTAGATGTGATATGAGCGCAAATGACACTTCTATGCAATTAAGGTGAGTAGTGAGGCAAAAATGCAAATTCGAGGTGTTTTTGTAACCATTTTTCTATAATTGTAACAAGTTGTCATCTGCAAAGTTTACGAATATGGAACACAAATATAGTCAATTAGTGTTTCTGGTATTTTATATCGTCTTATATG
Organism: Aethes cnicana; assembly: GCA_963971205.1. Taxonomy (NCBI): domain Eukaryota; kingdom Metazoa; phylum Arthropoda; class Insecta; order Lepidoptera; family Tortricidae; genus Aethes; species Aethes cnicana. The sequence goes on from OZ020291.1 coordinate 11,712,637, forward strand.
TAATGTTTTGTACTATGGATGTCATTTAAGAAATCCTTAATCCTCCTATATGTAACCATTTATTTCCGCTTAGGAAAAAATCTACGTTGACAAATTTTTTGCAAGTACTTTTCAGAATTTTATCTAGGGCTTGACCTTCTAACTTATATGATAAATAGCTTTTAGACGAAAAACCTATGTCTTCCTTAGTGTATAATCACAAGTATCACAACACACATTTGCTGCGCTTGTTATGGTAGGCGTTTTGTTGAATTATGCGGCGTTTTTTATATTTTTAAATATTTTTATTTATTGATTAAAAAATATCTAAACTATCATGATTACTAAAGAAAGAAGGATAAAAGTTCGTTTCATAAATTTGACTTTTATATTGGATTTGAAGTAGTGTTATTTTTCTATAAATTCAACATAAAGTTGTGGTTGAGAACAAGGCGACGTTGCGAGTTTCGGCACTCGTGTTGTTTACCTCGCGGTCGCGCGCGCTGTTGCCAGCTAGGTAGGTATCCCGAACTCGATCAGAGGACGCACAGCATGGTCGGCCTGCCGGCCGGCACTCGGAAATGAGTGAATAGCGAGTGAGTAACTAGCGAGAGAGTAAGTCGAGTGGAGTGATTTGTCTCGAGGATTTGCATTTTATTGTTGTTATAGATACTTATTTGTTAAGTTTGTTTTGTTACTCCGTAATAGTGTTCTTGTTATAATATTGTTATTGTTACCTAGTGTTAAAATGGGTAATAAAAAGGGGAGAAGATCACACTGCTCTATAAAGTTGATACGAAAGCGACAAGGGCGAACCGCTTATTACCTCAAGAAAGTCGCTGAAAAGTAGGGTCGCTTCGCCTGTTTGCGTCCACTTACTGGAGTTGGCAAGTTTGAAGGTGAAAATAAAAATGTTCTAATTGAAATTTTGATTATAAAAGGGATGTAATGTATTGATGATATAGTCCTTTTCAATATAACTTATAGTTTTGGTCGAAACATCTGGTAGTTTTCAAAAAAACGACACAAATAGGTAAATTAGGCGATTTACCCAGTTTGCGTCCACTTAATCCAGATTGCGTCCACCTATGGACCAATTCGCGTCCACCAACTTAGAAAAGGAATCTGAATTGATGTTTTTATAGTAACTAGCTTTTTCTCAAACATGCTCGGTAATGTTCGTGTTACTTTCAAAAAAAGAAGACGCCAGGCTGTCCATTGCCGGCCTTGGCCAGCAAAAACATTATTGTCGTGTGTGTTTTTTTTAAATTCGCTTGCTATTTGAGACACCTCTGTAGAGCAACTGACAAATCAATGGAGGTAATGAGTACAACTTCCATGGCCAAATCATCCACGATCATGGAAGTAGTAAATACTGATGTGGGGTAAGTGCGCCTTAATTTATTTCGCCCCTATGCCTTGTAAACAGCCAACTACTAGTTGAGTAATATTTATAGGTTTCGATATATTTATGTTAGGCGCACTTACCCCGAAACTGACAAATCCATGGAGGTAATAAGTACAACTTCCATGGCCAAATCATCCACGATCATGGAAGTAGTAAATACTGATGTGGGGTGAGTGCGCCTAAATTTAATTCGGCCCTATGCCTTGTAAACAGCCAACTACTAGTTGAGTAATATTTATAGGTTTCGATATATTTATGTTAGGCGCACTTACCCCATCCTGGCGCACTTGCCCCGACTGACCTTACGTATTTCCTCGCTGTTTGAGAAAAGCATTATATATACGTCGGCCGCAATTGCGATTGCCGGACTCGTACTAATAGAATCGTCCGGCAATGCGCTACTTGGCGGCCTCTGCAATATTGTACTATTCCCCGCAACTTCGTATGCGCAGAAATATTAAAATGAAAGATCCCGTTTTTTCCCGTTCCCGTGGGAAATTCGGGAAATCCTCTCTTAGCGCTCCCATACGTTCCCTAAGGAACCTGCATGCCAAATTTCAGCCCGATCCGTCCAGTGGTTTGGGCTGTGCGTTGCTAAATCACTATGTCAGTCAGTCAGTCAGTCACCTTTGAGTTTTATATATTTAGACTAGCTTTTCCCCACAACTTCGTATGCGCAGAAATATTAAAATGAAAAACCCCGTTTTTTCCCGTTTCCGTGGGAATTTCGGGAAATCCTTTCTTAGCGGATGCCTACGTCATAATATCTACCTGCATGCCAAATTTCAGCCAGATCCGTCCAGTGGTTTGGGCTGTGCGTTGATAGATCACTATGTCAGTCAGTCAGTCACCTTTGAGTTTTATATATTTAGACTAGCTTTTCCCCGCAACTTCGTATGCGCAGAAATATTAAAATGACAAACCCCGTTTTTTCCCGTTCCCGTGGGAATTTCGGGAAATCCTTTCTTAGCGGATGCCTACGTCATAACATCTACCTGCATGCCAAATTTCAGCCAGATCCGTCCAGTGGTTTGGGCTGTGCGTTGATAGATCACTATGTCAGTCAGTCAGTCACCTTTGAGTTTTATATATTTAGACTAGCTTTTCCCCACAACTTCGTATGCGCAGAAATATTAAAATGAAAAACCCCGTTTTTTCCCGTTTCCGTGGGAATTTCGGGAAATCCTTTCTTAGCGGATGCCTACGTCATAACATCTACCTGCATGCCAAATTTCAGCCAGATCCGTCCAGTGGTTTGGGCTGTGCGTTGATAGATCACTATGTCAGTCAGTCAGTCACCTTTGAGTTTTATATATTTAGATGTACAGAATATATATTTAGATTGTACAGAATGATCGGATTTTAACAATGACTTTATTCAAGAATATTTGACATTAAAAAATCATGATTATAATTAATAAAACCATGAACATTTTTTTTTCCAGACAGGCCAGTTTTCCTGCTGTTTGAACTTTATTATGAATGTAGTCATTTATCGGGGTTTTACCCTACATACGCATAATGCCTAATTGCATTGCATATTCTTAAACTACGACTTTGATACGAAAAAACATTAAAAATATCTAAATATCACTAGTACCATGTTCAGCATGTAAATTATTTAAAAAAGTATTCAATTCATAAAAAAAATATACAAAAAGTTATTATAAGCGGTGATTTGAACCCGCGCCCCTCTTGCGCTCTCATCTACGTCATGATGAATTTGGACCGCTGGGCCACGGTAGACTTAAGACAGCGGGCGAAATTAACCATTGCTATCGTTGTAATTTACGTTAGCGTATTTGGCGCGGTTATTATTGAGAGGATCGGGCTCAAAACGCTCAAGGTCATCGACGGCTACAGGCGCCTTAATATTCTCGCACTGTTATTCTGTGGACTTGTAAAATTTTGTAAAAATATATAATCATAGCTTTTCACTACGTTTTGTATTTTTGCCTAAGATATTCGATTTATATATGGAATTTGTGTAGCCTCGGCAAATATGTAGAAGGGAAGAGATATTCACTTTTTTGTCTACATACATAGAATTAGAACTCGTGTTGGTTGGATCTGTTAAATGAATGTGAAATATTTTTTATCTATTAAACCCCAAGAATTTTAATAATTTCAAGGCCTATATTAAGTAAATTAAGCTGTACATAAAGAGTTTATTTATTACGTTTGACTCCAATTTTAATGGTGTTGTTTGTTTTGAGGTTTTCCCTTAAACTTGTTTTTTGTATGAAATAAAGATATTTTTCGAAAATTATCCCGATTTTTAATCTTGTTTGGGATTATCGGTGTATTAAGCTGGGTACCTATTAGACTTTATTAAAGACTCTAGTCCTTCCAGACTAAATGTAAACCAATCTGGAGTTACACCTTTCAGTTAGTAAAAATAATCATCGAAATCGTATAAAAACACATGAACTGAGAATCTCTTTTTTTTAAATTGGTTAAAAGGCTCAAAATTTCATTATTCTTTTTGGTAATTGACCCTATACTTGTCATCATTAGTGTATTTTTCGCTTGATTAGCCGCCTTTTATGTATTTGGCCGGCAGAGGCGTCTATTCGAGTCCACCATGTGATGATTGTACTTACGCGCAATTTGCTCTCTTGCAAAAATTAGGAGACTCCCTATTTGGGATATGGGAAATCTTATATCCCTATGTATGGACTCGGACTATAAGGCCCTGGGACTATATTCGATGTCTTAAATAGGGATTCCCTCCCTGTTCCCTATAGGATCGCTCACGCGTGAAGTTGAACTTTAAATCTAGCTGCTTAAAGTTCACGCGACGCGTGAGCGATCCCATAGGGAACGGGAGATCCCTATTTTAAGACTTCGAATATAGCTTCTGGATCTACTGGTCTAAGGCAAATCCAACGCTATGCTGTGCTGTGTGACGTCATCAATTTCACGTGCTCCCTGCCGTCCGACCATCTCTTACCCCCAGGGAGGGTAGGGCACGGACTCTACAAGCTACCTCTGGCTGGTACAGGCATCGGCAGTTGGCACGGAACATTGAGCGGCGGCCTTCGATGCGCAGAAGTTAAAAAGGTCTCAGAGGGTGGCAGAGGGGCGCGGGGCGCAGCGGGCGCTATGCCATGCGCGCGCGCTTATTGGCCCTTCAGTCGTAAACATGCGCAGAAATACCTTCTACTTCCCTACTCTCCCTGTAAGATGGGTCAAATAAAAGCCACATTGCGTGCCAAGTTTGTATTGTCCGTTCGTAGCAGATCGTGTTGTCTTAGACGCCTATATTTAGGTCGTCGTCGCTCGTGTCTGGGCTGCCGGGGTCGGCGCAGTCGGGCGCTACTCGGCGCCACTTGGCTCGACGGTTCTGGAACCACGTCTTCACCTGCGGATGACGGTTGAAGTTTCATAAAACTGGGATAGCAGGCGAGAATTATTGACCCTTTCCTTTCTTATTTGAACGAAGTGATCAGTCAAGCGCCAAGCAGTGAATACAAGTATAACGTGACATCATAAACTGTCATTATTAATATGTAGTCAGAGTCACCTATTTTTTAAAGCATGACATAGCAATCTTTATGTACTTTATAATGTCTTTATTAAAATATGTGTGTAACGCACTAAGTACCTGTATAACGTGATGCGAATTTGTATAGGGAATGACTTAGGTTTCACACCGGTAATGTTAGAATGTACTCGTACATGTTTGAATAATAATGACAATCATTTCAGCCGAAAGACGCACTCTGCTGGACACAGACCTACTCCAAGGCGCACCAATCAGACCTTGTGCTACTCGCTTCCACTGGTTTCCGGCGACCTTCACGAGATCGTCGCTTCATCTTGTTGGAGGCCTACCGACAGCTCGTCTCCCGGTTCGAAACACTGATATACTATCTCGCGAAATAGTTAGAAAGTGTATTTTTAATTAGGGATAGGGACACTTGCTATCCCTAAGTATCGTTTCGAAATAGAGCTGGTGCTGGACCTTGTGCTGGGTCCGTCCGGGGTGGTACCACCGTCTTTCCCCGCTAGCCTGCCGCCAAATAGCAGTGCTCGCACTGTTGTGTTCCGGCAGGGGGTTAAGGCAGCCGGTGAAATTTCTGGCACAGAGCCATTCCATCTTAGGCCTCAGGGCAGGCAACGCATTCGAGATCATATGGTTTCTTAATGGGGGATCATAGGATTTCGGTGTCCATGGGCCGCAGTGACCCACTTACCATCAGGTGGGCTGTGCGCTCGTTTGCCTATACCATTGGTATAAAAAAAAGCTCCAGGTGAGAGGAAACCTGTGCCAAGAATTGGGAGGTAACCTAAGCTGTTGTAGTGGCTTACTTACCTGGCGGTCGCTAAGCCGTAAGCTCGCCGCCAGCGCCCGTCTCTCATCAGGGCTGAGGTACTTGCTGGCCGCGAACCGGCGCTCCAATGAGCTGGTCTGCGACGCGCTGAACCGGACCTGCCCGCCCTTGCGCCGCCCGCCCAGGCCCCACCACGGGCTCGCCCAGCTTGGAGTCACTGTGAATGGAGATTCTACATTATTCTTAACTTGTCAGACCACAGAAATATTATTGAATGAAATAGAAGAAACAAAAAATAACAAAAAGCCGTGTGAACCACTAGGTTCGACCTACCGCCTCTCATGCCGAGGGTCGGGGATTCGATTCCGGCTCGCACCTTTAAGTTTACTTAGGTGCTAAATTCAATTTGAATTTACCATGAGCTTTTCGGTGAAGGAAAACATCGTGAAGAAACCTGCACGCATCTGCGAAGTAATTCAAGTGTGAGTGTGAAGTCTCCAACCCGCACTGGGCCCGCGTGGGCACTATAGACCAAACCCTCTCATGATGAGGGGAGGCCTAGCTGTGCCCAGCAATGGGACGCAAATGGGCTGTAGTAGGGTAGAAGAAGAAACAAGTGAAGGCGCTCTATGAAAACCAAGCATGCCAATTTCTTTGACTCCTACTAGACGTCAAGCAAGAGACAGTTGTGATGGAAATTACTACCGCCCGATTCAAAGGGGCATCAGTAATCGATTCTTTTATCTTCTAATAGCTTTTTGCCGCAACTTCGTATGCGCTCAAATATTAAAGTATAATTTTCTTCCCGTTCCCTTGGGAATTTCGCAAAATCCTCTCTTAGTGCTCCCCCACGTTCCCTAAGGAACCTGCATGCCAAATTTGAGCTGTCTACGACCAGTAGTTCCGGCTCTGCGTTGATCGATCAGTCAATCAGTCAGTCAGTTTCTTGTTTTATATATATAGAAGATTTGAGTGCAAAACGTCTGTCAGCTTGAGCAGCCCCAGTGCGACTGAGTGGAGTTTGTAATTTTGTTAAAGTTCATGAGTTTTTATTGCACGCGAAGCACGACCAATTCGTTAATTGTGTAGAGATCTTCTACTATCTAAAGTCCCGCGCCTTCACATTTCAAAACACTTCAATTTATTTATTATTATTTAAGAAGAACTACCAACACTCTCAACGCATTGTTGATGGCTGTCTCAGCTCGCACACATGTGCTGAGAGTGTTGGTGGTGCTTTTTAAATACATTGAAGCGTTTTGAAATGTGAAGGCGTGGGACTTTAGATAGTAGAAGATCTCTATAAGTAAGTACCTAGTACATGGTTTGTGTTAGACCTTATAGGTACACGGTATTGTTAGAGGAGTTCCGGGCCCGGATTTAGAGAGCCTGGGCCCCTAGGCACTTGGTATTGCCTCCCCCCTTCTCTTATCTACCAGCCAGGTCAGCCAGGCTTTCGAGCTTGTGAACAGGCGCCGCAATGGGCCCCTTGCCTTGGGGGCTTGTCGGAAATACGGCCCTGGGGGTTCAAGAATTCATGTCAGATGCAATACAAAGTGTAAGTATGACGTTTAGCAAGTCTCCTAAAAATATATTATGTGGTATTACTTAGGTACTAGTTGCATTCGTAGATAAGTACTCTCTAGGCCTAATACTCATCATCATCATCATTTCAGCCGAAAGACGTCCACTGCTGGACATAGGCCTCCCCCAAGGCTCGCCACTCAGACCGGTCCTGTGCTACTTGCTTCCACCGGTTTCCCGCGACCTTCACGAGGTCGTCGCTCCATCTTGTTGGAGGCCTACCGACAGCTCGTCTCCCGGTTCGCGGGCGCCACTCGAGAACTTTCCGGCCCCATCGGCCATCAGTCCTGCGAGCAATGTGCCCCGCCCACTGCCACTTAAGGCTCGCAATTCTTCGGGCTATGTCGGTGACCCTAGTTCTACTGCGGATATCCTCATTTCTGATTCTATCACGCAGAGAAACCCCGAGCATAGCCCTCTGAGCCTAATACTACTCGTATCTAAGTTCTAAAAGATATGATAAAGTCTACAGATTATCTAGAGTCCATAATTTACAATTGTTACAAAGCACCTAATATATTTTTTATAAAATGATAACAGAGATAAAAAAGTAGGCCTCGATAAAGTTTAATGGAATAGTGTCTTATACTTAAGTTATATTGTTCAATCTCGATGATTATTTTGGTGTTGAGTCATTTTTAGATAGGCGTGACTTAACTTATTGTCAACTTTTAATTAGTACTAAATCTGAAGTCTGAGACAAAACGATTGGTCAATGGTAAAAAAAAAAACAAAAAGTGCCGTTATTTTGCTTTAACGCCTGGCAGCTTATTAAAGGCAAAGACATTATTCACTGAGCGATACCTTTGCTATTTAATACTGGTTGGCGAAAAAAGTGAAGCAGGCCACCGTAACCACCACAAGCGCCTATTTATGTCCCATCACTGCTGGGCAAAGGTCTCCTCTCATCACGAAAGGGTTAGAGCTATCGTCCTCACTAAGTCCCCACGCGGGCCTAGTGCATCCATATTATAATTAAGTATATTATAATATATATACCATATAATAATCGATATTATTAATATTATAAATGCAAAAGTAAAGAGTTACGCACTTACGTTTTTTTCACACATTCCACTACCCAAAGGTTGTCTGGAAGAGCGATAAGACCGCCTGTTGTCACCCTTCTTTGTTTATTGTATTTACTTGTGTAATTGTTTTTTGGTGTTCAATAAAGTGTATCTGTATTGTTTTGTATTGTATTGTAACTCTGTCTGTCTGTCTATCCGTCTGTTACCTCTTCACCCTTCAACCGCTGGACCAATTGAGATGAAATTTGGCATGGAGATAGTTGGGGTCCCGAAAAAGGACATAGGCTACTTTTTATCTCGGAAAAACGCATAGTTCCCGCGGGAACGTGATAACCGAATTGATCCAAGCTAGTAATATAATATGTAATTAGTGATATTGCAAAGTGATTCCCTAATTAGTTAAATTCTGCTGTCTAGATTTGTCGAAAAAGTGCAATCCATTATTGCGTCTGTTTGGATTTGTTATTCTTTGTGATTATTTGATTATGATTATGATATTGATGGGTTTAAATTTATTAGTGAGATAGAGTTCTATGGGTAGTTCAACTAGGTATAGATACGCGTAGTAGTGGTAGGACCTGGTGCTAGTCCATCCGGACTGGTACCACCGTCTTTCCCCGCTAACCTGCCGCCATTAGCAGTGCTCGCACTGCTGTGTTCCGGTAGGGGGTTAAGGCAGCCGGTGAAATTCCTGGCACAGAGGCATTCCATCTTAGGCCTCAGGGTAGGCAACGCATTCGAGATCTTACAGTTTCTTTAATGGGGGATCATAGGATTTCGATGTCCGCAGTGACCACTTACCATCTTTAAGCAGCTAGATTTAAAGTTCAACTTGACGCGTGAGCGATCCTATAGGGAACAGGGAGATCCCTATTTAAGACTTCGAATATAGCCCCTGGTCCTTGTTCTATAAAATGACAATATCACGCGGAATTCCGATAGTAATTCAATATTGTTTTATTGTACACTTATCGTCTAGTTATGGCCGAATTATCTTTTTTCTGTTATTTATTGAGTGATAGCGATTATCATCAAATAGTATGTTTAAAAGTTTATCTATTGGTTGATAGTGATAACACTATAACAATATTAACTATAGCAATATTATAGCACTTTTTTTGTACAATCATGTAGGTACGTTTAATGAGTAGATATAATTCTATATCATACTATCTATATACTACTACTACAGCCTATTTGCGTCCCACTGCTGGGCACAGGCCTACTCTCACCACGAGAGGGTTCGGGCTATATATTATAGTCCCCACGCGGAACCTGCGTGCAGTTGCGTGCAGGTTTCCTCACGATTTTTCCCTTCACCGAAAAGCTCAGTGGTTAATTCAAATTGAATTTCGCACATAAGTACCTAAACTTAGAGGTGCAAGCTGGAATCGAACCCCCGACCCTCTGCGTGAGAGGCGGTAGGTCGAACCACTAGGCCACCACGGCATGCAAAGAAAAACGGTCTCCACTCGTATATAAGCATCATATAAGTACTTTAGTGTACTCAGTTGAAAGGCAACCTAAGACCAAACAATGGCTGTTCTGCCTAGCAAAGCCTACAACCCTCTCCTCTCTATCTGTGAATAACAATTTTCCTCTTATGCTTTGATGTAACAAACAATCTCCATCTCCCAAAGCCTTAATAGAGCTCTACTCTAGTGCTTACACAGAGAAAGAGAAAACCAAGGGTTCCAGTACCTGTTCTTCACATCAGTACACGGCGGACAAGGCCTATAAAAGCACGATTTCGAACACAATTCGAATGACATGACAATGTTTGTGTGCTAGGACGTGTGTGTGCGTGCGAGGACGTCTGTACACTTGTAATTATGTGTGTACCACTACGCGGGCCAATAATCCACTCTCCATCTCCGGATGAAACAAATGACGGTAAGGGCGAGTTGGGCGCGAGTTGCGCGCCGGCTAGATTCAGGCGGATGATTCCGTGGCCATCCTGTATGCAGTACTATTAAATATTCTGTGACTTAAGGTCGATGCAACTGATCCGTTACATTAGTTGATTATAATCCACCATCACTGACCTTCATTGACATTCCTAATTATAGAATTAGGGATCGAGGTGGTGACCCCCGCTCTGGGTTTTATCTCGTCCAGAGGTTATCCATCGCCATTCAGCGCGGTAACGCCGCTAGCGTGATGGGCACTTTTGGGCGGGAGCAAACTCGGGGCGGATAGTTGATTTGATTTTAGATTTTAGGTTTAATTTTGACGTGATTAAGTCATTTATTAACACCTTGTAAAGAAGGAACTGACTTCACTATCCTTAATTCCTTACCTCGATCAAATCCATATGGTTGTCTCACATACGGAGGCACGAACCTATTAGCAGCCAACTGAGTCCTCAATATATTTAGGTTACTATTCAACATTGGATCACTGTAGTAGCTAAACTGCCTGTCGTACTCCTTCCTGTACCAAGGGAAGGGTTTCACTGCGGTCGGATAAAGCGGGAGAGTGTTTCTTCTGTACTCCAGATTGATCTTTGCGTATTCGAGTTCTTTTTCAACTTCGCAGTACACTTCGAATCTTTCTTCTTTCTCCTTACGCTCCGCAACGATCTCAGCTTCAAATACTGCTGGTTTTTCCTGAGCAGAGCATGTCAGCGGTGTCGTAGGCTCGCTGCTTATGTTCTTGTAATTCTTCTTCACATCTTTGAGGATATCTTCTATGAAGAAGGAAGCTTTCTTCTGGCGACAGGCGCACATGTTGGCAGCGTGGTTGGCACTGCCGAAACGTTATCAACTTCGGCGTTATCAGACATGGTAATTGATAGCTACTTACTTAATAAATGGACACGCCTAATCTGGTTGACGATTAGTGTTTGTACGATAGATCGTATGGGTTGTAGATGCGGGAATGGGGACTTCTCCCTTGATTCTTCTTTATTAGGCTGACAAGTCGTGGTGGCCTAGTGGTTCGACCTACCGCCTCTCATGCAGAGGGAAACATCGTGAGGAAACCTGCACGCAGTTCTTCGCAGATGCGTGTAGTGTAGGGTTCCTCACGATGTTTTCCTTCGCCGAAAAGCTCAGTGGTAAATTCAAATTGAATTTCGCACATAAGTAAACTTAGAGGTGCTAGCCGGAATCGAACCCCCGACCCTCGGATCTGCATGAGAGGCGGTAGATCGAACCCCTAGGCCACCACGGCTTTTTCATATCATACTAGCTGACCCCGCGGACTTCGTACCGCGTTAGTTTTTTTTATAAACCTCACGGAGCCCGAGACCTTTCCAACGAATGCAAAACCGTGGAAATCGGTTCGTGCGTTCTGGAGTTATAGCGTCAGGAAGGAAAACCCGACTTATTTTTATATAGTAGAAGATTTAACAATGACGTATCTACTCTTTTCTAATGCTAAAGCACTCCAAAATGTTTTTATACTGACTGGAATAAGGATTACTTTGATTGCATTATCTATGCACGCAATCTGTAATTAGATGGTGCTTGTTATGAGCTTTATGCTTTTAGGGGCTGACAACTGAAGCTTGACGGACGTGGAAGGGCAGATTGATTGTTGAAGTACTTACTTAATAAGAAATCCAAATATTGGTCACCTCATTAGCATTATATGCACATTGCATGTTTTTTTCCAACATTCTCATTGTAAGCCGTGGTGGCCTTGTAGCATAGCTGGGCACCGTTAATCAAATAGTTAACTTCGCATAAACATAAATAATACTTCGTATGGACCCGGCCTAACATAGACACATGTCATGTTTCCCCACTTCATCGGTGTCCAATCCAAAGTTAAACTTATATCGTGACACTAAAGCTGGGTCACATTTTTTCAACAACGAGACGAGTTTTTAGATACTGAGAAACAGTTTCGAAAAAAGTTTTTTTAAAAACGCTTATTGTCACGCACGCTCGGTGACAGAACTTTGGATTGGACACCGTGGAAGTGGGGACATATTACGTGTACGTTAGACCGGGTCTATATTATTTACGTCTATGTAACTTCGTTAATCGTTAATCCGCTACAAAAAAAGTATGCTTCGTTAAACGTTAAAGCGTTACATTTCGGAAGAATTAACGAAAGTTAACGTTAATCGTTAATCCGTTAATATGTGTAAAATTGCACTTTTTTATCGTCGCGTTAGTGAACCTATAAAACCTGTTGGTTTAGGTTCTGGAAGTTAACAGGATAGGAACAAAACAAAATACTTGTATAATTCAAATGTGTAATTTAATCGTCGGGCATAAGGTGCATCTTCTTCTTCATGAACATGTTGAAGTTCTCGTCTGAAAGCGAGGCTCGTTTTGGTGTTAAAATGTCTTTACCCGTGGAAAACGGACGTTCAACGGCAGACTGCAGCGCTTGAGGGTATAGTAGTATTGTATTTAATAAATAGATTTATGATTATCTGTTCCCCGAGGAATGCAGCATCGTTGAACGAGTCTTTTGATTTCATGGCACTTGTCGTTTCATACTTGTCTGAACCTGTTTTTCGCGCCGCGCCGCGGTGCCGTGCGGTTAATAGTAGGCATTGGATTAACGATTAACGGACTTCTGCATATTAACGGAAGTTAACGTGCCCGTTAACATTTTTAAAAGTTAACTTAAAAGTTAATCCGTTAATCAAAATGGTAACTTCGTTAATTAACGATTAACGGATTAACGAGTTACTTAATGCCCAGCTGTGCCTAGTGGTTCGACCTACCGCCTCTCATGCAGAGGGTCAGGGGTTCGATTCCGGCTCGCACTAAGTGTACTTATGTGCGAAATTCAATTCGAATTTACCACTGAGCTGTTCGGTGAAGGAAAACATCGTGAGGAAACCTGCACGCATCTGCGAAGTAATTCAAAGATGTGTGTGAAGTCTCCAATCCGCACTGGGCCCGCGTGGGGACTATAGCCCAAACCCTCTCGTGATGAGAGGAAGTCTGTGTCCAGCAGCGGGCTGTAAATAGGCTGTAGTAGTAGTAGTAGTCATTGTTCTCCATAAAATTGTCTCTCTCTTCACATTTACTCATCTGCATGCAGAGGCGGATTGGGGACTTCACACACAATCCACACTGGGCCCTAGTGGGGACTATAGCCCAAACCCTCTCGCGATGAGAGGAGGCCTGTGCCCAGCAGTGGGACGCAAATAGGCTGTAGTAGTAGTAGTAGTAAGTAGAGGCAGCGGTTGAATCGCCAGTAGGTATAAATCCACCCCAACTAGGGTTGCCATTATTATAAAATAAAAAACCCTGACTCCACGCTGTATTTGGCCAGACATTCAACCCTAAAAGCCGACATTAACGCGCTAGTGGCCACAAAGCAAAAAAAAACCCATGAATATTTGGCAACACATGCATTGCTAAAGATGAACAGATGGCAACCCTAACCACCAGCCACTCTCACATTCTCACATACACACCTACACCACTGAATGCAATAAGGTGTATACCGATACCACCGAACATTCTTTTTATCACTGGGCAATAATGGGCAACATTCTTAGTGAAGTCGGGCATGCTAGCATAGAGAAATGATACAAGAAGAGTGACAGAGCCCATATTGTAGTGCGTGCTCCGAAAACCGGGTTAACACGCTAGATCGACATCTAGCGTCCAGTGGCTGAACCCATATTACCCGACCGTTTAGCAGTTGCTCCGCTACTTGAAGCTAGACGGCGAGCGGAACGCAAAGTGTATTTCTAAACAACTGTATTTCTTATTAGAGACGAGTGAAAATTACAATTTCGCACGTGTATCAAACGACATTTTTTAATATATTTGCGAAAATAATAATAATAAAGAAATAAACGAACAGAATGAAGTTCAAAAAACTTTACGTACTAGTTCGTGAAAAACAACTATAGGCCCGCTCACTAGCTGTCAAAAAAAATCAATTCCTTTTTTTGGATAAAAATACAATTCATTGATTTTTCATTGATTTCACAATTCGACGAGGTCTTTATCAGTTTATCAGCCAAACCCGGAGTTACACGGATTAAAGGAAAATATGTCTTATCTATAATCTATTATCTATTACTGATAATAAGTCTGTAGAAGAAGTCGCGTCTGAAACTTGAAAATTAAAAGAAACTATCAAGTCGAGGGGACTATATAAATTATAAACGATACAGAACACAAAATAACGATTTTTAGAAAAATTGTCTGCATGTATGTATGTCCGGATTTAACTCGAAAACTACTGGACGAATTGCAACAAAATTTGGTATGAGGGTAGTTTTTACGCTGGTCAACATACATGCTATACTTTTTATCCCGGAAAAAAGCATAGTTCCTGCGGGATCGCTATTACTGAATTCCACGCAGACGAAGTCGCGGGCAAAAGCTAGTCTGCAATAGGTATTATTCAATTCAATTCAATTCAATCATTTATTCAGCAAATTGGCCACATAGCGGCACTTTTACACGTCAGAAAAAGAATTTACCAGCGCTTCCTAGACCCATTGCTTGAGAAGAAGCGCCGCAACAAACTCAAGCAGAAGGCCTTTTTTTAAAATTTACAAAATTTACATTACATGTGTAAAATATACATTAAAAGGCTATATCAACTTGTCATGTGATGTTAACGATTATGCTTCGATATAATTTGTTTATATCGTTCGTAAGGATTATCATATAGATGATTAAAGTAGCTGTGAACAAAAAATCCAAACGAAAAATATGCTGGCTAGGTAGGCAGCGACATCTATTATCGCATTAAGCACTTATTTCGGACGTACGCTGATTTGTATGAAGGTTGGCATTCAAAATTCAAAATTCAAAAATTCAATCATTTATTCAGCAAATTGGCCACATAGGGGCACTTTTACACGTCAGAAAACGAATTTACCAGCGCTTCCTAGACCCATTGCTTGAGAAGCAGCGCCGCAACAAACTCAAGCAGAAGGCCTTTTTTCAAAATTTACACAAGTAGTTACAAAATTTACATTACATGTATAAAATCTACATATAGGTACGTACTAAAATTACATTGAAGGGATGTATAGTCCCTAACTTAAACTTCATTCTAGGTTTACCTTGCTTTTTCTGTGATCGAGATGTAGTGTATTTTCGAAATTGATGCCAAAACAGACTCCTTCCCATTGACCTATACTTAATAAGTAATAACATATGGACGAACAGTGCCTAACATAATATGTCAAAATATATGGAGCAAACTGACATTAGAAAATACGTTCCAATATGCTAATAACGCCTCTTTTATTTATTTATTTATTAATATACTAGCTTCTGCCCGCGACTTCGTCCGCGTGGAATTCGGTTATAGCGTTCCCGCGGGAATTGAGCGTTAAACTATAACAAATTATACACGAAAATCTTCCTCTTGAAACACTCTATCTATTAAAAAAATCCGTTGCGTAGGTTTAAAGATTTAAGCATACATAGGGATATACGGACAGAGAAAGCGCCTTTGTTTTATACTATGTAGTGATAAGTAAAATAACAAAAACACTACTTCCTAATCTAAAAGTTCCTATACTACGTGGCATGGTACCCAAAATGCTGGCAGCATTGCCACGTTGAATGGCAATGCTCAGTCTCTGTGCGAGATAGAGGCCAGCATTTTGGTTACCAGAGGCCTCAATTATTATTTTTGATATAAAACTAAAGACACGGTGTGGCCCCGGCCCCTGCGGTCCCAGCGTTTCTATTTATTTATTTACAGTAACAGGTTTACAGTATAGTCACCAAATCTAGGTGATTTGGTGACTATACTTATGCTAAATTGACAGGTACATGCGCTAAGAAGAAATACTAATTAGGTAATAACTTAAAAACATTTTGAAAAAAACAAATAAATTTTTGTTAGTAATGATTATAACGCCTCTTTATAACGAAGGCCAAACGGGTGCCCGAGCTGTTCGGGCACCCATTTTGACGGGGTCATCTTTTCCGGCTGATTGTGAATCCTTACTTACTCCTTCCCACCTTATTTAAAATTATCATCAATTGTACCTCGAGCGCAGGGTAGGGAATCCCCCTTTCCCTATGTAACGTTTCGAATAGAACCTCTGACCGGTCTTGTGCCACTCGCATTCATTGGGTTCCCGCAACCTTCACCAGTTGGCGACTCTATCTTCATTCAGGCTTCGAAAGCGTGTCTCATTTAGAAAGAATATAGCTTCCATGTACCGGAAAACGGAAGCTATTCTTGAAAAATCTTCGAATAATCCCGCCCACTGTCAATTAAATAGAAAAATATGAAATTTTCCTCATTAACTCGCTTCACGGAGATAAAAACAAGATTTCATCTCGTGTATTTACAATTTAATCTAATTAGGTTGATCAGTGGCGCGTAATCCTTGGTGCGTGCGTTTATAAGTTTTCCGAAGGTTGGCAACAGGAGCCGGGGTAAGACGATATGGGAAGGGGAAAGGGGAGATAGGGGATAATTGGACAGACTAAACGGAGAAATAAAATAAATATCTTTTGTTGAGGCATATGTATTCTATTGTACTAATTGATCAAGTCTCAAATCGTACATTCCCTACCAATATTCATATTAATATTATAAATGCGAAAGTAACTCTGTCTGTCTGTCTGTTACCTCTTCACGCTTCAACCGCTGGACCGATTGAGATGAAATTTGGCATGGAGATAGTTGGGGTCTCGAGAAAGGACATAGGCTACTTTTTGTCCCGGAAAACGCTAAGTTCCAGCGGGAGCGCGCGCGATAACCGAATTCCACGCGGGCAGAAGCTAGTGTTTATTTAAATGCATTTTTTATACATTACTTCTCTATACAATTTAAATGTTTATATTTAACTAATCTTAATCGCATCCTCTCGACTAACGAAAACTTCAAATAAATACTCTGAAAATCATTTAAAGAGCAATCTTCACGAAAACATCAAACAAAAATAAACCATCAACCCCTTAGAGACCCCTCACAATAGTGTCTTGAAATCGGTTGCGTCATACCTTACATACGAGTAAGTTGCAAAAGGAATAGCACACGTACGCAAACACACACACACACACACACACACAATGGGCCCTCTGAAAATCAGCGTTGTAAGGGAACGTCTTGGCGTTTCTCGACAAATGCTTCGAAGATTGTGCTTTTCCAGCAAATTCACATGTACCTATGTTAATCAAGTAGAGATCTTCTACTATCTAAAGTCCCGCGCCTTCACATTTGAAAACGCTTCAATTTTTTCATTATGATTTAAAAAGCACCACCAACACTCTCAACGCATAGTTGATGGCTGTCTCAGCACGCACACATGTGTTGAGAGTGTGAGTGGTGCTTTTTAAATACATTGAAGCGTTTTGAAATGTGAAGACGCGGGACTTTAGATAGTAGAAGATCCCTCAGTAGGTATGCATTTGTAATTAAGTAGTTTTAACTTCAATGTGAGGATTCTCTTTGTATCATCCAAATGTTTGAACGAATAAAAGAATCAGGAATGTTTACTGACGATTAAAGAACGAAAAATCAGTAGTATTTTAACTCACACATCACAAAAATACCCTGTCCATTTAAAGATATTACATCCAATTTATAACCGAGAAACACTCTCAACCTTATCCCTTGGGATTAGAGCATTTGTCTTTGCGTTTTGTCCCAAGAGATAAGACGTCACGTCATCTCAGCAAGTATAATCCTGCTGTTTTAGGAATCACGTGCTTGATAGGCAATGATAGAACGACTGGTGACGTCGCAAATCGGCCGGTTAGTCTCCCCAGGTGGGCTCGCGACCAAATAAAAATAGGCACAAAATCAATACAATGCTTTGCAGCACTGACTAGTGATGTGCTTATTTATACAGTTCGATTATCGATATGCGACTGACGGCAATGGTGGCCGTAGGTTTTTAAACGACTTCAAAAAAGGAGAAGGTTCTCAATTCGTTGGAATATTTTTTTAAATGTATGAACACCAAAAATAAATAGTAAAAGTGAACCGGTTTTTATGATTCTTTTTTATTCAAAAGGTGATACTTCCAAGTTGGTCCCATATTAATTTTGTTCAGTTCTGATGATGAGATCTATGAGAAAACGAGGGAATTCCTCAAAATTAGCTAGCACGTAGATGATTTTAGTGTCAATTTCGAAGACTACAGAGTTACTTATGTTCTTCTATAGTAACGTTGGGAAACTGAAGCTGAAAAAAAAAACGCCTTCAAATCCTACAGACTGTGAAGGCGGTGTCAAGTGAACCGGCCCAAAGTAATGATAATCATATCGTAAACTTGACATTGACATCGCAGTCTGTTTTTCATTTCATTTTATAAATATTTTTAATTCAAACGATATTTTGATACCTGTTTTGCTTTTTTACCTATTTTTTGTGAATATCATTAAAGTCCTCCAACTGAGAACCTGAGAATGGGTGTATGGTATTATTGGTTCCCTCAGGGACAGAGAAAGAATCAGGAATGACGATATCCACATCATCAAAATCAAAGCCCGAATAATTGCTAAAATTAAGGGCCAGCGATCCGTTCCAGGCTCAGTATAGGGAAGCAGGAGATGCAGTAAGTAATTGAAAACTTCAGGTTTGCGTGGTCACAGGAGAGATGTATTGCACGAAGCTTATACGCCATTACATGAAGTAGCGAATGAATGTAAAAATAAAAAATGAACCTAATCTGAATTATAGCGAATGAATGATTTACATCTGTTGGAAGATAAGGTTGGAAGTAAGCCCAGCGAAGAGGTATTGAATTTAGTTGGAGAGAAAAGATGCTTATTAAAGATAATACAAACGAGAAGAGGGAAAATGGATGGACATCTGATTAGACACGATAGGTTTTTGAACGTTATAATGGAAGGTAAAATGGAAGGAAGAAGGGGAAGAGGTAGACCACGCTTAACCTACTTTGACCAGCTGAAGGAAAGAGCAAATGTCCCGTCTTATTACGACCTAAAAAGACGGGCACAAGATCGAGAGACATGGCGGTTACTCCATCGACAAGAGCATGGCTCTTAAATAGAAGCAGAAGCAGACTCTCTCAAGAGAGAATAAAGAAGTTCTCGATTATAAAAAATACTATGTAGTCTTAGCCTATAAGGCAAAAATATGAGTATGTAGTCTGTCAAAGGATAATTAAAAAAAAATGGAATATCGATTATCGATAATATCCATAAAATTGGCCCACCCCTACAAATCCGTAGGGCTGTCGGCTCTAAGTAATCGGCCATTATCTATATCGATTCAGCCGGTGTCCGCCGATGCTCGACTCCTGTCCTGCCTTTCGATTGCGATGTTTATCGATGCAAAGTGTTCATTGCTGGCCTGTATAGCATTTATTTCTATTCAGTCTCTTGGGTTTTTACCTAAACCACCAAGCTATACGACTCAACTTTACTTTGTAATAGTTTTCGGGACAAAAAATGGTTGCAGATTTTTACTTCGCCTTGTATCAAAAACCCGGAGGACATCACAAATACTATTAGCGCAGCGGTAGAGTCTGCAGCATGAAATCATTTTACATGTAGGGTCAAGCAAAATGTTATGACGATATTTTATCTCGAAACAAATTAAAACCTAAAAAAAACATGCTTAGAATCGATAGCTAGTTTTGTGGGTAAAATACCGTCAAAACTTTTTGCTTGACCCCGAATAAGTAACTTACCAGTCACCGCTGACTACTACAAAGGACCGAAAGACCGTCAAACCTCATTGATTTGAAAAATTGTCCATCCCTAGCCTTCAGAATAAACACATAATCCTTTGGTTGGTTTGGTTTGAGTATCATAGCAGCGTAAACCGATTGTGTCGTAAAACGCTAAGCGTGATTATTGATAACAACCTGCAATTTTGCATTCATATTACCACTGGCACATAAAAGGAGTTCATTTAATTCAGAAAACAGCAATGAACATCGCGCATCGCTTAAAACCCTTACGCCGAGATTGTGGGCTAATGAAGCGATGCCTGTAATTGATTCAGCTCAGTTTGTTCTTAGTATTGGGTTACAGTCTTAGCCGGATTCGAATCCTGCGCACTACTAACT
The DNA here is from genome assembly GCA_963971205.1 of Aethes cnicana. NCBI lineage: Eukaryota > Metazoa > Arthropoda > Insecta > Lepidoptera > Tortricidae > Aethes > Aethes cnicana. Next base: position 11,732,866 of record OZ020291.1, read on the forward strand.
GAGGTAGGTACCTATAGCATAGACATAGAACCATGTAACTTTGTAGATACAAGCAATAACAGTGTAAACATAAACATATCGATATTTTCAACTCTCAACTAAACGTTTTCAGAAGGCAGGTGTGTGATGTTGTAAGCAACCTCTAATACTCACTTTATTGTCATATTAGTGTACCTTACAATTCTATTAAAATGTTTCCATTTTCTTGATATTTTAATAAGTACTAGTAGATAATGTTTACTGTCATGTTCTCTATAAGTTTAACGCGTTTAAAGTAACCATGCTGTGCATACATGTTTTCGACAGCATTAAACCTAATAACTGTTTCTATGTAATGTATTAATAACATGTACGAATGCTGTCTGTTTTGTGTGCTAAATAAATAAATACAAAATAATTCAAATGACCTCGGTATCTAACCGAATATTGTTTGAGGATTGTAAAAGCAGCTATGCTATCTATCACCGTCTTATATACTTCGAAATGTTATATGATTTCTTATGATAATCATGGGCCGCAGTGATCGCTCACAATCCTATATGTATATCTACTACTACTACTACTACTACAGCCTATTTGCGTCCCACTGCTGGGCACAGGCCTCCTCTCATCACGAGAGGGTTTGGGCTAGTCCCCACGCGGGCCCAGTGCGGATTGGGGACTTCACACACATCTTTGAATTACTTCGCAGTTGCGTGCAGGTTTCCTCACGATGCTTTCCTTCACCGAAAAGCACAGTGGTTAATTCAAATTGAATTTCGCACATAAGTAAACTTAGAGGTGCGAGCCGGAATCGAACCCCCGACCCTCGGCATGAGAGGCGGTAGGTCGAACCACTAAGCCACCACGGCTATATATATCTAACCCATCAATAACATAAAATAATACTGAATCAAAATTGGGTTATCCGTTGTGGACCTAGAATGAGACACAGACATAGACTGACACAGTAATATTTACCTACATTTATGGCATTCTTATATCCATATTATAAACAAAAACAATTGTTCTTTTGCGCGTCGGGGATTAATAAATAACCGAAATACATAATATACTAGGTAAACATGTTATTTGACAACTATTTCACCGGATGATTTGACCTTGGGTACATCAACCGTATTACCTGCCCACTCACGTTGTCCACTCCTGTCTGGCTTGAAAGATCACAGTTATTTTGGTAAACATTCGGTAAACCGATAATCTAAGGGAATTAGTTTCTTCCAGAAATATTATGAAGAATATTTCTTATTAGGAGTACAAATATTTCCAATACTTTTTGAAGGCGTGTTCTTTTTATAATTAGTTTATGTATTACCTATTATTATTAATTAATTGTTTTTAAGTAGGTAGGGCTGGTTTTAATTGTATTTGTTTTTTTATCATTTGTTTGGTTTGAATTTAGTTATTTATTCGAGAAATAAGTTAAAAAAAACCTAAGTACTATACCTATTAGTAATAGGCTATTACACTTCAATGCTGGGCGGACTCGTAACATAACATGAAAATATTGGGCTATAAGCTCACATCTCACATTACATTATAGGGAATTCACGAGGGCTCAGTTTATTCACAGTTCACATGTTTGGAATCATTTGCAGATACGTGCGATTGTACTCATGATATTTTCTTCCTTCAGATTGTTCAGATGTACTCGTATCATCATCATTTCACCAAGGCGCGCCACTCAGACCGGTTTTGTGCCACAACCATCCACCGTGTTCCCGCGACCTTCACCGGGTCGTCGCTTCTAAAACTGTCAACGTTCAGGTGTATACATTTTATAGTTTGCACAGTAATTTACTCGTACCTAATTAATGCAACAAATAAAAAAATCGAAAATTGTGATAGGTATACTTAGTGTCACTCACAATTAAGAATTTGCGATCATTATTTAGTTACTTACACTCGAGACGAATCTAATGACACTTCTACAGTTAACATTCAACAAACCTGTTAGGCTACAGATCGTGCAAAAACGTCTCTATACCAATTAACTAGTACTTACAGAGGCCATCAGAAATATGGATGCAAATAAGGTCATAAATATCTGATCACGATCTTATTGTCAAGACATTACAGTGCATGTGCACATTTTATGATTACCTCGGCGCTACGATTTATATCATGAAATTACGCATGAAAATCATAACCTTATTTCTTGCACAGTTGGGAGGAAGTTCTCATCGACGGCAAATAAATAATGGCGTGGACGATTTGCTACAACTATTTGGTGTTGCTTTGCAATTCGTACCTTCAATACCACCTAAATCATGCCACGAGACACCCCTCCTTGAATGACAAAGCCCCCCTTAATTAATGGAAAGAGTTTTTCCACCTTTTGTTGCAGCTAATTGTCCCCAATTAATTAGACCGGGTATTTTTACCCCTCTTCCCTCTTTATTCGCTTTGTCTAAATTTTTGCTAACAGCGGAGTTAATGAAGGCATTATCGTATATTTCTGAAGATCCTTCGGCTTCCGTGTTTATTATTTTATTAGCTTTTGTAAGAGATTCAGTTGAAGCTTTTTAGTACGTCTGTGAATAAAATAAAATAATTTTAAATCAATGTCTTCATAATTTATACAAACAATTTCAAATTTATTTTGACGTAGATAGTGGAGGTTGTACGAGGGTACCTTCGAATCCTACTACATGTAATAATTATTTGATGAGCAGATATGATATCAAAGATGTGTGTGAAGTCCCCAATCCGCACTGGGCCCGCGTGGTGACTATAGCCCAAGCCGTCTCGTGCTGAGAGGAGGCCTGTGCCCAGCAGTGGGACGCAAATAGGCTGCAGTAGTAGTAGAGCAGATATGCTCTCCATATGAGGTATTATGTTTTCTATAATTAGTACACATACAGTTGAGTTCACCAATATAGGGTCAAGCAAAACGTGACGATATTGTACTCGCAGAATCAACTATCGATTCTACGCATGTTTTTTGGGTTTTAAATTTTTCGAGTTATTTTTTTTATGGGATTTAGGTATTGCTCACACCATCAATCCCATATGCCATATTTTTTTTTATACCAGCTCGAAAAAGTTAAAATCCTTTAAAACATGCTTAGAATCGATAGCTGATTCTGTGGGTTATAAAATATCGTCACAATATTTTGCTTGTTTATTAATTACTACGTTGTAATAAGGTCCAAAAGTGTACACTTATTAATGAATTCGGATTTGTCAGAGATACTTAGTTGTGCCCCAAATAATTACACAAGTTTTGCTACACAGGTGAATTTCTGTAAAATGTCCCAAGATTTGTTCTTGGCTTCATCAATAAGCCTACCTTAAAAAACATTTTCCCTCGATCGGGCAATTAATATGGAGCTTGATGGCCCCTGAGACCGCCATATAGCGTTCCCTATAAACACAAATGTAGCCATAATAATAAAACTACTTGCGATCAACTTTGGTAATGCTCTTAAGGTGATAACTCACGGTTTCATGTAGCCTCTACGATAATAGATGGCGCGGGTGGTAGATATTGTAATTTTCAGGATTTACGCCAAATTCCAAGCCCAAAGGTACACTTTGATGGACTATGCGATTGAAGGGATATATTATACATCTCAATTTCACATAATTATCCGTACATTACCTTTCATTTAGGAAAAAAGGCGACAAGTCTGCCGAGAATGAACTCACGCACACATACTGAGGTAGTGAAACGTAGTGGAAACCAAGGCTTAATTTCGCCGAGATTCACAGAGCTTCTGTGGCGCTGTGGTTTTTGTGATTTCTTTTTATGAAGTATAAATCGTGGAAGTCGTGGGTTCGATCCTCACTTTTTCAACTTTTTGTATTTTTTTTTTCTTTTTTCTATAATAAATATTTGTAAAGGGGAAAAATAAAACTAGTGAAACTTTTGATATATTTTACTTGACATTATAGAAATATTTTTAATCTAGATATGATTATTTATTTCTACTACTATTTTTAATCAAAGGATAAAAATCCGTGTGTATTTCGTTACATTATCCTCCTCCTCCGGCACATACTTCTTGTGGCGGTCTTCCATGTGCAGCGATCTTCGCCCTGGTGCATCGCCGCATTTACCGGCGGCACCTGTTCGGCCTCCTCTCTCTGGGTCTTTTCCCTTCAGCATTAGTCTCTCCAACTTGTCGGATTTCCACGAGTTATGTGACTGAAGGTAAGCCGTGGAGGCCTAATGGTTCGACCCACCGCCTGTCATGCAGAGGGTCGGGGGTTCGATTTCGGCTCGCACCTGTAAGTTTACTTATGCGCGAAATTCAATTTGAATTTACCACTGAGCTATTCGGTCAAGGAAAACATCGTGAGGAAACCTGCACACATCTGCGAAGTAATTCGTAATGTGTGTGAAGTCCCCAATCCGCACTGGGCCCGCGTGGGGACTACAGCCCAAACCCTCTCGTAATGAGAGGCCTGTGCCCAGCAGTGGGCCGTAAATAGGCTGTGTAGTAGTAGTAGTAAATGTGACCGAAGTATTTGACGATTCGGCTTATACGAACCATGGACGGATATTGTTGGTTGAGTTTGAGTTCTTTGAGCACTGAGATGTTGGTGCGATGAGCTGTCCAAGGTATAGTATATAATATTATCAACTAAATAAGTAGTTGTTACTTTACAAATTCCTAATATTTTATTATTTTATCAAAATATCTAAACACCTACACGACTGACAGAGTACCTACCTACCTATGATGAGAATAAACATTTGTACTCATGTCATGGATCTTTATTTGCATATGTATTTCACATTTCTCTTTATAAGTATTTATATCGTTGTTTGAGAGTAGATCAATATTGTGTTGAATTCCAAATATTATTCATTTTATCTTCATCTTTTTATCTTATCTCAGTAAGTAAATATTCTCTTTCTTGGTTTACATTTTATTGCCACACAGCCACACGAAAATAAAATTGCTACACATTTCTGACAAGTTTATTAAAATAGGTATAACAAAATATATCACAATTTTACACATGATAAGGTTGGTTCTGATTAGCAGTGATTGGTTTCACAATGTCTCTTCGTTGTTGCTCACAGGCCGCAGGTAAATGAGAGAAAGCTTACTTTGTCCCTCCTAGGAAGACAGATCCAAGGCATTCCAGAAGATGTTTGATCTGAAATAGAGACAAAAGATTACTCGATCACACTCTACGGATAATAATAATAAATCTGGCTATTCAGTTTTTTTAGAGTATCTCTCTGAGATGATATGACAGCGGGTTGTATTGCCGCATTCAATCCTAATGATTAAAAAAATAGTATAATTTATTTATTTATTTTATTTTAAGAAACTGACTGACTGACTGACTGATCGATCAACGCAGAGCCGAAACTACTGGTTGTAGAGAGCTGAAATTTGGAGTGCAGGTTCCTTAGGGAACGTAGGGGAGCACTAAGAGAGGATTTCCGGGATTAGAAGTGACCTATAATCTTCCCCGGGGCTCAACCATTTCCAAACCAAATTTCATCAATATCGGTTCAGCGGCTGAAACATGAAGTGGTAACAGACAGACGGAGTTACTTTCGCATTTATAATATCAGAAGGTATTTGGCATGAAGGGCAGGGACATGGCTACTACCGAGTCGAACGGACGCACTTCACTACCGAAACACAACCGAGACTAGATAGAGATGTTCTACTATCTAAAGTCCCGCGCCTTCACATTTCAAAACTGCATTTTTTTATTATTATTTAAAAAGTACCACCAACACTCTCAACGCACAGTTGATGGCTGTCTCAGCACGCACACATGTGTTGAGAGTGTTGGTGGTGCTTTTTAAATAAATTGCAGCGTTTTGAAATGTGAAGGCGCGGGACTTTAGATACTAGAAGATCTCTACTATAAAAGCTTTGATCACTTTTATTTTTTCACTGATAACACGTTGTGCGTTCGCAAAGTAATTATGGGAATTGGTCTCGCCTGGGTTGACGCGGGCGTCTGGGCAGTCGGCGCGGGCGAAGACTGCGGCGCCGCAGCCGCCGTGGGCGCGCAGGGCGCCTTGCTACCGCACGGCGCGCTTGAAGGCTCGGTTTCTTCTCCTTCTCGTCGACAGAATCCTCCACACTTCTCGCACGAAAGGGCAGCTCCTTGAAGTTTGTCAAGTCCTCCCTCCGTACTCTTTTCCTTATCTTATTAGATTAGAAAGGAGGGCGTAAGTCATGTCCAATTGCGCTCTTTCTGAGATATCATTCTCCGGGAGTCTCACTATAAACATGTCAGTGTTTTGACTGTCTTGCGGCGTCGAAAATATAATATACCTATACGATGTGACGGGCGGCGACCTCCGTAAGCACTAATAAGGTTTCTACCGACTCCTGTGGCTTTGCAGCCGGAAAGAGTGTCCTGGCCCTCGGCCATGCATGTTACCGGCGTCGAAATATTTCTTTCAGTGCTTCAGTCTGCGACCGTTGAAGCGATTCTATTAGCGCGAACACTCGCTGGAATACAACAACAAAGTTGTCACGCACGGTGGAGTCTTGGCGGATGTAAAATGAGAACACGGTGTGCGGCGAAGCCCTAATCACAAGTGATCGTGAATTCTTCTCAAAAATGTAGCGTGTGCGTTGTGATGGCTCAAAGTTGGCGACTGACTGGCGGCTGGAGTGGCTGGCGCGCGCGGCGCGGGGGCATAGGGTCGGCCGGTAGGAGAGAGCGGGACAGGGCTATTGAGACGCGCGTCTATTCCGCGAATCGGAATGGCAACCGCGCAATGATTTTTATACTTACGAAGTATTATATATGTCTATGCAACCGCGTAATAGTCCGTTTTCTATTGGGAAACAGGTCGAAATTTTGAGTACAGCAATGCCATTTGGTAGGAATGTTATACACGTTGACCTAAGTCCAAAACGCCCGGTAGCCACTTTGAACTCCGCGGCTGGTGGGGGGAGGGGGGGTTAAAGTACAGAGCTCCCGGCGCTCAGAAAAAAAATCCTGGCGGATTAGTTTGGGTTGTTTAGTCAAGTTTGGTGTCGTTTTCAGATAACTAGATGATGCCCGATTCATTCCTCATACCAATTTTTTAGGGTTCCGTAGCAAAATATGACGCAATACTTAAAATAATAAACTTTTAGTAGTAGCGAAATGCAAACAAACCCTCATATTTTCATATTTTTGTATGAAATTTGATTTGTAAAAAATACAGTCTGAAAGCCCATTTAATGCAGAATCTAAAAACATTAACAGTAAGTATATCTTTTATAATTTTCAATGTAAAATAAAATATTGAATGTACTGCGACGGTCGTCAGCGCAGCGTAGGGGAGGGTAACAAGACCTGAAAAACTGTCAATTTCAACGCAAAAAGCTTTCATAATATCAAGAAATTAAAGTGCTTACAATAATATCATACATGTAATAGATATTCTCTTAATTATTATTAATTAAAACAAATGTATTTTTCTCTCTTTACCTGATTTTCTTCTTTTTAATATTATACTAGCGGCGCCCTGCGGTATTACCCGCTATTAAGAAGTAGCCTATGTATTAATCCAGGGCTTCAGTTGCCTCCATACCGAATTTCACCTCGCTTCACGTCACTCCTGCGCACGCGGGATTTTTAAATCTGTGGCTAACTAGTCAAGTGGCATTCAATGTTGCTATTTATATGATAAAAAAATGAATTGGTGGGTTTTCTGGCCCCGTTTTGGCGGTCACAAACCTGACATGTCAGGTGGCAACAGTTTTCGGTACCACTATATAAATTTAGTTTTTAATATGAAATATTATTAATTTTATTACGATATTCATTCCTGTGACGAGCAAACTAATGTAGATTATGGACGCCATCAATTGACTTCATGTTTCCCAATACTTTTTTAATTATTCAACTTTAAAAAAGTCGACATTGGGGTGGGACACGTCAAAAAGACCCGAGCGGCTTTAAAAAATCATAATAATTACATTTAGCATAATTTACTTGAATTTAGGGATGAAATCTATAATTTAAGGAATATAGTTTATATAGATGCCATTCGAATATTCACAAACAAATATATTTGGCAGTAATAAAATATTGAAGTAGTGGGACACTGTCAAAACCAGGGGGTACAAGTTTGAGTGAAAATGCCCATATAGTAACAAAACTGACAGGAATTGACTACCATGTCAGCTAAGTTCCTTGTTTATTTAAAAACTAAGGATATTTCAGGGGGACCGTGTTAAATTTCATAAATTTTAAGGTATACTCTTTATTCTGGCTAAAAAAATTAAGAAATTAACTACTTTAAAAATAAAACCTGAATTTTCATCGTGGTACACTTTTGAGTGAAAATGCTCACCTAGTCGGGGAGAGTCGTAATTTCTTATAAGAATCGCGATGCAAGTAAGTACCTGAATCAGGTGTATCATCGTTGTTGAAATTCATATTGTTTATTGATTTATCAATATAGTCCGTTTTCTATTGGGAAACAGGTCGAAATTTTGAGTACAGCAATGCCATTTGGTAGGAATGGTGTACAAGTTGACTTAAGTCCAAAACACCCGGTAGCCACTTTGAACTCCGCGACTGGAGGGGAGGAGGGGGGGTTAAAGTACAGAGCTCCCGGCGCTCGGAAAAAAAATCCTGGCGGATTAGTTTGGACTTTTGAGTCAAGTTTGGTGTCGTTTTCAGGTAACTAGATGATGCCCAATTCATTCCTTATACCAGTTTTTTAGGCTTCCGTAGCAAAATATGACGCAATATATAAAATAATAAACTTTTAGTAGTAGTGAAATGCAAACAAACCCTCATATTTTCATATTTTTGTATGAAATTTGGCTTATAAAAAAATACTGTCTGAAAGCCCATTTAATGCAGAATCTAAGAACATAAACAGTAAGTATAAATTTTACAATTTTCAATGTAAAATAAAACATTGAATGTACTGCGACGGTCATCAGCGCAGCGTAGTGGACGGTAACAAGACCCGAAAAACTGACAAAGTCAACGCAAAAAGCTTTCATAATATCAATAAATTAAAGTGCTTACAATAATATCACACTTGTAATTAATATTCTCTTAATTATTATGAATTAAAACAAATGTGTTTTTCTCTCTTTACCTGATTTTCTTCTTTTTAATATTATACTAGCGGCGCCCTGCGGTATTACCCGCTGTTAAGAAGTAGCCTATGTATTACTCAAGGGTTTCAGCTGCCTCCATACCGAATTTTATCAAAATTGGTCCAGCATCTTGAGCGTGAAGAAGTAAAAAAAAAACACACGAACTTTCGCCTTTATTAAATTATCAATTTCTTGACCAGATTTATAATAACAAAATAGCTTCTGCCCGCGACTTCGCGAATTTGGTTATCGCTTTCCCGCGGGAACTACGCGTTTTTCCGGTATGAAAAGTAGCCTATGTCCTTTGGGGACCCGAACTATCTCCATGCCAAATTAATATGGATATGGATTTTATATTACAAAAAAAGTGCCTAAAGAAGACGCGATGCAAAATATTTCTTGCCGATATGAATGGGTTTGGCAGAAAGAAGAAGAAACTTGGGTGCCACTGTGGACCCAAAGCCCTCCGGCTGCTCAAGAATGCCTAGAATTAAAAAGATGTCGGTGCGTGAAATCTTGAAGTTCCAGGTGCAATGTTTCAAACGCCAGCTCAAATGTACTGAGTTATGTAATTGTGGAGGTGGTTGTAAGTAAAACTAATTCACAAAACGTTCTATTATTATTTTTCTTTACTTTTAATAATGTTGCCTGACTACGAAGTCAGGCAACATTATCTGAATTCGTTTATAAATTGAAGATGATTAAAAATGACACTAAAGTAATAAAGGCGAAAGTTCGTGTGTTTTTTTAAAAAAACACATTTGTTTTAATTCATAATAATTAAGAGAATATTTATAACAAGTGTGATATTATTGTAAGCACTTTAATTTATTGATATTATAAAAGCTTTTTGCGTTGACATTGACAGTTTTTCGGGTCTTGTTACCGCCCACTACGCTGCGCTGACGACCGTCGCAGTACATTCAATATTTTATTTTTCATTGAAAATTGTAAAGTATATACCTACTTACTGTTTATGTTTTTAGATTCTGCATTAAATGGGCTTTCAGACAGTATTTTTTTATAAACCAAATTTCATACAAAAATATGAAAATATGAGGGTTTGTTTGCATTTCGCTACTAATAAAAGTTTATTATTTTAAGTATTGCGTCATATTTTGCTAGGGAACCCTAAAAACTGGTATGAGGAATGAATTGGGCATCATCTAGTTACCTGAAAACGACACCAAACTTGACTCAAAAGTCCAAACGAATCCGACAGGATTTTTTTTCCGAACGCCGGGAGCTCTGTACTTTAACCCCCCCCCCCCCCACCAGTCGAGGAGTTCAAAGTGGCTACCGGGCGTTTTGGACTAAGGTCAATGTGTATAACATTCCTACCAAATGGCATTGCTGTACTCAAAATTTCGACCTCTCCATACAAGCATTCCCAATAGAAAACGGACTAATAGTAATACCCTATAGGTACGCGCAAAGTATAGAGTTCCGTTTACCTACCACCTACATAAAAAATATTCATTCTCTCAATTCTAGTAAAATAGGTATGTACTAATTAGGTATACCTATCCAGGAAAATAACAAACACCTCTAAAATATTCCGAATTCATATTCCACTTGTATCATTGTTTGTACCTACTACCAATCTCCAACAACGAGAATACGAATGTCGATCACCCGCTCCTATACTTACCGTTCGGCCGACTCGACGGCTGTACGCGACGCGGGCTATCGGACGTCTCGACGGCGGCGGCAGTAGGTACAGCGCAGGTACAGCTACTGCGAAAGCAAGTCACAGGCGACCGAGCGTCTTTTTGTCACAATTTTATTACAGCCAAAAGAGACTGTGATATCCATCCATACTATATTATAAACATTTATAAATAATGACCCTATAGGTTGGCCGGGTGAATGAACTTCGTATCACCCGAAGGTGATTCCCATACAAAGTTATATTTCTTTTTTTTAGCTGTTCCTGTAGACGTTTCCCGGTAAAAAGTACAAATAGTACATTATTGCAGACGCCGCTAAGGAGCGCATTGCCGGACGCCTTCTTAGTAGGTACGAGTCCGGCAATGCTGTTGCGGCCGAGGTCTATAGGTACAATGCTTTTCTCAAACTGTGAGGAAATACTACTCGTCGTCGTCACCATCATCATCACATCACCATCTCCATCATCATCACATCACTATCTCCATCATCATCACATCACCATCTCCATCATCATCACATCACTATCTCCATCATCATCATCATCACCACCATCATCAATACCATCACCATCATCACGGTATAGCAAAACACAACTTAGAAGGCGCGCGGATTCAGGCCAAAGAACACCAAAGAATATACAACTGAGGCATTGATGAAAATAGCACGTAGCATTTGCGGGCAAATGCGGGACATTACATTACATTACGTAGGTACATATGATTATAACCACAACAAAATGTCAATGTCTCTTTTTGTTTTTTTTTTTATTCCTAATTGAGTTCCGTTTTGCACGCCGGTCGAAACATCAATGTGTAAATCTAAATGTAGTAGGTAAATAATAATAAATCATTAGTTTATTTCGCTTGTACCTACTCGTACCTACGATTTATATGTATAACTGACATTGTAGCTAGTATCTAAAGTTTAGATACTAGCTACGTACCGTAGATTCTAAACATTATTCAGGACCCAAAACAATTTAATTTTGTAAAATGCCACTTTTCAAATCACAATTTGTATAATCTGGATACCTACTATTATTATTACGCATACGCATATGATCGGTAATTTCATGGTAATTTCACAGCTTATATGTTCTAAAAGCCGTGGTGTGGCCCTAGTGGTTCGAGCCACCGCCTCTCATGCCGAGGGTCGGGGGTTCGATTCCGGCTCGCACCTCTAAGTTTACTTACGTGCGAAATTCAATTTGAATTTACTATGAGCTTTTCGGCGACGGAAAACATCATGAGGAAACCTGCACGCATCTGCGAAGTAATGCAAAGATGTGTGTGAAGTCCCCAATCCGCACTGGGCCCGCGTGGGGACTATTATAGCCCAAACCCTCTCATAATGAGGGGAGGCCTGTGCCCAGCAGTGGGACGCAAATAGACTGTAGTAGTAGATTATATGTACTCGTCACCATAACTGTTACAGCGAGCGTGTAGACAGTGCGGGTTTTCTACGCTCGAGTGGTCTACTATCTGGTCAATTTATTTTTGTTTTTTGTTTTTTACCTACAGCAAAAATCAATTTTTATAGACTAACTAGCTGACCCAGCGGACTTCGTACCGCCATAGTTTTCTTTTTGGGTGGGTATGAAAAATAGCTTACGTCCTATTCTCAGCCCTACTGAACATACACACCAAATTTCATAAGAATCGGTCGAGCCCTTTCGGAGGAGTTTGGTTACAAACACTGTGGCACGAGAATTTTATATATAGGTACTATCTATAGGTACTATATAAGAGATAAAATGTCCTAAGCAGAGCTCGATCGCCCAGGCCAGGTAGAGATCTTCACTATCTAAAGTCCCGCGCCATCACGTTTCAAAACGCTTCAATATACCACCAACACTCTCAACACATGTGCTGAGACAGCCATCAACTATGCGTTGAGAGTGTTGGTGGTGCTTTATAATAATAAAAAAATTGAAGCGTTTTGAGATGTGAAGGCGTGGGACTTTAGATAGTAGAAGATCTCTACCTACTTCTTATTATAAGTAGCTATTTTTATTTCTTACATAAATGAATAAAATACTTATAAGAGATAGGTATGATTTATTTCTTCTAGCAGTCTTCTGACATGTCACCGCTCATTACATTTTTTATATCTGATCATTATAAACAACAAAATACTTGTATAGGTACTTACTTACCTATTTCGTTCAATGATTTTCCAACTCATAAAAAGCGATTTACGCGATCAACTATGTAACGGCGGGTTAACGCCATCTTGTGAGCATTCTGGAAATTAATAGGAATCGGACGGACACTAGCACTAGCAGATCAGCTGTTCATAGACCACGACGCCATATTGGCCTGATGCTTACAGTGTAAACGTTCTCTCACACAAGCTTGGTTCGACCGAAATTTTATTGGTTTTGAAATGCTTATAATTATTTTATTCTTTGATTTTTTGCGGTGTTTTTGATCTATGCGCGCTCGGGAAATAATGTAATATTTTATTAGAACGATAAAAGAAACTAAAAGCAGTCGTAGTCGAAGATTACGTGAGCAGTTTTTTGTATGGGGTTCAGCCGTGACGATTCACCTTAAAGGTCTTTATTTGATCCAATGAGATGATTTCGACATTATTTTGGTGAAGGGTTCAGTACAATATTATTTACGATATTATAATTCTGTTTCGGTCATAAATTGTCTAGAGATGATCTACTATACGAAGTCCCGCCCCTCCACACAAGCTTCAATGTAGGTATTTGCAAAGTATTTAAAAAGCACCACCAACACTCTCAACGCCTGCTGAAACAGCCGTCAAACATGCATTGAGAGTGCTGTGCTTTTTAAATATTTTCCAAATTTAGATGCTAATATACGTAATCCAGTAGTTAGTTGAGATTTTATTGCTTTCGTGTGAACTATAGACGTAAATAACATAGACCCGGTCTAACGTACACGTAATATGTCCCCACTTCCTCGGTGTCCAATCCAAAGTTCTGTCACCGAGCGTGCGTGACAATAAGCGTTTTTAAAAAAACTTTTTTTCGAAACTGTTTCTCAGTATCTAAAAACTCGTCTCATTGTTGGAAAAATGTGACCCAGCCTAAAGTGACACTAATCACGATACAAGTTTAACTTTGGATTGGACACCAATGAAGTGGGGAAACATGACATGTTTCTACGTTAGGCCGGGTCCATACGAAGTATTATTTATGTCTATGGTGTGAACCTAGTTTTAAGTAAGCCACCATCTTTGAATATTTACGAGTATTTTCAAGTCTTTTCCATATGACATTATTATACGGGCCCTGAAATTTTCACTTCTAATCTAATGCCTAATGAATGTCTAATGAATAATAAAATGTGTTTGAAAGAAAATTTGATGAGCCATCTTGGTACAGTGCTAAAACAGAATCCTACACTGATAAATGTTTTGAAAACGGCTCTAATGATTTTGATGAAATTTGAAATATTTTTATTTACGGTTGACAGGCGTGAAAAATCAATCTAGCTAGATCTCATAACTGGGGAAAAAAATGCAATGTTCCACATAAATGTTTTCACAGGTAAGTACCTACTTAATTATGAAATAACGATGTCAGAAGGTTTTGATTTTATACGTGTATACTTTACCTGGATAGTAATCATACAAACATTAAAAAGCGATTAATCATGGAATAATTAAAGATTTATCACTCAATTAATAAATAATAATCAGGATTAAGAGCATATACCTTCTCTTGAACAATAAGTTGTGATTATTTTACAAGATAAGCTAAAATGTATTAAGACTAGGGAATGCAAACCGGTTTTAACCGAAACCGAAATAACCGGTTATAACCGGCTAAAGCCCGAGTACGGCATAACCGGTTATTGGAAATACGAATAACCGGGTTCGGTTATTTTCGGTTATATATTACCCTATGATTTTAGCGAACTCTGTCTTTCTAAATCAGTTAATTTTATGTTTTCCGAGTAAAACACGTTGGTTGATATTATTTTAAACCGATATAAATATTAAACATGAACCGAATTCGATGATTCTTTTTTGTTCGAAAGGTGGTACTTCCAAGTTGGACCCATATTAATTTGGTTCAGATCTGATGATGGTGTTCATGAGAAAATGAGGGAACTCTTCAAAATTTGCTAGGTTAGATTTTGGTGTCCATTTGAAAGACAACAAAGCAACTTATGTCTTTTCCTTATGATGTTTGGAAACTGTAGGCGAAACAAAATATTTAATAAAAAAAAAACCGCCTTAAAACTCCGACAGACTGCGAAGTCGGTATCAAATGAATCGAACCAAAGAATAATAATGACAATCATATACTGAAGGCGGTTTTAATTTTGTATTATATTACGTTGTTGTTTTATTGAGTGCGAGTGTCTATGGTCCAATGGTGGTTGACAAGTTGTTGATACAAGATTCATCTTATTTTCAAAATCTATATAGAAGTACGTACTAAATCGAGGTATGTATGTTAGTTACAACCGACTAGAAGAGATGGCTGTTATTATTTGTATTTTAATGAAACAATGCCCGTTTTACAAACATTAAATATACTGCTCAACTCAGAATAACTTCTAAACTCAATAAACTAGTTAACATAGAAATGAATGAATACGGTAAAGTAACTATGATGCATTTGCCTACCTTGAAATAATGAAATAATATGTTATAGTAGGCAGAGTCCGGTAATAAGAAAATAAAAATTTAAGAATTTAGGCATGTAAATGCGGTGGTGTTACCACCGCATTTACAAAGTACTCTCGTGCTCAGGTGGTTCAAATGACACGTTGGCTTAAAAGGTAATTCCACGCCACGAGCTTGGATGCCTTGCCTTGTTGCTTCAACGTCAAGAAAAATAGATACGGAGGAAATTAGAACAAGGTGGACCAGAGAAGAGGGGAAATTGGAAGCTGCATGCACGCAGAATTACTTACTAATTAATTTCAAAGTGGGCAATCAATGGCGATGTCACGATGGTGATATTGGTTTACTTTTCGAGTATTTGTTAATTCAGTTGATCTTGCTTGTGCATCTTTTTAAAAAGGTGGGTACACCTAAATTGCCAAACACCATAAGGATCATTGTGAATATGAATACATTATACTTGATTAAAATTTCTAGTGACGAATTTTGATAAAGTAAAACAATATCAAAGTAAACATTCTTGTGTTATATATCGAATCGAATCACACTCGTTTAAACCTTTATTTACCCCGTTATTTTAGTGATTTGGATTGAGGGATTATATAACCGGTGATAACCGGTTAATCGGTTATTTTCGGGCCGTAACCGAAGTTATAACCGGTTACGAAAATTTTCCGGTTATTGCATTCCCTAATTAAGACCGAAAAGGATATTGATCCTATCTACTTTACTAAATAGGTATTTATTTGTAACAAAAGTAAAGGAGAAAGGTATTACTGTTTTTAATTGGTTGCCTATAACATTTTTTTTTAATTACACAGCATATTTGCGTCCCACTGCTGGGCACAAGCCTCCCCTCATTATGAGGGTTTGGGCTATTATATAGTCCCCACGCGGGCCCAGTGCGGATTGGGGACTTCACACACATCTTTGAATTACTTCGCAGATGCGTGCAGGTTTCCTCACGATGTTTTCCTTCACCGAAAAGCTCATGGTAAATTCAAATTGAATTTCGCACATAAGTAAACTTTAATACGTAAGTTAATTTTAATACGCATTTAGATAACCAAATACTTGAACGAAATATAAAACCTAAGAAGGCAACAGTTATGGCTCTTCATATTTCCCCAAAGACCTCCAATTCTTTCAAACAGGGGTCGCACCATTGACCTATAATAAGTAATAACATCCGAAGCCGTGGTGGCCTTGTGGTTCGACCTACCGCCTCCCATGCAGAGGGTCGGTGGTTCGATTCCGGCTCGCACCTCTAAGTTTACTTATGTGCGAAATTCAATTTGAATTAACCACTGAGCTTTTCGGTGAAGGAAAACATCGTGAGGAAACCTGCACGCATCTGCGAAGTAATTCAAAGATGTGTGTGAAGTCCCCAATCCGCACAGGACCCGCGTGGGGACTATAGCCCAAACCCTCTCGTGGTGAGAGGAGGCCTGTGCCCAGCAGTGGGCGCAAATAGGCTGTAGTAGTAAGTAATAACATATGGACGAACAGTGCCTAACAGAATGTCAAGATATATGGAGCAAACTGACATTAGAAAATACGTTCCAATATGCTAATCACGCCTCTTTATAGCGAAGGCCAAACGGGTGCCCGAGCTGTTCGGGCACCCGTTTTGACGGGGCCATTTTTCTCCGGCTGATTGTGAATCCTTACTTATAATAGATCAATGGGTCGCACTAATTTTTATTACGTTGGCTGGCTGGCTACCTGCCTCCGCCTTACACGAAACATTCAACATTCAAATATAAATACTTAATTCCCAAGGTTCAAATTCCTTTGAAAAGACTGATTGACGTCAGTGTTGCCTGGATTAAACATTATCGTATTTTTCGGGGATTTTGGTAAATTAAAAAACATCGTTTATCTGTATTGGATTAATTGCAGATAGTTGTGGTTTTATTACAAAATAACTGATAACAGTTGATTAAATATTTGTTAATCGAGACAGTGTTAGAGATGACAAGTACTTTTTCATTATCTTATTATCTGAGTCATTACTTAAGCTAAATAAAGAAAAACCATTTTTTGGTAAATATCTAAAACCTATATAAATAAATACATACGCCGCTATTCCGGTGACTTAAGTTGAAATAAAAAAAAAACATTTATTCATGCTTGCGAAATATAATAATGTAATTATATTAAAAAAGAAGCTCTAACTACAGTTCTCTCTATCTACTACTCTTCTGTCCTTTTAAGTGACTTTTAATTGAGAAAATATTCAAGGCTGTCTTTGACACGATGATATTTACAGGGTTTGGATACTTTATTACGCTGGCAACCCCATTTTTTTTTCATCGTCTATCTCTAAATCCCCAAAAAGCGACAAAAAATGTCAAAACGCAGCGACATGAAGACATTCTAAAACTGATTTTTATGGCTTCTAAGGAGATTAGGTGAATTGCCCGCCTTAATAGCTCGGCTCGGCTTGATTGTTTAAAAAAAAGCGGTCAAGTGCATGTCGGATCACGAGCAGTGGGTTTCTGAAGTAAGACCAAAATGCAAAAGTTTCTAAAACTTTAGAAACGCTGAAACCATTTCTTTCAATTACTACTGAAAATTATAAGAGGATAGTGGGAGGTTGTACTTTAGTAACTACTACTACTACAGCCTATTTGCGTCCCACTGCTGGGCACAGACCTCCTCTCATCAGGAGAGGGTTTTGGCTATAGTCCCCACGCGGGCTTCACACACATCTTTGAATTATTTCGCAGATGCGTGCAGGTTTCCTCACGATGTTTTCCTTCACCGATAAGCGCAGTGGTAAATTCACATTGAATTTCGCACATAAGTAAACTTAGAGGTGCGAGCCGGAATCGAACCCCCGACCCTCTGCATGTCGAACCGCTAGGCCACTACGGCTACTATTTTAGTATATTTGATAAAAAAAATTGTATTTACCACTGAGCTTTTCGGTGAAGGAAAACATCGTGAGGAAACCTGCACGCATCTGTGAAGTAATTCAAAGATGTGTGTGAAGTCCCCAATCCGCACTGGGCCCGCGTGGGGACTATAGCCCAAACCCTCTCATGATGAGAGGAGGCCTGTGCCCAGCAGTGGGACGCAAATAGGCTGTAGTAATAGATTAAAGAATAAAGTCTGGTTAAAAGCAAGGGAGTGTCATGGCTTCATCATTACACTCTACAATGTAATCTGGAAGTTAAAATTGGTAAACCTCTCCTAACCTACTCCCCTGGAAGTTTATTTTGAAAAATGTTAAAGTTAAAGTTACCGAGTCACTTTGATAAAAATACGTTCATGAAACATTGGGAATGTTTCTTGAACGTATTTATAAAATGGTTAGTTTGATATGGGTAGTCTTTTATTCAGGCTAAATCTTAATCACTAAAATCTATGGCGGTTTGGAAAGTACAACTGCATTCAAAATTACAACTATATTATTTGATTTTAGTAATGTAAATGCATAATTAAAATAAAACAGCTGTGACTTGTTATTGAGGCAGAACTATTGACGTCCGGATTGGTCCAGCTGGTAGTGACCCTGCCTTCTGTTCCGACGGTCGCGGGTTCGAGTCCCGCTCGGGGCAAACTTTGTGTGACGAACACGAATGTTTGTACTCGAGTCATGGATGTTTAGTATTTATATATGTATGTATTTCTCTATATAAGTATTTATATCGTTGTCTACCCATACCCATAGTACAAGTTGCTTAGTTTGGGGCTAGTTCAATATGTGTGAAAAGTCGCAAGATATTTATTTATTTTTATTTTTATTTATTACAGTTCTGACGCTGTTACACTATTTATTTATTTAATTATTTATTTATAAAAAGTTTACCATGACCTTACAGCTAACGCCAATGCGTCATGAAAACTAATAAAAACTATTTAGGCGACGAAACGGCGTGGCTCCGCTGCGTCGTCATCTCCGGTGTAGGATTCGGTAGGTTGCCCCGGAACCGTCGAAACACGACACCCTTCGGCCAGAAGTCAGCACTCTCGATGTTCTCCAGCAGCGGCCGCGGCACGCGCACCACAAAAGAGCTGAAGACTATATACTCAGCAATAAAATTAGATATTATAGTAGCTTTATTATAAAGCTAGTGACTACGGAACTCTGTTTTTTTTTTAAAGTTGCTTATTGATTGATAGTTAAAAACTGAGGTATGTGTAGTGATTAATAATATCTAGTTTTATTGCTGAATATATATTGGAACAACAATAATAATAAATAATATATGTAATATGTATTGTGACAAGATGGAGCGACGACCTTGTAAAGGTCGCGGGAACGCGGTGGATGCGAGTGGCACAGGACCGGTCTGAGTGGCGCGCGTTGGGGGAGGCCTATGTCCAGCAGTGGACGTCTATCGGTTGAAATGATGATGATGATGATATATTGTAACGGCGTCGATTTTTTTGAAATAAGTAGAATGGATATTTTTTTATGAAAGGCTGTGAGGTTTTTTATTTAAATGCCAATAGATTTGTATTTAAACTTTGATTTTGAAGTACTAACTAAAGAGAGATTTAAAATGAAAATAAATAGTAAATGTTTTTGTACTAAATGATATTAATAACATTTGCTGTTATAAAATATAAATACTACAGCAGCCTATTTGCGTCCCACTGCTGGGCACAGGCCTCCTCTCATCACGAGAGGGTTTGGGCTATAGTCCCCACGCGGGCCCAGTGCGGATTGGAGACTTCACACACATCTTTAAATTAATACGCAGATGGGTGCAGGTTTCCTCGCGATCTTTTCCTTCACCGAAAAGCTCAGTGGTAAATTAAAATTGAATTTCGCACGTAAGTAAACTTAGAGGTGCGAGCCGGAATCGAACCCCCGACCCTCGGCATGAGAGGCGGTAGGTCGAACCACCACGCCACGATTCGTGTACACGTACAAAACACGACCTACGAATTCGATCCCACTACCTCCCACTGGACCAATATTACCCAGTTGAAATACTACATAAAATATAACTCATAGTACATAACACAATATTATAGGAAACACTCAAGTTTATTATTATTATTATAGAACCATTCCGTCACCCCAGGTTCATACATACATACAATGCTATTTAACAGCTCTATTAAGTATAACTTATGTTTTATTACTGTTTTTATAGATCGTTAACAGAATGGCTTCTCCGAAAATAAGTTATAACGGAATTTGGATTTTACTATGGATTATGATTCCGTACCCCACCTGCGACGAAGTGGAGAGTTATGCGTTTAAGTGTTTACGTTTCAGTTGATGTTAGGTGTACATTTGTTCACGTTAATATGTTGTATGTACCTATACATATTTTTTTTTCCTAGATGGCTCGGCGAACTTCATATCACCACGGATTCCCATACAAAGTTATTTTTCCTTTAGATTTTTCCCTTTTTTTTCTTTCTAGTAACTACTACTACTACAGCCTATTTGCGTCCCACTGCTGGGCACAGACCTCCTCTCATCAGGAGAGGGTTTTGGCTATAATCTCCACGAGGGCTTCACACACATCTTTGAATTACTTCGCAGATGCGTGCAGGTTTCCTCACGATGTTTTCCTTCAACGAAAAGCTCAGTGGTAAATTCAAATTGAATTTCGGACATAAGTAAACTTAGAGGTGCGAGCCGGAATCGATCCCCCGACCCTCTGCATGAGAGGCGGTAGGTCGAACCACTAGGCCACAACGGCTTAGCCAGACTAACACACGGCAATTCATTTTTATATATAAGTAAGAAGAAGAACATAGATAAAAGTAATCTAATACCTCAGCATTATTGTCGTAGCAATTCGTAGCGCTACGGCGTAGACGACGATCTTGCTACGAACTAAGTAATATCAAGTAATATTAAATGACATTACGTGCACATGTCGGTACAGTTGACTGCAAAGATAAGTACTCATGTTTTTTAATGTTACATTTCATAATGATGTAGGTATACAGATCTATATTATTATGTAATCTATATTACTATGGGACTATGGTAAGGTCTATGTCGACATATTTTTGTAATATAATATCGTGTTAATACATAATATTTTTGCAGACGATTGTAGAATCCATATGAATCCATATTTAATATTATAAATGCGAAAGTAACTATGTCTGTCTGTCTGTTACCTCTCCACGCTTCAACCGCTTGACCGATTGAGATGTAATTTGGCATGGAGATAGTTGGGGTCCCGGGAAAGGACATAGGCTACTTTTTATCCCGGAAAAACGCATAGTTCCCGCGGGAGCGCGATAACCGAATTCCACGCGGGCGAAGTCGCGGGCAGAAGCTAGTAATTTATAAACAAGCTGAGCTCACATGTCTGCGAGATGAAGGGATAAAGTAGTCCAATTTACTTTTATGATCTTCAACGTTATATGCATTAACGAAATTTGAAGGTCAAGGAAAGGAATATCATGATATTGCTCATGGGTTAAGGCATTCACTGCCACTTCTGTTTTACTAACTTTCGTCAGGTGCCACATCTGTCATTAAGGGAACATTGCAACGCACATGAGCGTTCAAGGCACTGCGGGAAAGTCAGAAAAACGCACATGTGAAATTCTCTTATTTTGACATGTAAAATATGCTGTAATTTGATATTGAGAAATAAATGTCTATGTCTATGTCATATGCGTCGGTGGCAGTGAATGCGTTAAAAAGTTCAGACTGAGTTATTTTTTCCGTTTACAATATCATGGATTGTGTATAAAATAAACAATGTTGACGTAGTGAAAAACCGACGCAGGCGCATTAATATCGTGGCATTAATTACGCGACATGTCGGATGGATACGTAATCGCAACAATGCCGCACACAATTAGGCCGCGTTCTAAGTGCGGCGAGCAAGGGTGCGCCGTTTGATTTTCATATCGTTTTTATTTAGTCACTCGTTGACAAAACCTGAGAGATATCAATAGATGTGTACCTACTTTTATGTACACATCTGCTCTGACATCTTATAGTTTAAACGAGCTTCTGCCTATATTTATTTATTAATTTAAACAAGCGATTTCAGATCAAACTTACAGACGAGTTACAGAACTATTTGGACGAAATTTAGAATATATGGGTTTCCAGGGACGACAAAGCTAGGGAAACTCATTTTTAGCTATTTTTATCCGAGCATAGTTCGGTCGCCCAGATAGGACATATTTTTTTAAGAAACAGACTGCCAAAAATTCCTTGATTTAAAAGGAAAAAATAAGTGACAGTCAAACATATTGATTTATTCGATTGTTAAGCCGTGGTGGCCTAGTAATTTGACCTACCGCCTCTCATGCAGAGGATCGTGAGTTCGAATTCACCTCGCACTTCTGAGTTTACTTACGTGCGAAATTAAATTTGAATTTACCACTGAGCTTTGCGATGAAGGAAAACATCGTGTGAAAACTTGCAAGCATCTGCAAATCTGTCCATTACTTGAAAACAAGAAGCTACTATAAAAAAATTGCAACAATAATCAAAAGCCAGCACTCCAATCCCCCGAACGCGCAGCACGTGTCACGTACACTCGCGCCTGTGTGCGCCTGAGCGTGTGTAGGTGCTGTAATAGAGCGATGACGTGATTTCCTGCGCTGAGTTATTGCTACTGTACCGGCGCTAAATGCCCGCGCGCGCGGTGACTTTGGTGGGAGGTCCATTTGATTTCAATTTATCTTCTTCACTACATAGTATAAAACAAAGTCGCTTTCTCTGTCCCTATATCCCTATGTATGCTTAAATCTTTGAAACTACGCAACGGATTTTGGTGCGGTTTTTTTAAATAGATAGAGTGTTTCAAGAGGAAGGTTTTCATATATAATTTGTTATAGTTTAACGCTCAATTCCCGCGGGAACGCTATAACCGAATTCCACGCGGACGAAGTCGCGGGCAGAAGCTAGTCTTATATATATATATATATAAATTAATCGCCGTGTGTTAGTCTGGCTAAGGCTCGAGAACTACTGGACCGATTTGGCTGATATTTTTTTCATGTTATTCCCTGGGATTCTGGGAAGGTTTATAAAGAAAAAAAAATCGGGAAAAATCTAAAGGTACAACCAAAAAAAGAATAATAACATTGTATGGAAATTGTGGTGATACGAAGTTCACGGGGCCAATCAGTAATGTATATATTAGTGACTAGTTGTGGCCCGCGACTTCGTCTAGGTGGAATATAATATTGCCGATAACTTTTCTTTCTGTCATCCAATTTTAATCAAACATAGCTCCAAATAATGTTCTATCTATCCTTGAAAACTGCATTCAAATCGGTTCAGTAGTTCCGGAGATTAACGCTAACAAACAGACAGACAGAAAGAAAAAGCCAGAAAATTACGCTTTTATTATAGTATAGATAGATAGAAGATAGACAGATAGATGGGGCCGGAAGTTCTCGAGTAGCGTCCACAAACCGAGAGACGAGCTGTCGGGATGGAGCGATGATCTCGTGAAGGTCGTGGGAAACCAGTGGAAGCAAGTAGCACAGGACCGGTCTGAGTGGCGAGTCTTGGGGAGGCCTATTTCTATTCTTTTAGATGTAATAAAATTAGAATTCATTTGTTTACTCTCATACATAACCGGGAATCGAACCTAGACAAATTACCCAAAAGTACGTTAGATTCAACTACCAATACTAATACCATTGTTGATATGCATTAACTTCAACATAGTGTAGTGGTATTAACAGAAACAATACCACTGGTATCAAAAAAATCGTAAATCAGTTTTTGTTAATTTAGAAAAAAAAGGTTTCTTTTTGATACAAAATAATAAATAAATATTGAAGGCGGCAGTGGCAAAACAAAAAGCCCCTTTAGTTTAGAGTAAACAGAATTTACTGTCAACTGGGGGCGATTTCACCGACCAATTCGCAAAATATTGTCTACTAGCTTTTGCCCGAGAGTGAAATTAGGTTATAGCGTTGCCATGGGAACTATGCATTTTTCCAAGATAAGTAGCCTATATGTTGACCCGCCCGTGTCATAATACCAACTTTTGTGGCAATCCGACCAGTAGTGCTCGAGTTAAAGCCGGACACATATACATACATACAGTCACGTGACTTCTACGGACTAATTATTAGATAGGTATAATAGACAACATTACGTACACTAAACAAACTAAAGTTAATTCGTAACTCAATATATTATGCTGTAGGAATAATCAAAAAGATTCTTATATCGTTTTAAAGATAAAATTGCAAAAGCAATAATAATTGTTTTTTTTTCTGATAGCCCCAATTTAATTGAATATCCATTTTTTTATTAAATGCTCCAAGCGATCGAAGATAAGCAGTGTTTGATTGCTGTATTCTTCATCATTAATTTACTATCATTATCATTATTGTCCTTATCAGCTGATTAGAGTTTCTCGAAGGTTATAAGTGGAGTATTAACATGAAATAAAGCGGCGAATGGAATGGCGTTTACTGGAAAGGGCTTCTTTATTAAGTAGGTTGCATGAAAGTGATCATATACCTACCTAAGACATTTTCAAAGTGTCAGAACAGGACATCCAAACAAACACGATGCAATAAGCATTTAATCATTAAGTAATAGCAATTTCGGCTTGATTATCAGCAGACCTAAATATCGATATTTTCATCGAATTCAAAAGTTTATTAAGTTTCAACTTTTTCAGAGCCGCGTTACAGTTATAGAATTATCAAGAGGCACACCGTTATCGTTCATCGACTTAGATTCCAATTAATTAATGCCTAGATTATTAGCAAGGTTATTATCTGAACTAGGTGACTTGTCTATAAAGTCGGTTTATGGATGATAATTTTACGTGATAACGTCATAAGAAAACATTAATGAATATGCCCCTTTACGTAGGACATACATCGCCATGAGGGCATTCATGGACATACATTGCGTCATGTCTTTTCGTGGGCGCTGCCGGCGTTCATCAATTTATAAGACGTTAGCACGTCAATAACAAAATAAACATGAACGCCGCGGCAAAGTCACGCCCTCCGTCCGCGAGGGGATGGGGCAGGCAACAACTCATAAAATTAAGCGATTTGGATGTGAGTTAGTCTAACTGCGAGGATCGCCGCGTTAACACGTGCGCCGTCTCGCTCGCACACGCACACAACCGCACCTGCCGCGCCGGCAGTCTTACGTGTCGGTCCAATTCGTACTGACTTGCTGCAGAATGATACATTGTTTCCCGCCACAATGCGCTGAATCGCGTTGACATTTACAATTCGGAAGTGCTTTAATTGACACGGATTGTTTTTAATTTGAATACGGATTTTGTGCCAGCCAGTGTTCTTTATTCGGATGCTTCGGTGACTTTTTAAACAAGGTTGGTAATTAGCGAGTCGATTTTTTCTCAATCGATTCCTTCTTTATTTACGTAACGCTATTGACTTATTAATTAGGTTTTAGCGATGTAATATAATATAATTTTATTAGTGTCGCTTTAATGAGAACTTTCTATGCTCATTAGTTATTCATTTAAAGTAATACGATTTAGTTTGATGGCCGAGTCAAAAGATCAGTTGATGGATTAGTCTATAAACATTTATGGCTTGAATATAAATTTGTATTTATGTTTCTTACTTTACGTAGCATTAAGTTTGTTATGTTATAACCAGTAGATAACTGGACAGGCCAATTTTATATATATTAATAACTACGTATTTACATTATGTTAAGGCTAATTGAAAAATTCTATATATTTTCATGGTAACTATAATCTGACAAGAGTCTATTAAGACTCTTGTGAGATACTTTAAAATCGCTAATTAATTAAAGAATACGCCTATTAATTAGGAGAAAATTTTAAGATAGAAGTACCTTTATAAATAAATTTCCTCCTTCTATCTTCCTTTCTGTTTTTCTCGATCGACAAATAATAAAGCTCCGATATTTCCCCAAAGAAAATCCTTCCGGGAAAACTTTACCTTGTTTCTATTGTCCTTGGGTAATAAAAAAATTCGCCAAAAAGAAAGTTTTTAGGAAAACAAACAGAACAATAGAGAATACACAATAAGTATGTACCTACCTATCACTTGTTTGTATTTATTTAAACTTTATTGCACATAAAGAAAACTTACTGTAGGTATAAAAGGTGGATTTAGTGCCGCTATGAATTCTCTACCAGTCAACATTTAGGTATTAGCAGAAAATGGTTTGGGGCGGTGCTCAATAAAACCAAGATAGATATTATATTACCTAATGGATACTAGCATAGCATAAATGATGGTGACGATGATGATGATGATGATGATGATAATGATGATGATGAAGATGATAAATAATATAAACGTCGAATGAGTATAGAGAGCCTGTACGAGTAGGTACTACAATAGATAACGCAGGAATTATCGTAATTCGGATAGTTTATAACTACTGTTTGTATGTAACATCTCATTATAACCTGTAAACTTTGACTTGTGGCTTGACCGTTAGTACAAATTTGGTTAGTAAATAAATAAAATAAAAGTACTTCATTTAACTTTTCTTATAAAAAAAGTTCATTATTATTCCACTAAATTTTATCGGCTCTAAATATATTTTGATACTTTTAACTCCTCAATAATGGAGTAAGTTCGCAACTCCTCGCAAGTAGGTATGATAATAATAATATTTTCATTATGAAACACGGACCAATTCAGGGAAAACATAAATTCCAAAGTTTTCGAACGCTCTAATAAGTTATACGCTTCAAACGATAGCAATTCCCAATTAAATAATATTTAAGATGATCCTAAGCAAGACATCAGATGAAAAAGTGCAAGAGCGCAGCTAGTGCATCATAGAGACCCCCCACAGCCGACACTAGCATTTCTAGCATCGGGTCCCGCGGAGCTTTATCGGCGTCATAGCACACCAAACACAATCTACTGTTGCCTATTAAGGCCCAGTTTCATTAGAAAACGCCTCGTTTTGGCTACGGAGGATTACATTTTGAAGTTTGACCCGTGATAGACAATCTGTCCAAATTTTATCTGTCCATATCCGAAATGGGCCTTTTTGTGAATATAAGGACCCGGGCCTTGATTCCCACTGTTGCATATTTATTTTTCATGTCGATGGTACCTAATGTCATGTAAGTGGTACCTAACAGCGGCCCATGGAAACCGAAATCCTATGTACCCCCATTAAGAAATCATAAGATCTCGAATGCGTTGCCTATCCTGAGGTCTAAGATGGAATGCCTCTGTGCCAGAAATTTCACCGGCTGCCTTAACCCCCTACCGGAGCACAATCCTATGTACCCCCATTAAGAAATCATAAGATCTCGAACGCGTTGCCCATCCTGAGGTCTAAGATGGAATGCCTCTGTGCCAGAAATTTCACCGGCTGCCTTAACCCCCTACCGGAACACAACAGTGCGAGCACTCTTATTTATTTATCTTTCGAGAGGGTCCCACGGATTGGAAACTGCACAAACATCGTTGAACTGCTTTGCTGAGAGTTGCAACTAGTTTCAAGTCCCCAATCCGCACTGAGCCCACGTTGGGATAAATAGACGCGCGTAAGACATCGATGATCGCGTTATCAAAGGAGGCCTGTGCCCAGCAGTGAGACTCAAACTGTTCTGGTAGGGCAGCCGGTTTTTCTTCACCAAAATTCAAAGTGATTTAAAATTCAATCTCGCACATAAATAGAGTTAATCTCAGAGGTTCGAGATTTGAACTGACGAAAGCTATAGGCGGTAGGCTTTAGGCTATCACGCCCGTTTACAGAATTTTCGATAATGACGTCGTCTTCAGGAAAAAGGAAAATTGACGAGATCAATTAGGGACCTAATTGATAAATTAATATATAGATAAAGTTTCTTCCGTGTCCTGAAATAAACATACCTTGGTGTACCTACGATTAAAAAGGAGTTTCATTGTCAACTTTACTTTTAAAATTGGATTTGTTGTTTTAATAAAGTCCTTAATTTTTATTAAAAATAATAATAATTAGAAACCTATTCTATGAGAGAAAAATTTGAATAGGGTTTGGAGCAATTCAATAGTTGTTTTGTTTCCATTATACTGAGAAATTGGAGCGCATTACCTGGGTAATGCGAATGAGAATGGTCTCATTAGGTAATCCCTAATTCTGTGATAATATTCGATACGCAATCATTAAATTAATGCACTTAATTGCTCCAACCACTTAATATTTAAGCTACAAATGAATATTATTGCTGTTATTATTTATTACTTAATGCTCCGTCTATTTAAAATATTTGTACCTGCCTACCTACCTACAAATGATAAGTATAATTGCTGTAGGTATTATTACTAATCTCATAGGCCTGATAGCTGAAATTTATGGTGTAATATGATAAGTATGATGTTTGGTAATTTCTCATAAAATACACATATTCCGTCATTAATTTGTGTTATACTTGGATACTGAAATGATTGTTTATTAGTTGTTATGTGTCACTTTATAAAGAGCTTATAATGAAACTCTCTTCTACAGTTAAAAGTTACTTTAAATACCTATGTAGAAGTTGGAATATAAACTCTCGGAATCAGGAAGCTCTCGACTCGATTATACATAAAATCGATTCACTCTCCTGCTCGATACTAACTTAATCGATAGTGATGGCCACGTACAAAGTCGCGGAAGTCCTGTTCGACGTGTGTGGGCCCTTTGATACGCCGACATAATTTTAACTTAATCAACCACCAACATCCATACGAGCCGTAGCTTTATGGTGTCGAGTTTAAAGCTCCAAATCGTTCGGTTATACTTTCCTAGCGGCACAATTAAAATGGTTATGATTTAATTTAAATAGAGAACGTCGGAAGTGGCCGGCTTGTTCGCAAATCCAATATGGCGCTGTGACATCTGACAAGCCGCTTTTGATGACGTTTAATTGTTACATTTCCGCGCGCTTTTTGAAGTTTGTCTTTGATTTTTTCAAAAGCGTTTTTGTGAACATAACGTTTATGTTATGCAAAGAATCGTTGTTATCTATGATGTTATGTTAGATTGAGCGTTAGTTATGTTATTCGTTATTCACTAGTTTATGAAAATGGAGACATCAATCAATTTAGGTTAACTCGTTTGAAGTATAAGATACTAGGTTCTACCAGCGACACTGATAGCGTTCCCGTCGGAACTATGCGTTATTCCTCTCGAAAACTATCTCCATAGCAAATTTCATCAAAGTCGGTCGAGCGGTCTAAGCGTGAAGAAATAACAGACAGTTAGAAAGAGTTACTTTCGCATTGATGATATTACGAGTACTTACATAAATGGATGAAATTTGCAAAGTTGTAGCAATTAATTAATAGCTTATGCACAAACAATATTTTCGCACGAACACGATTGGGAATGACAGATCAGCGTATTTGTGTTGACGACTGACGTAAATGCGTTCGTTCTGCAAGCTCGCACTTCGGTTTGACGTCATTACACGTCCTAAATAGTTGTGTTAGGTATTCGTGTAATTAATTATGTTTATTGATCGGCGAAGGGCTAGTAGTGTTTGTAATTAGATTGTACACACATAGGGAATTAATGTGAGAACTAACTACGGTACTTAGGCGTCTTATCTTGTCTATGAAATTTGGTATAAACGTCAACTTAACATCTTTGGCGTAAAAAGCCGTGGTGGCCTAGTGGTTCGATTTGAGGGTCGGGGGTTCGATTCCGGCTCGCACCTCTAAGTTTACTTACGTGCGAAATTCAATTTGAATTTACGATGAGTTTTTCGGTGAAGGAAAACATTGTGAGGAAACCTGCACGCATCTGCGAAGTAATTCAAAGATGTGTGTGAAGTCCCCAATCCGCACTGGGCCCGCGTGAGGACTATGGCCCAAACCCTCTCTGGGGAGGCCTGTGTCCAGCAATGGGACGCAAAAAGGCTGTAGTAGTAGTAACATCTTTGGCGTATTATATTATTGTAGATATGGTGCCTATTTTCCTTTCTTTCCAGACTTTCCAGATCTTTTCAAATTCCAAATCCCGTTAATGCGCCACCCGCGCAATTGCCACAAAAAATATCTTTCTTTGACGAAAAGGAGGAAGATGAGGAAATCTACGCGAGTTGTGTAATCATTCTGAAAGTGTTAAGTTTGAAGTCCATATTGCAGCAAACCGTTCATTTAAGCCAGGGTTGCGTCAAAAAGTTACGTCCGTTAAGAGTCCCCAGTACGCTCCTTTCTCCATACAAACGTAGTTACGTTTTAATTCGCAAACTACTTATCAAATTGCCACCAAATTTCACAAGTAATAATGGAGCAGAGATATTAGTGTCCAAAATACACTTTGATTGTAATAAATTGAATAACAAAGAAACTAGGACCATTTTAGTTTCCTCCATACAAACTTCAAAATTTAGTTTTTTGGCTGTAATTTAATTGTGTTTTATTTTACCACGACATTCACTAATTTCGGACACTCGCAATAATGATTTTATGATGTGTACCATTTTGCTCCATATATTTTGACATATTCTGTTAGGCACTGTTCGTCCATATGTTATTACTAATAGTTAATGTGAGATATATAGCACGACACAACTTAGAAGGCGCGCGGCGAAGCACTTAAGCCGTTGACGCAAAGTCTATTATTGCTTAATCCACGCGCCTTCTAAGTTATGTAAACCTGTACTCAATTGCAATCATATATTTATGAAGATTACAGTTGGCAAAACCGTTTAATCCAATTTAAATAAGTAGTAATAGCTTATATTATGCAAGAACATTAACTGGGTGAGTCGAGCTGCGGGGGATTCGATGAAAAATCGATTGTGAAGAAGATCGATCGGAATCGATTAACTTTCTACTAATCGATCGATTCATCAATGTTTATGCAACGTTTTGTTTTGTGATACTTTTTTAGTAGGGCGTAATTACGAGTAAATATAGGTTAAGAATATCGTCCACTACCTTTTTTTTTAAACTCCGTCACAAATGGTTACCTAATTCTTTTTCTGACGTGTAAAAGTGCCCCTATGTTGGCCAATTTGCTGAATAAATGATTGAATTTTGAATTTTGAAAGAAGAATTTGTTATAAATTTGAAGTAAGTATGTATAATATGTATTTGTGTAACTGTGTGCTTGTCTGTGGCTTCGTAACTGAAACGGATAAAACGATTATTTTTAATATGTGACTCCAGAGTTCGGGGAATTAATCTAATCTATGTTCACATCACACCTCGTGCCTTGACAGTAGGTATACATAATTTAGCAGAAACTAAGAACTTATACATATATGTAGACTGACAATCTCCTTACATTGCGGCCTATACATCGGAAATTGTCGGAAAAGGTCTGTATCTAAGCGAGCAATACCCAGGGTACAGAATACTGAATAGTACATACAGAATGGCCACGGAATCATCCGCCTGAATCTAGCCGGCGCGCAACTCGCGCCCAACTCGCCCTTACCCTCATTTGTTTCATCCGGAGATGGTGAGAGAATCATTGGCCCGCGTAGTTGCACACATTTACAAAGTGTACAGACGTCCTCGCACGCACACATTGACACTTAATTCTAATTGTGTTCGAAATCGTGCTTTTATAGGCCGTGTCCGCCGTGTGTTCCGGAGGTGCTTTCATACAAGATATACCATCTATAGGATACCTAGGCGGCTACTTCGGGCGTACGCTGATTTGTAAGAAAGTTGTCATTTGAGAAATTTTGAAAAAAGGCCTTCTGCTTGAGTTTGTTGCGGCGCTTCTTCTCAAGAAATGGGTCTAGGAAGCGCTGGTAAAGTCTGTTTCTGACGTGTAAAAGTGCCCCTATGTGGCCAATTTGCTGAATTAATGATTGAATTTGTATTTGAATTCCTGGTTTACTTTACGATTTCTATGATAGTAGACATACGTCATAGGCAGGCTTTTAGGGTGGTTGTATTGGTAGTTACCTAAGCTCCCAAGAGTCCTTACAATTCCCTCAAAATCTAATGGTTATTATTAACGAGACTGCCAAATCAAGCAACATGATATCAATATTTAGATACTCTAAAATTGCGTTATCCAAATAACTTTGTGTAACGTTAAACGTGTTCGATTTGTTAATTAATCGCAATTTTGTAACGCATATTTGTTGATTGATTTCATATAGCGTGGTACAGATTAATTTATTACTATTGATATAACTATTAAGCAAGCGTTATAGGGAAATCCTTATTAATCTATACTAATATTATAACTATGAAAGTGTGATTGTTTGTTTGTCCTTCCTTCGCGTCTCAACGACGAGACCGATTTGGATGAAATTTAGTATAGAGATAGTTTGAGATCCTGGGAATAATATATGATACTTTTTATCCCGATATTTCCACGGGAACGGGTTTTCCACGGGTCAAATCTGTTTTTCAATCAAATTTTTAAAATTCTCGTGACACAGTGTTTGTAACCAAACTCCTCCGAAACCGCTCGACCGATTCTTATGAAATTTGGAGTGTATGTTCAGTAAGTCTCAGAATAGGACGTAAGCTATTTGGGATTTGAACCTGGTCGAAGTCTGTAAACAATGTTAGGTATAAATTCTACAAGTTTTTTCGTTGTTATGTTACGTTATTCAATCTAAAATCGAAGCCATGGTTCCTAAGAACAGATTTCGCTATCTGTCATAGTTTTTGACTTCTCCATACTAACCCATTTGGATAGATCATTCTGTATAACCATTCCCCGCATCTTTTTTCGCGTTGACTTAAAATTTGCGCATCTATTGATATTTTAATATGGTTATAGATACTCGTATGTATCATGTAGTTTTAGAAGTATGTTTTACGAATATTGGTTTAGTGTCGAAAACCCCATCCCGGATAAGGATCGGGATAAAATCTACCTACTACTACTACTACAACAGCGTATTTACGGCCCACTGCTGGGCACAGACCTCCTGTCATCACGAGAGGGTTGAGCTATAGTCTCCACGCGGGCCCAGTGCGGATTGGGGACTTCACACACATCTTTGAATTACTTCGCAGGGGGAAACCACGATGTTTTCCTTCACCGAAAAGCTCAGTGGTAAATTCAAATTGAATTTCGCACATAAGTAAACTTAGTGAAGGAAAGACAAATAAACACACTTTCACATTAATAACTTACGTGTATAATATCAGTATGAATATCTGTGGTGGTTAAATTATTAAATAAGAGCCTGTGAGCTATTTCAACTATTTTCAACGTTTCCATATGGTAGGTTTCCCACGGATAATCGAGCGCTTATATTATTAGAAATAATAGAAAACAATTCAGTGGAACAAATACGACATAATAGATCATGTGTACTACTACTACTACAGCCTATTTGCGTCCCACTGCTGGGCACAGGCCTCCTCTCATCACGAGAGGGTTTGGGCTATATAGTCCCCACGCGGGCCCAGTGCGGATTGGGGACTTCACACACATCTTTGAATTACTTCGCAGATGCGTGCAGGTCATGTGGGGTCAGGTGTGTGGGGTGGTGGGTAGATCATGTGTATTAAAACGTATTTTTTATAGTGGTTTATGTATCTGCTACATAATAAAGGACCTTAAAATACGAGTGGGGTTTTATGAAACGAGCCGGGAGGCGAGTTTCATAATAATATCGCACTCGAGTGCTTTAAGGCCTAATTACAGTTGCATACACAACTTTATCTACACTCATTAAGATGCTTCAAAATCTGTCCACAATGGCGGCAATTCGAATATATTAGAATCCCACATTCGATTTTCAAAAAGCATAAAGCAAAATAGAGCCGACATTTGAATTTAGAACAAACTTTCGTTCTGTCTAACTGAAGAATATAGGCGGGCATTGCTGTTCGTTTGAAAGCTATATCGAATTCGATGGTCTAATACAGCTATTAGAACATTTTCACAGATAAGAAATCTGTTCTAACTAAACAGTTCATCTTAATGCTGGTCATAATTTGCGGATTCGTACGCCTCATAGAGGGTTTATGATATGAGTGTAGATAAAATTTATAATGATACTTACTAGCTGCCCGCAACTTCGTCCGCGTGGAATTCGGTTATAGCGTTCCCGCGGGAATTGAGCGCTAAAATATAACAAATTATATACGGAAACCTTCCTCTTGAATCACTCTATCTATTAGAAAGAAACCGCATCAAAATCCGTTGCGTAGTTTTAAAGATCGAAGCATACATAGGGACAGACGGAAGCGACTTTCTTATACAGAGATCTATATGAGTGACTACCTTTTCCCCGCAACTTCGTATGCGCAGAAATATTAAAAAGTAAAATCCCGATTTTTCCCGTTCCCGCGGGAATTTTGCAAAATCCTTTCTTAGCGGATGCCTACGTCATAACATTTACCTGCATGCAAAATTTCAGCCCGATCCGTCCAGTGGTTTGGGCTGTGCGTTGATAGATATGACTATGTCAGTCAGTCAGTCACCTTTGAGTTTTATATATTTAGATTTCGAATTAGGTACTTTATTAACAACAATGAAGATTACACACTGATGTCATCATCATCATTTCAGCCGATAGACGTCCACTGCTGGACATAGGCCTCCCCCAAGGCGCGCCGCTCAGACCGGTCCTGTGCCACTCGCATCCACCGCGTTCCCGTTACATTGATGTATTAATTCTTAATCACAAATTAAAAGTAATTGGTAACAAGGTGAATAAATTAAAATACACACCCGATTAAAAGTCAACTTTTATGAGAGATCGCTTTTATCAATTTTAAAAGAACAGGTGATGAAAAGTATACATTATTCCCAATCGATGAATATGACGAACTCATACAAAACGTAACATGTAACATGTGTGTGTGTATTGTAATTCAAGCTTTAGTAGTGTGGGGAAAAGTTGAAATTGGGATTGACTTTGTGCGGTTAATGTGTATGTTACGTACTTGAAAACTTGGATCGTGTTCGTGTTAACGGTGTGTTTTGTTTCAATTCAGCGACTAATAGGGTTGTCACTGTACATTATTAATAGTTTAAAATAATACCTAAGAGCTGGAAGATTCATGATTGAAACCTGTCACAGGTTCAAATATAATGAAATGAAAGAACAAAATAACATCGTATTTTCGAGAGAGATTGACTTGAAACTTCTAGTCAAAATAGGGTAATTTATAAATATTGAAAATTTTGACAATTAGTCGAGCCCTATCGCATTTGCTTCGAATCTTAAGGGTTTGGACTACAGTCCCCACGCGGGCTCTGTGCGGATTGGGGACTTCATGCACATCCTTGAATTAATTCACAGATGCGCGCATGTGTCCTAACAATGTTTTCCTTCACCCAAAAGTTTAGCGGTACATTCAAATCGAATTTCGCACATAAGTAAACTCAGGTGTAAGTCAAGCTCGAACCCCTGACCCTCTGCATGAAAAGTGTTAGACAAAATACTAGACAACCACGTCAAATTACTTCTCAGTTTTATTGAAATCAATTTATCAGTTCAATCAGAAGCGCTTATATTCTCAGATGCGACTCCAACGATGAAGCGTTCAATATAAAACCTTCTCGAAGCATCTATTAAAAACCGCCGCCAATTTAACAAGCAATAACAATAAATAACCCAAATTATAACGCATTAACGATAAATGACACTCAATTGAAGCTTCAATTTCTAAAACCAACTTAAATCTGAAACTCAAGACCAACACATCAAAGTTTTATAAACTTTAAACGCTATTATGACTTTATTATATGAACGAAACAGTCTATAATACCATGAGAAGTCACGTGGAGTTAGGTCGATTTCTTTCTGACATACTTAAATTACGTCAACTCGTCTCAGGGCACAACCCTAATATCTCTGCGCAATAAAAATCAATCAGCATTTACCGAGGAGAGCACCAACATAAAAATCCACCATTTCAGTTTCAATTGCATTTGTATTGCGATAAGGTTGAAAGTAAGTCTGATCGAGAGTTTGTTAAGTTGTGTGTGTAAGTACTAGGGATGTCACGAATGTCAGTTTTATCACATACGAATAGAAAAATCTCAATAAATAAATATAACCATAATAAATATAGCTGCCTAGGCTCGAGCTATGAGTTTGTGGCCTTCGGGGTGGAGACTATGGGGTCATGGGGCAAAGGGGCTCTGGGGCTCCACAGGGAGCTAGGGAAGCGCTTGAGGGAGGCAACGGGAGACCCTCGCGCCGGCAGCTTTCTCGCGCAAAGACTGGCTATTGCCATACAGCGAGGGAATGCTGCCTGCGTGATGGGAACCTTTCCGAAAGGCCCTAATTTAGGTTTTTAGTTGTATAGGCTTTTTTTTCTGTAAATTTAAATGCTATTTATAGTTTATTTTAATTTTTTTTATTTATTCTTTTCTGAATAAACTTTTAATTACCATAATGGACAGGAGGTACAGGTTTACATAACTTAGGAGGAGCGTGGAGCGCAGTAATAAGACTATTATGCTCTACGTCAAAAGGCTTAAGTGCTTCGCCAGGCGCCTTTTTAGTTGTGTCATGCTATTAAAACGTAAAGTAGGTATCAAAATTCAAAATCATCGTCATTTACATTATATAGCGACCGAGCGAAACCAAAAAAGAGTCAATATGAGTTTTCCCAGCTATGAGACCATTGCAGTCCAAATTTCTTCTGAAAATGGTTAGAGCCGTTTCTAATATCATTTCTAATAAATATTGGCTAAGTAACAATAGTTTTTGTTATTTCCTTAACATATCTCACTAAGAAAACAAATAAAAGAATTACATACTTAATTTAGAGCAACATGCGATGACTGACACGTTTTAACTTTTCAAATTAACAAATCAAATAAAAAATAAAATATTTAAATAGAAGAAGAAAATAAAAATAAAAGGGCAATTTACTTTTGACTTTATGACATTAGTATATTATTATTATTGTATATAGCAGTAACAGCAGTCTTAAACTGGGCACGGCAATAAATACAATTAGCAAATATGCGAATGTTCGTGGCATCCCTAGTAAGTACAGTTAAGTCGACAAGATGGGTCGGTATTGGCGCAAGATACAGCACGGCTTTATTGAAGCGTTTGGCGCGTGATTGTACTTCGCATTGTTCGTTTACTGATTTCAATGGGTATTTTAGGGCAGGTTTTTTAATGATTATTTGATATTGTTTGAGGGTTCATGGGGTTTGGACGTTAGCTGAAGGTAGGGGTGGGGTGGACTGTGAGTCATTAAGTGATGGATTAATTTGCTGAGCTTGGAAAAGAGTAACACATTAAAGTACAGTTCTTGACTTTAAGTCACCTACATACGTTCACTGTTGGAGGTTGGACTAATTAATTAAATAAAAAAATAATACTAATAAATATTTTGGAACATTTCACACAAATTGACCTAGCCCCAAACTAAGCAAAGCTTGTACTATGGGTGCTAGACAACGATATAAATACGTATATAGAGAAATACATACATATATAAATACTAAACATCCATGACTCGAGTACAAACATTTGTGCGCATCACAAAAAGTTTGCCCCGAGCGGGGTTCGAACCCGCGACAGTCGGAACAGTGGGCAGGGTCACTACCAACTGAGCCAAACCTGTCGTCTATAATATTTTTGTGTTTTATTAAATTAAATGTTACATTAGAAACTTGCAGCAAATATTCAGTTTACAGCTTATTTTAAATGGAAACAGAATTTCAACTTTCCTTTTATTTAGTTTTGGTACTTAGTTAATTTAGTTGACATTTTATTTTCAAAGAGATTAGGTATATGATTATGAAATTCCAAAAATAATTTGTCCAAACTGTAGAACTTTCTTCTCGATCACTCTTGTTAGAGTGGATGGACTGAACATTAAAATTGACGAAAACGTTTTCAATTCTCCGCAGCCCATTCTTCAAATAACGTTGTAAATCACGCCGTTTATATCCGAAATACTTCAATTAACGACCGCGGGAGGCACTCATTTTGTTTACCACACAATTAGCCTTAAGTGTGCTTCTAAATCAATCACACTCAATAGCGCATCTGTTGCAGGCGACATCAAAGAGCACCGAACGGACGTCCCCGCGGCCATAACGCTAATCCAATCATAAAAACAAACATGACACATTTCCGGAGCTAAAAGAAACACACATGAGCGATCCAGAGAGAATGCAAGTCTACAACCCGGTCATAGAACAATCAGACGATCGCCTGATAGAAGGACATAATGAAGAAATAGAAGTAGATGATAAGGAACAGGTGATAGCTGACGAATCTCGCGACCAAATAGACGATACTCAGAACATAGACGTGGGAACCGAGAGAGCGGAGTACGAAGCGACGTGGCATCCTCATGTGTACGGGAAACCTCCGAAAATGCCGACGCCGCATTCTATAGAGTATATCCTAGGTATTAGTGAGAGGAAGGTGAATCCGCTGATGAATGTGAAAAGGTTTACGTACAAGACGGCTGAAGTGCAGACGGAGCGAGCGGCGGGGAGGAACAAGCTGCAAGAACAGCTGCTGCAGAGAGTGAGGACTAGTGACAGTGAGGTGTCTGTGAAGGAGGAGCCGCTGAATCTCTCCGTACCGAAGAAGGAGTGGGAGGAGGAGAAAGCTGGCAAAGGTGAGTCTAGGATTAATGACAATTTAATAGGTACCACACGGCCGTCACGGCCTATAAAAGCACGATTTCGAACGCAATTCGAATGAAGTGTCAATGTTTGTGTGCGAGGACGTCTATACACTTACACACACATTTACAAGTGCCCTCCGCCCGCCCCGTGTCGCCCTTACCGTCATTTGTTTCATCCGGAGACGGAGAGTGAATCATTGGCCCGCGTAGTGATACACACACATTTACATCACTACGCGGGCCAATGATTCACTCTCCGTCTCCGGATGAAACAAATGACGGTAAGGGCGAGTTGGGCGCGAGTTGCGCGCCGTCTAGATTCAGGCGGGTGATTCCGTGGCCATTCTATTAAATATTCTGTGTAGGTACTCAGAATATGATTTTTGGAACAAGGACAGTATTCACTGGTGACATTTGAATTTAGACAAATGACGCTATTAACGCTTGCGTAAGCTTTAGAGTGGGTTGATACAAACCGTCTGTAAAAGTTAACGTTAACGTAAAATAGTTTACTATGGGATGAAATGATGTTTCTGTATGGAATGACAGATCGGCGGCCATATTTAACGACCAGGAGTCCGTCCTTAGAATGTTAACGTAATTGAAAGTGTTTTGAAGGAGAGTTGTAAGGTACTATAACATATGTAGATATATGGATAGATTTCATAAAGGTTTTGCTTTATAATTCATCGATCTAGTAAATACAGATAAAAGTGAATTACCGATTGATCCAGTCATGTGAAAGATCAGTAATTCTTCAAAATACACGTGTTATGAAAACTGAAGATATTTATATTGTGAGTACCAAATATTGCTCGTTTATAGTACCTACAGGATTTGGCGAAGAAGTTCCGTACAAATAAAAGTCAAGTATTAAGTATGCAATGTTGTTACTAATAGTTGCAATGTTGTCTACATATAATAATGATATAAACCCACCATAAAAGCCGTGGTGGCTTAGGCCCGGTTCCTATATCCACGAAACGCCTCGTTTTGCCTACGGACGGTTGATTTTTGACATTTGATCCATAGATAATCTGTCAAATTTTAACCGTCCGTAGGCAAAACGAGGCGTTGTTTGGATATAGGAACCGGGCGTTAGTGGTTCGGTTCGACCTACCGCCTCCCATGCAGAGGGTCGGGGGTTCGATCCCGGCTCACCTCTAAGTTTACTTATGTGCGAAATTCAATTTGAATTTACCACTGAGCTTTTCGGTGAAGGAATCATCGAAAAGCTCTCCCTCAACATCGTGAGGAAACCTGCACGCATTTGCGAAGTAATTCAAAGATGTGTGTGAAGTCCCCAATCCGCACTGGGCCCGCGTGGGGACTATAGCCCAAACCTTCTCGTGATGAGAGGAGGCCTGTGGCCAGCAGTGGGACGCAAATAGGCTGTAGTGTAGTAGTAAACCCACCATAAACCTTTACACGGCGTTAAAATGAGTAATACTCAAGAGCACTCCGGTTAGCTAAATAGAGATCCAATATCAATCGCCAGCTAGTGTTTATCTTGTGCACTGAATTGATGCCTGCCCACTCTCGCCGCTATTAACCTCTCAGACCCACCCTGCCCACTTAATCAATCAGTATTAATGCGTCTGATATATCGCCATTCTAATTTTATATCGCACTAACGTATCCTCAGGCACCAATAGAACCAACACCTTACAACCTCGTTCTGCACCTCTAAAAAACAACACAGCCCATAAAGGCTCTTATTACAACTCATTAAAGATTTGAAAGTCCTCCGCCAAGTGCACGTGATTTTGCAAGCCGTAATTTGAACGTGGAACGTCAAGCTATTGGCCGATGCAGCTGTGGCGTCCGTCAGGGTTGCCAACTTATTTATAGAACTAAATTTGTACGGATTAATGGCAGTTGAGATGTTAATATGGGTTTATTGTCGCAATCGAAAATGGAACGTTTTTACGGGTTTTTATTTTATACGGGTGCGATTGGACTGTGGAATTTTTACTTTATGCCAAGTGAGTGCTTGATTTTATTGCTGTGGTTTATTATTGTAGCTATGGAGCGCGTTTGGATTAATAGTTTGTGTTTTATGTACAGTGGGTTATTGCTTTTAATGGCTGTGGCGGTAAAAACCCGTCAAATATTGATGAAGGTCGTTTTAAAACGCTTTACTTGCCTTTATTTACGAATGAACGTAGTTGACGTGACATTTTTAGCGAATTACCATTAACTCGAGGACGGAGCTAAAATTAAAACTTCTTTAAATCTTTAATTGAATTAAAAAGCAGTAGTAAAAGTAGCCATTCGGATCTTTAAATTGATTTTATACCATCAATCTTACAAATCACATTGAAAAGTATCTGCCATTAATTGGGGCCACAGTTGATGAGTTGGAAGACATCGAACGGTTCTCAGAAAACAAAATCAATTAACATAACATAACTGCCAATTTAAATTTTATATTCAATCACGGTTGTCACATTCAAGTCAATTCGTGTGAATTTTTCTTTGCAATTAATCACCTTGGTAGCTTGTTAAAACTATTTACTGTTGTGATTTCAATCATAAAACGCAGAATGACATTTATACGATTTTGTAGCTATTAAGAATCAGCTAGCAAAGATTATAAGTAAGTAGGTTCACTTTTTGAAGTTTTCTTTCTCTGAAATAAAAATGACTTTTCTCTATGCCTAATAAGCTGACAAACAAATCCCCGTGGATCTTGAAACAGTGGATCGGCTGTGGAGTTGCCGATCTTTTATAAGTACATATATCCGCCAGACGGCTGGCATGATGATTGCCTCTTAAAAGAAACAAAATAAGTATTTTGCAGGTTTTTCTGCGATATTCTGAATAAATAGATAAACTCGCAAAGCGACAACCCTGATCGTTTCTTTCCGCGCGTCATCTGTCGCGCGATCGCTTAATTTGTTGCGCCGGCGCAGTTGTTTAGACTTCGAGCCGAATATACACATCCGCAAAACGATCCCGAATATGAATATGATATTCGATGACCATAGTAATGAATAACAACGTCAGATTAAGGTTGAAAATAGAAATGGAGATTAAAGCTTCTTCGTAATTTGCACTTTGATTTTGATGTCGTATCGTTTATGCATGTGATACATGGACACCGAAATCTTATAATCTTATAACAATAATATATGATGGGGTTATGGTTTGACTTTTTCTAATTAAGTAAGAATATTTTAGATCTAAGGATATAATGCACACCTCTGTGAGGTAGGACATGAAATAAGTACATTTAATAGTACATTACACACCTAGGGCGGTCAAGTAAAGAAAGTCTCAGATCGTGGGTAATTGAGAGGCTATAATCTAGCGGTCTGAGGATTTCTTTACGACCGCCCGTGGTTAGTATACGATTTTATGTCACCACCTGGCCGTGAAGAGGGATTTTTCATAGCGCCCAAGGGCGGTAAATCCCGCTTTTCGGCCCGGTGTGACGTAAATATTATTTTAAGATCTTGTGAAACTCATGTTCATGTAATAAAATATTTGACTTTGACTTTGAATCTCGAATACGTTGCCCACCCTGAGGCGCAAGATCGAATGCCTCTGTGCCAGTTTTACCCGGCTGCCTTAACCCCCTATCCGAACACAACAGTGCGAGCACTGCTATGTGGTGGCAGGTTAGTGGGGAAAGACGGTGGTACCACCCCAGACGGATCTAGCACCAGGCCCTACCACCATAAAAATTGGACTAATTAACTAAAATATTAGGCTAATTTCTATAAAATATACACATTAGGTACGACTAGTAAAGTATATTGTTCCTGTTTCTCCTTTTTGCACAGATAAAACAATAACAGAAACGTCAAATGTAATCCGCCATTTTGTTTTCGTTGGCAGCCGGTGTTGCCAGCCGATAAATACGCGATAATAGCGCTATTAAGGGTTTGTTCTTGTTGTCCCGTCGATGGCTGGCCGTTATTTATGCAGTACTTACTGATCTTTATAGGATGTAGGATGAAAATAGTGCAAGATCGAAAATAGGCACACTATTTGCAAAAACAAAATTCAGAGATGTATTTGTAACAATAGATAAGGGTTAGGATGTTGCGGTGGCTTTTTATCATTATTTAGGAAGAATTCCTTAACTTTGTCCCCCCTTCACCCCTCCCATTAAATTGAAATATCCGTATCGTGTATCATAATTACCTGTCCTCCACTTTTCTTGCGTGTGAAATTACAATACAATACAAATAAACTTTATTGAACACCGAAAAACAATTACACAAGTAAATACAAATAACAAAAACCGGCCAAGTGCGTGTCGGGCCACGCGCAAAGTAT
This sequence comes from Aethes cnicana, assembly GCA_963971205.1. Lineage (NCBI taxonomy): Eukaryota > Metazoa > Arthropoda > Insecta > Lepidoptera > Tortricidae > Aethes > Aethes cnicana. The sequence continues at coordinate 11,775,894 of OZ020291.1, forward strand.
AGGGTTCCGAAGTTGAGGATGCCCACAGTACCTTTCTAAGACTTATTAGCATCTAGCTAGCCTGTGGTATGAATGACGTGCCCGCCCGACGCGCCTGCCGCTCGAGAAAAATCATCATCATAAGTTGGTCGACTATTACTCGAAAGTTTGTACAGCCTACTTAGCTGTGATAGTTTTCCTTTCAACTACGTTATATATGCCGCAACCGTAATTTTTTTCAGCCTTCCAAATACCACCATTTAGCTGGCAGGGGGGGGGGACACGTGACCCTAACAAAAAATAGCACTTTAAAGCTTAATATTTCACAAACGCATCACTTAATCAAAAAATGGTTTTTACAAACCCACAATATTTTTTCAAGACCTATTCAACGATATGCCACACCATGGGAAACGCAAGAAAAAAAAATACATCCCCACTTTACGAGTAGGGGAGGTACCCTATAAAAAAATATATTTCAACATTTTATTGTACCACTTTGTCAGCGTAACTAATATGCATATTCATGCCAAATTACAGCTTTCTAGAACTACGCATCTCCGAGCAATAGTGCGGACGGACGGACGGACGTACATGGCGAAACTATAAGGGTTCCTTGTGGACTTCGGAACCCTAAAAAAGAAGGGTGACAACAGGCGGTCTTATCTAAAGAGCGATCTCTTCCAGACAACCTTTGGAAAATGTAATGGTTTGGCAACCATCAAAAATTCCACGCTTTCTCTAAACTGTGAGAAACTTTTTTTTTTAAATAAAAACCTTAGAAAATTAACTGCATGTGTTTGAACATGATTTGTCAGAGTATTGCCAGTAAACGTGGGTGAGAGCTAATTATAACCCCCACCTCATAGGGGATGCTTTAATCTCGCGTTGCCCGGGCGATAAATCTACGCATATCGCATCTGTGGCCGGTGGCAACACTGGCAACGAATATTCGTTTTGGGAATATTCAAATGTCAAAATTTCCTGATTGACCGATTAGTGCTAGCGAGTGATTTAAGTGAAGTGTTCAAAAATAACAGTGTTAGTCTTTCCCGCCCGCCGCCGCTTAGTGAACTTTTGAAGGACTGCAGAACTTACAAATCAATCTACAAATTCATCAAGATCACTAAATATTGGGGAAAAAATTAACATCAATACCTGCCGTAAAACTCAACCGAAGAAGACTCCAAACCCAACATAGAATAAGACGTGGCTTAAAGGACTCGCATCCAGGCCATAAATCTTAAAAAAAAAAATCGTTTTGGGAACAAATTAGACGGCCGTTTGTTGTCAAATTGTGGTTTGACCTACCAGGAGTTCACATCTCGGCTTTATATTTACCAATATGTAAAACTGCGGGCATTTTCAGAGTATTGTTATTCAAAAAATTGCGCTAGGTAAGTCCCCAATCCGCACTGGACCCACGTGGCTTATTGTGTTGAGAGGAGAGAAGACTAACCACTCTATCCTGTTGAAGACCTACTGGCGGCTCATAATTTCTCGGTTTAAAATTAAATTCGTTTGCACTGTTGTTTTTGATGTCAATTAAATCTTCTTCTTAACTTATGGCCGATGGGGCCAGAGAGTACTCGAGTGACGTCCGCGAACCTGGAGACGAGTTGTCGGTAGGGCTCCAACGAGATCGAGCGACGACCTGAGGTGAAGGTCGCGAGAGCACGTTGGATGCGTGTTGCTGTTGCACAAAACCGGTTTGAGTGGTAGAAAACAAAAGAAAATAAATATTTATTCGGCTAAAAAACAAAAGCACAGCTAGGTACAAAAAAAGAGAACAAAACAATAGTTATTTGTTATGCAAGGCTGCAAAGTTGTTGTTTGCTGTGAGTGCGTGATTGAGACCCGAGTGAACGAAGGATTCTAGGGTTGAACCACGAGCGAAGCAAGTGGTTCAAATATAGAATCCTGAGTGTAACGAGGGTTTCAAGGCACGAGACAGCAAACGACTTTGCTGCTGAGCGCAACACAAAATTTTTCACCTCACGCGCGATTTTTCGGTAAAAAGACTTAGTTCGGCGTCACGTACAGTTTGTGCTAACTCTGGAGGAGTTAAATTCGTATCTTCGTCGCTAGAATCGCTCATATTTTCTTTATTACTTCGTATAGGTATTCTAAATTACAAAACCAGCAATCTAAAACTTTTTATTTATTTATTTTTTTATGTTTTTTTTTCCGGAGGTTGCGTTCCAAATCACTCTTACTCGTACTTCAAGATTCAATTATTCATTGAATACAGTTAAAATATACACATATTTAAGTATTTTTGTGATAAAACATAGTGAAATAATGAAATACATCTGAAACGGTGTATTATTAATATAATTTTATTCATGATGATATTAAGTAAATTTAACCTTTATTTTAACAAAACTCTCACGACGAATTGCGTTTCAGAACGTATCGTTGTTTTTTTATTGTGACAGTGGCGTCATGCGTCGTTCGAATTTCAAAAACACTTTCCACGCTAGCGGATAAAAACAACTTTTGCGCTCGGATATCAAGCTGCAAAACGACCACTTTCGAGCCAGTGAGGTGAAAAACACAATATACACAGACAGACAAGAAAAACACATATTTAAAATATAGCCGAAAGGGCTGCCAGCTCAGCGATATGCTGCGGTACGGAACCGCAGCGCTAATTTTCAGCTGGACCCAAGAGAAAGAAAGAAAGAATAAACAAAACATATGTAAATTAAATTAAGGTAGGTCCTTGGGGTAGGTCTATTTCCAGCAGTGTACGTCTTTCGGCTGAAATGATGATGATGTAAGTCTTTGAATGAGTGGTGTTCAATAAAGTGAATTGTATTGTAACCTATCTTGTTGAAGACCTACTGACAGGTCATTTTCCGGTTTAACTTACGTTACTTGTAGTTTTTGATGTCAAATAACTTCTGTAACTAGGCGCTAATAAAGCATTTATACCCCCCACCCTCTTAAGTTTGGTTATTCGGGCAATGTAGAATTCTTCTTAATCGTTACACTCTTGGCCAAGTGGTCGTGGTCATCTATTGAGGGTTAGTGGCGCGCTTTCCTGTCCGTCGCCATTGTCCGTCGCCGCTGGTGCACTCGTGTAGAGGTCCAATAATATCAGTCTTCACTTGGTCGGTCCATCGCGTTGGTGGGTGACCTGTCGCGATGTCATGTGCCTCCGACTTCCCCTGAACTGCAATGTTGAAGTGTAATAACAACTAGTGGTTCTGAGAGCTGCAGACCTCGCTAGTCCATTTTTGCATAGCTTAAAACTGTTCTTTTTTCTGAACCCCGATTGCTCCGAAATTTTGAAACTTTTCCAAAAACTGTATCGACGAAAACAATCTATAGGCACCTAATATACATTGAAGAGAGAAGAATAGAGCTTGGACCCAAACTTTCACGAGGATCGGTTGAGAAATGCGAGCTGTAGAGGAGAACAGACATCCGGACGGAAATACGATAAACGGAGTCGCTTCGCCCGAACGGTCAATAAATTTAAGTTTCCGTGAATCTAACGTTTCCAAAGCCTTTATATTTTTGGTTGATGCCCGCAATTACGAGCCCGGGGCGAGGTAACTGCGAACTGCAGTTTAGAGGGCGATAAATCGTGCGTGCGCGCACCCGAGACGTTAACCGTTTGAAGTAAGCGATGCAGTTTGTATTAAGTATAGATATTCGTATGCTGCTTTTAACGCCGACGAATAGGCAGACAGCCGTTTCAGCGGGGTTCGAAAATAAATCAACATTAAAAAAAAATTCAATAGCATTAAAAAAACTTAAGTAATTAAATAAAGCCACCAAACCTAAAACCGGCCGCGGCGAACGGGCGGTATATTCCATATCAAAACGGTCGTAAGGAGCAATCACGCACATAACTAGGTACGTATGTCTACACCGTAATATTTTAATGTTCAGTTTAGGTTCCGTTTGTATGGAGTGACGCGAGAGTGCTATTATCAAATTAGTATATCGTCTACATAGAACATTCGAGAACTTGTTTTCTAGTCTAAATTTGCCTTAGCCACTTAAGTGTGGCAATATCTATATCGGTTACTCCTACTACAATCAACAGCAAACAAAACGGGTGACTTTGTACAGGATTTTCCATACTGAGTGACCCGTTTTCTTTGCTGTTGAGTGTAGTTAATGGACAATAAACTTTAGCGTCGTAATGCTTAAAAACGTCAATAAAACGCCGCAAACGTGAAAACCGCGGACTAAAATGCTATTGTTAAGACTTGAGCCTAAACAAACTAAGGAAGAAGTAAATCTCCATAGGATGGGATGTGGTACAGCTGGTGAGGTTTGGCAGGAAACGCTTAGACAAATAAATAATTAAGTTGTTGAGAGGATTAAAACGGCAAATTTCGCCTGAAATTGTATAAGAAAACAGCGGATTCATAGACGTAAATAATATAGACCCGGTCTAACGTACACGTAATATGTCCCCACTTCCACGGTGTCCAATCCAAAGTTCTGTCACCGAGCGTGCGTGACAATAAGCGTTTTTAAAAAAACTTTTTTCGAAACTGTTGCTCAGTATCTAAAAACTCATCTCGTTGTTGAAAAAATGTGACCCAGCTTTAGTGTCACGATATAAGTTTAACTTTGGATTGGACACCAATGAAGTGGGGAAACATGACATGTATCTACGTTAGGCCGGGTCCATACGAAGTATTGTTTATGTCTATGAGCGGATTAGATAAAGTGCATGCGTCAATATACCTACCGATGTGGGTAGCTTTCTTTCTGCGATGTTTCATGACAGCTAAGTGCATTTTTAAGATGTTCATCCAAGAGGAAGTTACTAAGTAAAATTTTTCATGTTACCCATACTAATATTATAAATGTGGAAGTGTGTTTGTTTGTTTATTTGTTTGTTTGTCCTTCCGTCCGGACCGATTTGGATGGAATTCGGTATGGAGATAGTTTGAGACCCTGGGTATTCCCAGGATACTTTTTATCCCGATATGTCCACGGGAACGGGGTCTCACGGGTCAAACCAGGCTTTTCAATCTAATATACCTATAAAATTCTCGTGTCACAGTGTTTGTAACCAATTTTCATGAAATTTTGTGTGTATATTATATTCATAATCAAGGCATTTGGTCGAAAAATCTATTTAGGCGCACTTTACCCACCAGGCGCACTTGCACCGACTCACCTCATATACTCGTATGTTCACTAGCTTTTCCCCGCAACTTCGTATGCGCAGAAATATTAAAATATAAAATCCCGTTTTTTCCCGTTCCCGTGGGAATTTTGCAAAATCCTTTCTTAGCGTATGCCTACATCATAACATCTACCTGCATGCCAAATTTCAGCCCGATCCGTCCAGTGGTTTGGGCTGTGCGTTGATAGATCACTATATCAGTCAGTCAGTCAGTCAGTCAGTCACCTTTGAGTTTTATATATTTAGATTTATTTTGATTTTGCTCAACTGAGATCAAAGGTGATCGAAAACATAGGTAGTGAAAATGCATTCACACACTGTACTGGGATTACACTTAAATCCTAGGTGAAAGAATGATTAGGTTGGCAATAAGACGTTATAAGTGTATTAGGAGTAACAGAAGCATTAGAAATCACTTTAACCTTTGTATTCTAAGAATAAATGACGTCATATGTATTTAACATTCGTTCGGGAGCTCAGGTCACTTAATACTTACTTGGGTACCTGAACCTACCGATCATTAAACAATACAGTGTACAGTCGGTAAGATAGTTCATAATTTATAAACATAACATTCAAGATCAGAAAAAACGGCAATGGTGTTGCAAAAAAAAAAAAAACAATATATATTTATTGCCACAAAACACATTTGATCAAAGGTTAAAAACTGAAACCTTACTACTGGACTGAGCTTTTCGGTAAAGGCAAATACATTGTGAGCAAACCTTGACATTATGCGAAGCAATCCAAAGATCTGTCCAAAGTCTCCAATGTAGCCTAAACCCCTCTACTCGTGACGTTAGAACTCCATGGAATGGGGACTATCGTTTCATTGCTCACCAGTTGGCGCCACTGTTGACTAAGGTCCAGAGGTATAGCTGTCAAAGGCGACTTTATAAGATCGGCGCCGAAACAAAGTTTTCAATCTTGAATCTCATTAAGTTTATTCATTATAAATAACTATCATCATATCGAGTAGCTATGTCGCAATGTTGTGCAGTTCCATTTTGTTTGGAAAAAAGATGTTTTTTTTTCAAAGCGTTTACATTCATATCTAAATAATCCATATTTGCGATAGTTTCACGAAGGAGATCACTTTTCAACAGGTAAATTAAAGAAATTATGATTTATATCACGAAGCCCGCCAAAACCAGTGAAAACTGAATGTTATTGGACCTCACGCGACACTAGCGCCTCTAGTGGCAAATTCACACGCGATAGCCTCCATTAGGTAACAACAGTGGTGGTTGTGGTAGATCTTACCAGTTATGTAAATAGGTAGGTACTATAATACTTTGGCTGACTGTACCTATAGATCCAAACGCGCGCGCATGACGCGACGACGTTCCGTGAACGCATGGATCATCATACCGCGAACTGGTGTGGGAACGGAGTGCACCGGTGATCTACAAACATAGATATGTACTTACCTACTTAATTATACTTTCAACTAGCTTCATACGGGTGCAGTAATGCAGATAATCAAATAAAAAAACAGTTCATAAAACACACATACAAACCTTGCAATGACAGGCACTTAAATCGGGTCACTTTGTGTGGGATTTTTCATATTCCATACAGCATGCAATAATCTGTGTATGGAATATGAAAAATCCCACACAAAGTGACCCGATTTAATTGCTCTTGAGTGCATTAACTAACTCCTCTCTACTTTATTGTAGTTATTTGTCTTTTAAAAGTGCCCCTATGTGGTCAATTTGCTGAATAAATGATTGAATTTTTTTGATTTTTTTAAATTTTAACTTACAGATGCGACACTGATCGCACCAAATAATGAGGTGTAATCTTACTTAATGATTGGCATATAATAAGTCTGAAAAAGCGAATAGGCCAGTTTTATTCCTACATAATATTCTCTGTGGTTTTCCGTGGGTACACACCGTATCTCATCCTCTTGATGCCATTTCATTTTATTGAAGCTTAGCCGTCAGTTCTTTGAATCATGTGTAGCTATTTAAGTTCTTACACTGTTTAGTCACTAGTCTCTAATCTGAGACAAGTATTTAAACGTGCATATGAGTTTGTAAATCTATAGGCTCAGCGCGACAGGTCTATTCCCGACCACAGATCGAACACATCGAGTTTATTGCTATATATATATAACTAGTGTCTCTCTCAGATTTTATTCTTAGTCTAGGCTAAATCTGAATGAGCTAACACAATGAATTAGGGCATCTCAATGATGTGTTGTTTAAAATTATATTGGCATTCTGAATTTGAACACTAGCGTTTTATGTTTAAATTATAAACGTAGTTTCAGAACTAAAAGCTGTCCTTAAAAAACCGGCCAAGTGCGTGTCGGGCCACGCGCAAATTATAGGGTTCCGAAGTTGACGATGCCTACAGTACCTTTCTAAGACTTATTAGCATCTAGCTAGCCAGTGGTATGACGTGCCCGCCCGACTTCCCTGCCGCTCGAGAAAAATCATCATTATAAGTTGGTCGACTATTACTCGTAAGTTTGTACAGCCTACTTAGCTCTGATAGTTTTCCTTTCAACTACGTTATATATGCCACAACCGTGATTTTTTTCAGCCATCCAAATACCACCATTTAGCTGGCAGGGGGGGGGGGACACGTGACTCTAACAAAAAATAGCACTTTAAAGCTTAATATTTTACAAACGCATCACTTAATCAAAAAATGGTTTTAACAAACCCACAATATTTTTTCGAGACCTATTCAACGATATGCCGCACCATGGGGTATGCAAGAAAAAAAAATTACATCCCCACTTTACGAGTAGGGGAGGTACCCTATAAAAAAATATATTACAAAATTTTATTGTACCACTTTGTCAGCATAACTAATATGCATATTCATGCCAAATTACAGCTCTCTAGACCTAAGCATCTCCGAGCAATAGTGCGGACAGACGGACGGACATGGCGAAACTATAAGGGTTCCTTATGGACTTCGGAACCCTAAAAAGGGTGGGTATAGGGTTGCCATCTGCCCGGCTTTAGCAGGACATGTTTGGCTTTTTGAAGCCATGTACAGCCAAATATTCATGCGTCTGGCCTGTCCATGGGTTTTTTAACGCTCGGTTATCCCAAAGGATAAACTGGCCGGCCAAATACTGGGGAGAGTTCGGCTTTTTCATTTTAGGAGATGACAACCCTACGTAGGTGGGTAGGTAGCATGGGTCGTACTTAACAACATTTTCCAAAATATTATATTTTGATGAAAATGCGAAAAGTTCGTCATTTTATCACGAGTCCCTGGCATGTTATATGTTATGTCATAACACTAGGGACGAGTGAAAATGACAATTTCGCACGTGTATAAAACGATTTTTTTTAATACATTTGCGAAAACAAAGAATAAAGACATAAACGAACAAGATGAGGCTCAAAAAACTTTACGCACTAGTTCGTAAAAAACAACTTTAGGCACGCTCACTAGTTGTCAAAAACAAAAAACGCTCGTTCGGAATTGACAAACTTTGGCACGTTAAACAGGCATCGAAATGTTTACTTTTTGAGCACCTGTATTTAAAAAGTGTATTCTCGCATTGAGAAGAGCTTGCTTGTGTCTTGTGATAATTACCACACATGTGGATAAGCCGTGGTAGTCAAGGACCTAGCCCGGCGCGCACCTCTGAGTTTCCTTACGTGCGAAATACAATTTGAATTTGCTACTGGAGCTCTCCGGTGAAGGGAAACATCGTGAGTAAATCACTAATTTGCACTGGATCGCATGGCGCCTGTAGCCTAAAGCCCTAAACCCTACTGTGATGAGAAGAGGCCTGTGTCCCACGCAAATAGGCTGTTATGGTTGGTTGGGGGTGCCATCTATTTGGCATAATTCTTTTTGTCCGAAACTGTTTACGCATAACAGGCTTCGCATAATTTATTTACGCCGAATCATGACTTTGCCGAATTTTTATTAAGCGTAATTCTTAATTGGCCGAATAGGTGTTTACCCGAATATTGTGTTGGCATAATGTTGACTTGGCCGAATTTTATTATGCGTAATATTGTTTGGCATACTAGTAATTTAGCAGAATTTGGATAGGCCGAAATATTGTCCGAATTTATGTCCGAAACAACGATTTATGTAGGGAGCGCCAAAGTTCACATAAAATTGCTAGTCCTAAAACTGGAAGTCCGGAAACGATGTCATAAACGATTTTTAGCCATGAAATTTCGTGTTGTATAATTGTTCAACATACTTATCTTTATTACTTAGAGAGAGATGGGCAGTTCACGGTGTGCGGTAACACCAAAGTTTGGAGGAAAGCCGACTCGCATAGGTTAGGTTAGGTTATTTTTTATATAAGTAAGCGAAATTACGAATTAGTATAAAAATCCCCCCCCCCCCCCCATATTTAGATAATCATCGATGTTATACTCATTTAATTAAATCGGCGAAAATAAAGGTATGCGAAAGTAGTTTTCGGTGTAACGAATTTCGGCGAAAGTAATTTTCTGCCTAAACAATATTCGGAATTCGAGAGTTATGCGTGAAAACCATTCGGCGTAAATACATTATGCGTAATGAAATTCGACTAAAAATCGTTATGCGAGATTCGATTCGGCGTAAACACTATTATGCCTATACTGATTATGCAAAATCGAATTCTGCCAAAAAAAAATGCGTAAACAAGTGGAACCGTTGGTTGGTTATAGCGGATATGTAGATGGATGACTTTGTTTGCAATGTGTATGACATTCTCCGACTCATTGACCATTCAGCCCGGGCGAGTCTCTCGTCGCTGCCAAGTGCCCGCCGGGCCAAGTATTTTAATTGGCGAGCAAAAGGAGTTAACGACGTCGGCCCGACTGATGTGCGGAACTTGCACGGGGCGGCTATTATTCATCCATTTAATCGTTTTCACGTCAAATAATCATTTCATACGCGACTTCCAAAGATTTACAGGCGTAACAGTTCTGGATTGCAAGCATATTTTAATATTTATTTACGTCACCCATGACCGTAAAGTGTGATTTTCTGCCCGCTACGCGGGGTGAAAATCTCCCTTTCTGGCCAAGGCAAGACGTAAAACTTTTGACAAACCACGGGCGGTAATTCGTAAAGCCGCAGATCGCATATTTATGGCTCTCACCTTCGGTTCGGGTCACAAACACCTGCGATCTGGGACATTAACGAATTCACAGCCCTAGGTTTGTAATGTACTATTACGTGTTAAACATAGTTATATTAAACTCTTCCGTTCTGACTTCTGACGGATGAAATGCGCACAGTCGAAACCCACATGGTCGTAGCTCATGGTCTTAGAAATCAGCCGGAGAAAAATGGCCCCGTCAAAACGGGTGCCCGAACAGCTCGGGCACCCGTTTGGCCTTCGTTATAAAGAGGCGTTATTAGCATATCGGAACGTATTTTCTAATGTAAGTTTGCTCCATATATTTTGACATATTCTGTTAGGCACTGTTCGTCCATATGTTGTTACTTATTAAAGGTCAATGTGTGTATTTGTATGATGTATTTTTCAGGTTCACAGAATTATCTATATCGGGAGATTCTTCAAGTAGGGCGTGAAAAGGTTCATTCTAATAAGGGTAAGGACCGCACGATGCCTGAGTGGGTCCGTAAATACTCTTCCAAGTAATGGAACATACCCGATTCTTGAGACTTAAACAGCCATTTATAATTCATTTTTAGCGTTTTCATACAAAATAATGAAATATTGCCATGACGACTAATGCATAAGGCCGTTTACAGTTAGATGAAAGTTACGGTCAACTGGGAGCGAATTCTCTGACTATTCGAAATTATTTCGTAAATGACAGATCCATACAAAAATGACAGCTTGAATTGAAAATTCTTATACGACATTATCACGACGAGTTCGAGATAGGGAATAAAATGCTTGTAGCATTAAGTCCGCCTATTGTACACTGCATTTTTTGTTTGTTTGTGCAATAAAGAGTTTAAATAAATAAATAAATAGGGTCCTGTCACAGTTTTGTGACACATAAAATAAATAGCAAAACATCAAACGAACTCATTATTTTCACCTCCTTGTCATACACAAAGAAGATTTGGAAACTCTTTATATAAAAAAATTAAAAGCAAATTATTAAGTACATTTTACACCGGTTAAAAGTACATCAGTGATTAAATTAAGATCTTGAATATTTAAAGAACGGTGTTAGCAAGCAGTAAAAAGCCGTGGTGGCCTAGTGGTTCTTGTGTATGACAATACACAAAGAAGATTTGGAAACTCTTTATATAAAAAAATTAAAAGCAAATTATTAAGTACATTTTACACCGGTTAAAAGTACATCAGTGATTAAATTAAGATCTTGAATATTTAAAGAACGGTGTTAGCAAGCAGTAAAAAGCCGTTGTGGCCTAGTGGTTCTTGTGTATGACAATACACAAAGAAGATTTGGAAACTCTTTATATAAAAAAATTAAAAGCAAATTATTAAGTACATTTTACACCGGTTAAAAGTACATCAGTGATTAAATTAAGATCTTGAATATTTAAAGAACGGTGTTAGCAAGCAGTAAAAAGCCGTGGTGGCCTAGTGGTTCGATCTACCGCCTCTCATGCCGGGGGTCGGGGATTCGATTCCGGCTCACACCTCTAAGTTTACTTACGTGCGAAATCCAATTTGAATTTACCATGAGCTTTTCGGTGAAGGAAAACATCGTGAGGAAACCTGCACGCATCTGCGAAGTAATTCAAAGATGTGTGTGAAGTCCCCAATCCGCACTGGGCCCGCGTGGGGACTATAGCCCAAACCCTCTCATGATGAGGGGAGGCCTGTGCCCAGCAGTGGGACGCAAATAGGCTGTAGTAGTAGTAGTGGTTAGCCTTGTTAACCTTGGTTTCTTGGAGAAATTAACTTAATTAGGCCTGAAGAATGTTCCCTTAAAATTAACGCATATCAACATGAGCACCCTGTAGATCGATTCACGAAAGCTGGTACAAATGGATTCAATGAAATTGTTTTATTTTATTTTTTATTCGATTAATAAGTAGAACCGTTTTTAGGGTTCCGAAGTCCACAAGGAACCCTCATAGTTTCGCCATGTCCGTCCGTCCGTCCGTCCGTCCGTCCGTCCGTCCGTCCGTCCGTCTGTCCGCACTATTGCTCGGAGATGCTTAGGTCTAGAGAGCTGTAATTTGGCATGAATATGCATATTAGTTACGCTGACAAAGCGGTACAATAAAATTTTGAAATATATTTTTTCATAGGGTACCTCCCCTACTCGTAAAGTGGGGATGTAATTTTTTTTTCTTGCGTACCCCATGGTGCGGCATATCGTTGAATAGGTCTTAAAAAAATATTGTGGGTTTGTTAAAACCATTTTTTGATTAAGTGATGCGTTTGTGAAATAGTAAGCTTTAAAGTGCTATTTTTTGTTAGAGTCACGTGTCCCCCCCCCCTGCCAGCTAAATGGTGGTATTTGGATGGCTGAAAAAAATCACGGTTGTGGCATATATAACGTAGTTGAAAGGAAAACTATCAGAGCTAAGTAGGCTGTACAAACTTACGAGTAATAGTCGACCAACTTATAATGATGATTTTTCTCGAGCGGCAGGGGCGTCGGGCGGGCACGTCATACCACAGGCTAGCTAGATGCTAATAAGTCTTAGAAAGGTACTGTGGGCATCCTCAACTTCGGAACCCTATAATTTTTTTAGACAACTTTATCATCCAACCGCCCAAATAAACAGAATATTAAGATTAAGAGTCTACTTTATAAGAATGATACTCGCACAGTGACAACTGACATTACTTTCGTTCCCTCCATTCGTGTCTTTCCTGAATCGATTTGTACCCCTACTTACAAACTCGAATAAGGACTGAGGTACTTGTACCACAGAATATTTAATAGTACTTACCACGTAAAGAATGGCCACGGAATCACCCGCCTGAATCTAGCCGGCGCGCAACTCGCGCCCAACTCGCCCTTACTGTCATTTGTTTCATCCGGAGATGGAGAGTAAATCGTTGCGCCGCGTAGTACTACACACACATTTACAAGTGTACAGACGTCCTCGCAAGCACATAAACGTTCTCGCACGCAAACATTGACACTTCATTCTTCTTCGTGTTCGAAATCGTGCTTTTATGGGCCGCGTCCGCGGAGTATGATCAGAAACAACCAGGAGTCCCATTGGAACACTCTAGAAATGAGCTATTAGCTCCGAACCACAGGGCCCGGTGCTGCGGCAAACGTTTGATGAATTTACAATACGCTATTAGGCACTGTCCGTTTGATTTACGGAGCGGTACGAGCCATGAGTGGAAAGCGGGTTTGCTGGTGCCGAAAAAAAAACCTGAACTTTTTTAACCCCTTTATTTTATTTATTTATTTTTCTATTCATTTGGTCTACCAACAGCGGTTACAATGTTACATACTTATAAAATATTACATGTAAGTGGTCCTATAGCTAATTGAACAGCTTAAAGGCGGACCCCGCATGACAGTTTGAAGTTAATGACGTTAAGAAAGGTATAGAAAATTGATGTATTGTTATATTTGATGGCGACGCCAAATGCATAGCGACAGAACTACTTAAATCATATATGTACATAGGTACCTAGATGAAAAGGTAAATAAACAATACAACAGTATAAGACAAGAACGACTTTTTTAAATCTTAAATAATCGTTGACCAGAATATTAAGCACGAAGGAAGAAATGGGAAATATTATTATTACAAAGTTCAATTGGTTTCACATGTGTTAACACTTATTAATTAAAAACGCTCCCGCTTCCGCCACCGCCCATAAATTGGACACTCTACTTAGCGGCGATGTTTAATTGCCCCCAGTAATGACGCTTGTTTATAGGTTTATCCTGATTTAGGAGATTATTGGGAGTTGAATGCTGATTAACGTTCACAGCGTTGGTTTTACTCCAAGACTGCAGCCGTTTCTTCCCTTTCCAAAGTAATAATGTAATTAAATGAGCAATAAATAAATTGATTGATTGAATTAATGAACTATGACAATGTTTGTGGTGCATGTTTGAGATTTTGCGAGATGATGGATAATTAGGGTATCTAGTGTTATAATTATATTGATGTCTATCACCGCTGGGCGAGTAACTATAAACATCGCCGTGTCTCTTTTATTTACACGGGAGTGCTTATTTTTTGTTCGTTTTTATAGCCGATAGCTCATCGCTTACTCGCTCGCGGTGGGACTAGTGCCTAAGAGAGGATTTCCCGAAATTCCCGCGGGAAGGAAAAAACGGTATTTTTCATTTTAATATTTCTGCGCATACGAAGTTGCGAGGAAAAGCTAGTGCTGTATAAATGTAATTTTTAAATAAATAAAAAATGATTAACACTAAATAAATGAATATGAATAAATATGAATAATTAGTTCTACTTAATCGTTCATCATGAATTTTTACGTAATTGAACCATGATATTGGGTCATACACAGAACGCGAAAACATGGTTCTTTCCTGTGGACAATGCAATAGTTAACGGCTTGGGTATACATAACTTGTGTTTTTATCAAACAGGTTACAAGAGAGGATTTGTATGTACATGTATGTAAAGGCCCAGTAAGAATTTAGTAATTTAGGCGTATCAGAGGAGAGTTCCTACGAGATACAGTTCGTGTCACTGGTGGAGCTAAAAGTGCGTGGATGCGAGGTTAGTGCTATCTCAGGGACTTTTGGGACAAATAGCCTGACAAGTTGGCTGACCAAGTCTGGACAATCGCAGTCTCCTTTTAATACCCGACAAGTGTTGGTTGTCAGTTTGTAATTGCGTCTAACCTCTAGAGAATTGTACCCTAAAGACCCTAGAAAAAATGTCGGATAATAACCGCAAACTTTCTTGTACAGGGTTAACCTTGACACTAACATCTGCATCCTCTTCCAGACCCTTCAAAGCTGATCAAGCGCAAGAAGTCAATGGAAGACGTCCGCTCCCCTCTCGGGGGGGAGGGCTCCGTGACCAGCGAGGAGGACGAGGGGGGGGCGAGGCGCAAGAAGGCCAGGACAACCTTCACGGGACGCCAGATCTTCGAGCTGGAGAAACTCTTCGAGGTGAAGAAGTACCTCTCTTCCGGAGAGAGAGCGGATATGGCCAAACTACTTAATGTGACGGAGACTCAGGTAAGGATTTTCCCTTTTTTACTGGCTTGGAAAACAGGAATTTCCTTGGGGGAATATTTTTATGTGTGTCTGGCCTAATGGACCTAACTCCTGGTAGGTATTTTTATTACATTTATCTTGAAATTTGCCAAGACTTGCTTTGGATCATCACTACCTATTGTGTATTTCCAGAACTCTAGGGCCTATTTAATTTAGGTACGCCCCGGTCGGTTCATATATCCAAAAATAGCCTCGTTTTGGTTATGGACGGCCAAAATTGATCTGTTGCTCCATAGACAATCTGACAAAATTTAACCATCCGTAGCCAGAACGAAGCATTTTGTGGATATACATAGGAACCGGACCTTAGTTGATATATACTTAAAAAAAACGGAACTGTCATGTAGTCACAATATTTTTGGGATAACCCAAAAGATCGAGAACTCGACTGATTGAGTTGAGTAATCCAAAATGGATAAATTTGACGAACAACATTTTCAACTGCTTTAAAGTTGAACCACAGAATATTTAATAGTACTACATACAGAATGGCCACGGAATCACCCGCCTGAATCTAGCCGGCGCGCAACTCGCGCCCAACTCGCCCTTACCGTCATTTGTTTCATCCGGAGATGGAGAGTGGATCAGTACCCCGCGTAGTTGGTACAAACACATTTACAAGTGTCCTCGCACGCACGCAAACATTGACACTTCATTCGAATTGTATTCGAAATCGTGCTTTTATAGGCCGAGTCCACACTGTGATTTAACTTCAATGAGCTCTACATCATTGATCAAAGTAAACAAAACTTCAATATATCCCTCAGCTACCCCATAAGTTTTCGAACTAAAAATAACCATTTCCTACAAAAACCAATCAACTCCCAGCAAAGTGTTAAACGCGTTCAAATGAGTGAAATCCCATCATTATTTGAAACCACTCATGCGCACAGTATTTCAGTGGGCCAATAAATCTCTCAACGACACTGAAACATCGTGTCGTCTCGCTCACTCTTTCGTGTTTCTCTCGTGTGTGAAAGGGACGGAGTGTCGAGTGAGTTCTAGCCATAAATCCCGCTGCAGCATGTGTAAACAAATGACAACGCGTTATATGCGGTTCGGGGAAAATCTACGAAATTAAACGGTTCGCAGTACGTAGAGGTGGTCCGAGTTATAAGCGGGAGCGGGTAGAATTACCCTTGTTTTTTTCTTTAACTTTCGATTTTGGTCTTATGCTAGGTCTAGAAGGTAGCTGTACCTTCGTGTCAGGGCACTGTTCTCAGACGATTATGATGTTGGTGATGGGGTTAAGAAATGAGCTCTAGGAAATTAATTTATTTTGTTCAATTTATTACGCCTTTTAGTATCGAAAAGCGATTTCACATTATATGTATACACACCTTAACCTGATGCTTGATGACTATAATTTCGTATGAATTGCGCCTAATCATTGTTTTCCATGCATACAATCTTTCGATGTTTTCAAGAATAAAAGATGTTTCGATTAAATTGCGCTCGTCAACAAATTTAACGCATTCACTGCCACCGACGCATATATGCGTTTTGCTGACTTTCCCGCAGTGCCTTGAACGCACATGTGCGTTGCAATGTTCCCTTAATGACAGATGTGGCACCTGGCGAAAGTTCGTAAAACAGAAGTGGCAGTGAATGCGTTAAACAAATAAATAACTTAAACTTAAGTTCTGACGTTCGTATTTGAAAGTTGAAAATCGTTATAATTTAACTCTAACATATTTTCATACTGTAAGGGGGGTTGGTGTTAGCTCAGGTAGGTGCTGCAGGCACGGAGATCAGCGGTGGAGCTTGAAGACACAAAGACGATGTCTAGCTGACTAAAATCTCTAAATCTTGCAGACTGGCCCTAATACTGCCCTAACACTTCCCTAACTATGAAATAATAGATTTTATGTATATTTCATGTTATATTTCCAGAGATGTTTGCATTACAATGGATATCAAAAGACTCAATATATAGAACAACATAATTCTACGCTTAAAATTACCTATTTTTTAATGAAAATGTGTCAACTCACCGATTATACTCGGCCAGTCTCCACAATACCAACATAACCTTTGTATTGTAACCTAACATTTTTTTTATTTGTACCACACAATTAAGCGATCGTAGATAATTATACTATCTCCACGGGGGACGTGACTAGACACACATGGTGGCACTAATTAAAAGGGGCCGCTTTACATCGGACGTGTCAGGTCGTGGGCGCGTCGTGTCGTGAGGTCGAAATGGCTTTTTAAGTACTTAATTTGCTGAAAATGAGTTTTCCCAGACACGGGAAATGAAATGAAATGAAATAGTTTATTTGCTGTAAGTGTGGGTATTTACAAAGATGTCACATATTATTATTATCAGTTCGCACACTTAGCTGCGTTCAGCATGCAAAAAATATCATAATTTTAAAACTAAAAATACTTATTAATTACATTAAATTTACAGTTTTTGATAGCTCTAAAAATTCTTTCACGGTGTAAAAACAACTGTTAATTAGCCATGTAAAAAGACTGTATCTAAATTTTCTTATTGGCATTTCCTTAAAAGACTTTGGGATATGATTATAAATCTTAATGGCCATGGCATGACAATTGGCACCGAACAATGCGGTTTTGTACGTGGGTATTAGTAATCAGCAGAGTTTCCGATCGAGTTGGTCTTAAAATGAACATGGACAAGACGAATATTATGTCTAATGTCCATGTTGTACCAACTCCCGTAATAATCGGAGGCTCTGCGCTCGAAGCTGTCGACCATTATGTATACCTGGGACAAACAGTCCAGTTAGGTAGGTCCAACTTCGAGAAAGAGGTCAATCGTCGAATCCGACTCGGCTGGGCAGCGTTCGGGAAGCTTCGCAGTGTCTTTTCGTCCAAATTACCGCAGTGTCTCAAGTCGAAAGTCTTCGACCGGTGTGTGTTGCCAGTGATGACTTATGGTTCCGAGACGTGGGCGCTCACGATGGGTCTCAAAGAAGGCTCAAAGTCACTCAGAGGGCAATGGAAAGGGCTATGCTCGGGGTTTCTCTGCGTGATAGAATCAGAAATGAGGATATCCGCAGCAGAACTGGGGTCACCGACATAGCCCGAAGAATTGCGAACCTTAAGTGGCAGTGGGCGGGGCACATTGCTCGCAGGACTGATGGCCGATGGGGCCGGAAAGTTCTCGAGTGGCGCCCGCGAACCGGGAGACGAGCTGTCGGTAGGCCTCCAACAAGATGGAGCGACGACCTCGTGAAAGTCGCGGGAAACCGGTGGAAGCAAGTGGCACAGGACCGGTCGGAGTGGCGAGCCTTGGGAGGCCTATGCCCAGCAGTGGACGTCTTTCGGCTGAAATGATGATGATGATGATGATTAGTAATTTAGTCGGATCTCTTAGCCTTAATATCGGATTCGTTACAGTTTTTGTTCAAAAAAATACTGATTTGATTTGACGAAAACGGCTATTTAAAAAATATACATGCTAGTCAGGGTTAGAATATTAACCTAGAACCTAGCTAGATCGATTTGTCGCCCCCAAAAACCCATTAAATTCCAAACTAGCCGTTTGCTCGCGACTTCGTCCCGCGTAGACTTAGAATTTGCGTACCCGATGATACTATACGTATAGACAATATAGTTATAGAAGTATAGAAAAAAAACTGGTTTGACCAGTTGAAATATCGGGATAAAAAGTATCCTCTATGTTTATTCCCAGGGTCTAAAACTATATTCATACCAAATTTCATGCAAATCGATCATGTCCTTACGACGTGAAGGAAGGACAAACAAACAAAGAAACAAACACACTTTCACATTTATAATAGTAGTAAGGAGTAAGGATTTCGTCCAATTCGTTAGAGCCGTTTCTTAGATCACATGTACACCTAGGTAGTACAATCTCCATCAGATCTGATCACGATCTTATTGCCAAGACATTAGAGTGCAAGTTCACATTTTTATGAACCTCTCGTCTCGCCCGCTAAGATTGTACCTATCTTTTGTCATAAAATAAATATAGGTAGGTATCTCGAGTACCTAAGCTCCGTCTTAAATCGATGTTTCGAATGACATTCGCCTTTTATAATGTTGACTCAAGATCCAACTCTTCAAACTTGAGATTCTTTATTGAGATTGAATTTATCGCCGCGTCATCAGAGTCAAGAACTATTCGATGATTCGTGATTTACCAGATATCCTGCGACTTCGTCCAACAAATTACCTAAGTATGTTATAATAAACTATAGCTTCTGCCACTGGAATTCGGTTATCGCGTTCCCGCGAGAACTAAGCGTTTTACCGAGATAAAAAGTAGCCTATGTCCTTTCCCGGGACCCCAACTATCTCCATGCCAAATTTCATCTCAATCGGTCCAGAGGTTGAAGCGTGAAGAGGTAACAGACAGACAAACAGACAGAGTTACTTTCGCATTTATAATATTAACTAGCTAGCTTCTGTCCGCGACTTCGCCCGCGTGGAATTCGGTTATCGCGTTCCCGCGGGAACTAAGCGTTTTCCCGAGATAAAAAGTAGCCTTTGTCCTTTCCCCGGACCCCAACTATCTGCATGCCAAATTTCATCTCAATCGGTCCAGCGGTTGAAGCGTGAAGAGGTAACAGACAGACAAACAGACAGAGTTACTTTCGCATTTATAATATTAATATGGATATGGATAACGTTAACTTTTTTTTCAACATCCAATTTCAATCAGAAAGTCCTATAGTAGGTATGCTCCAAATAATACTCTACCTGTGAACAAATGTAACTTGTGCAAATCTGTTCAGTAGTTGTAGCAGTGATCCTGATCAGCTCTAAAAAACAGAGAGACGCGAAATTTGATCTTTTCTAATGTTATAGATTCTTAATAAAAACATAAAATTTTTAGCTAAATAGTGCTTGGTTCAAATCAACCGCTGAGCTTTTCGGTGAATGAAAACATCGTGAGGAAACCTGCAATGTGCAGGTCCTGCACGCATCCGCGAAGTAATTCAAAGATGTGTGTCAAGTCCCCAATCCGCACTGGGCCCGCTGACTATAGCCCAAACCCTCTCGCGATGAGAGGAGGCCTGTGCCCAGCAGTGGGACGCAAATAATATAGTAGTAGTAGTGCCTGGGTGCGTCGAAACTCCTTTATCATTACAAAAAAACTCCACCGTCGATCCTTCAGCATTCAAATGTCAAATATTCGAACCAATTAAGCAATAAATTAGTCGCAGGCGCACGTCAGACGTCAACTGCCGCTCGTCACACTAACGACCTCTGGTGACGACGTCAAACACGAAATGCAACAAGTGCAATAACCCTACACACCATTATAGACCTTAGTCTTACCATGCTAAGTGTTAAAACAACGTGAAGGGAGATATTTTTCGATGACATAACGTACTTCACATGCTGTTCCGAATACAAGGAATTATAGCACTTATAATTATTAAACTAAGTGTTAAAATGTGAAGGTTCGCGGTAACAATCAGCAGTGGGATCAAGCTCTTCAAGCTGCCGTTAATTGCTTCATGAACAGATTATTTTAAACGCAGCTAAAAATAAATTTATCACACACGACGCTTTGAACTAAGTTTGTTGACAATTATACTAGTACTTTTTTGTATACAAACAAACAATATAGTATGTTGTTGCTTTTGAACCGACTTCATTTATTGAAACTTTGTCAACCCTATCATACACTAAATATGTAGAGCTTAAGGCCCTTCCCTGACCCAGCATCGTCAAATTATATTGCTCATTTAAGATCATACTTTTCTAAGAAATGTTAAAAGTAAAAAATATGAAAAAAAACATGTTATATTTGATTATATAATCCTTACATTGACAGCTTTCGATACACGTTTCACGAAACTTTGCTCGATACAATTTAATTCCAAAGTAACCTCTAACTCGGACCTCTAATCCAACTTTACTCCAGTTTATTATATCAAACAGTGTAAAACTAATTATAACACAAAAAAAATCCATATTATATGCATACATCGACAGCTTTATAAATGCCATTTTTTTAGACGGTATTTTTATAGAAATTAAAACGTGTTAAAAAGTAACTAAATCGGGCGTTCTGTGCGTAGCGCTTTCTCTTTCACTCGTCCCACGAGTGACAGTGACGGCTGAGCTGGGTTGAGCCTAGCTCCACATATATACAATACCTAAGTAATAAATGGCCATCCGCCTTTTCCCACAACCACTGTTTACTAAATAGGTACAATATTTTTTCTTTTCATTCTCCATATCGTGACTAAGCGAGTTAAGTCAATTAAATTAAATTCAATCATTTATTCAGCAAATTGGCCACATAGGGGCACTTTTACACGTCAGAAAAAGAATTTACCAGAGCTTCCTAGACCCATTGCTTGCTTGAGAAGTAGTTCTATCATACTCATTTGTCATAGGTCACATATCTATGCCAGCTTAAACCTGAACTGTAAATGAAGCTTTATTTGAATGAGTCCCATCCTCAATCCTCAGATTCTACATCGAACGAAAACCATCAACGTTCCTTTTAAAATTATCTCTAAAACTATTAATATCGCTTTTCTAAAAAAAAAATGCTTAAACAGCCGTTCCGTGAACCCCTATTTCTCGTATCGGATCATTAACGTTGTTTCGAGGATCTCCCAGAAATGTTATTTCAATACGAAGCCACACTAATTGATCTAGATGATGCCTTTCTGATATAGGCACATCACTTCACAAATAGAACCATTCCAATTTCCCCCCTATCGCAAAAGGTATACGATTGATTTTCAAATAACAGCTTCCGTATAGTTATGACAGCAGAGAATGGTACTTCCGTCTAACAAGCGATAATAATTTGTAAACTTTGAGCATTAAGGTTCAAGCTAGATCGCAGGTTGGAACCAATTGATGCGTCCGTAGGGATTAGGCTATACAGGAGGATCCGAATTGATATTAATTCAGACTTGAATAATTTGAATACTCGATTGGTTTAGCTTGTGTCTGGTTGGTTTCGCTTTGATTTTATACTTAGTTGGTATGGCTATTACCGCGCGGTGTCTCGCATTACATTTCCATCGTCACTCACCATAATCTACTTACCCTAAGGCATACATAGAGGAATAAAATAAAAAGAGCAGCAGAGCCAATACTAGAGATCTTCTACTATCTAAAGTCCCGCGCCTTCACATTTCAAAACGCTGCAATGTATTTAAAAAGCACCACCAACACTCTCAACACATGTGTGCGTGCTGAGACAGCCATCAACTATGCGTTGAGAGTGTTGGTGGTGCTTTTTAAATAATAATAAAAAAATTGAAGCGTTTTGAAATGTGAAGGCGCGGGACTTTAGATAGTACAAGATCTCTACAGTGCGTTCGCCGGAACGCGGGTTAACACTAGATCGACATCTAGCGTCCAGTAGCACTACCATGAGTTTACAGTGACCGTACTCGCTAGCGACTACGTAAACGATTTGTATGAAAAATTTTAGTTCAACGAGTGACCGCCAGGGGCGCTGTACTACCTATTCCTCATACAAATCGTTTACGTAGTCGCTAGCGAGTACTGTCACTGTAAACTCATGGTAGTGCTACAGTGGCTGAACCCCGATTACCCGACCGTTTAGCAGTTGCTATCGCTACTTGAAGCTAGATGGCGAGCCGAACACAAAATGTATTTCTAAACAATTTACAACAAATATTATACCTAACTAGAACTCTTTTTTTGAAATTTCCAAATTCTTTAGTGATTTTCCAAATATATTTATTGAAGTTATCTTAAGTAAGGAATCCACTATGCCTAGTTTTTAATGTTTTCCTGCACCTTGACAGTGTCCATGACATTAGTACTTAAGTGAAATGTAACGTCTTGTAAAGACCATGGCATAGCAATAAATGAGTATGAGTATAAGTGAGTTGAAACAAAAGCAGTATCATGGTGAATTGAAGAAGAAAAACTCTTAAAGTTCGTCCCACAATGTGTTCACGCTGTATAAAGCTCGCACCATACGTCATTTGTTAAGTGCGTCTTTGTCCCGCCAAAGAGTAGAAGGTGCTAAGTGGTCGTTTTTATTTTTTGCGCCAAAACCAATATCGTCTCCAAATCAAACCTAATTTATCGAAAGGTTATCAATTTTGAACCGTAAGGTCCCTGTACAAAGATTTGCTTTTGGTTGATGAATTTGTATGTTTCTTGTCCCATTAGTGAGATAATATTCCAAACAGTAGCCACATTTTAAATGGAAAAAGAACATGTGTGACATTCAACTAATGGTAGGTTTTTTAGATATGTTTTTTTTTAGATCGAAGATTAAGTAGAAGCTATTCAATAAATTCAAGATTCCGAGAGAACGCTAAATATTTTATTGAAATAAGGTAAACTGATTAAAAATGGCCAATTAAAAATTTAAATCATCTAAGTGAATTTTATTTTATTTTCTTAAGAAACTGGTAGAACGCTGTATATCGCTTGTTTCAAATAAAAAATTGACAGCAAGGTACGTGTCCTACGACCAGTAACTTAAGAAACACTTATTTTACTTATTTGACGAAAAAAACATTGTTATGTTGTTATTTCTGGAGATTTTGACATTTTAAAACATAAGTTTTGGTAATGGTATAATGGAGTTATTTACTAAAATATTTATTTCGAGAATCGACGCAGGCACATTTTAATTATTATTTTTGTCTTTAATTGACTGCGAACTTGCTAGTTTTGCGTTGTGTGTATTCTAAATTTGATTTTGTCTTAGAAGAAAGAAAGTACCATGGGTATATTCAAAGATTTCAATCTTTGAAAATACCCACGGTGCAAGCGTCTACGACAAATTGTCCCCTCTATATTTATTTACTCTTTGCCTCACTCGTTAAGCGTTTCCACACAAGTGTGTGTATGTATAGCTGTCCTCCCCTGACACTTTTTACTAAGAAGGGAGGTTATTTTCGTCCCACTCGTTATTTAGTAATAGACCTGGAATCCTTCCAAATTGTAATTATTAATTTAGGAGTGTTTATTCCTTAAACTGAGCGTTACTTTGTAAACGTCATACATAAGTAGGTACTTTATAGAATTTGTTATGGGTTACTTGATTCAGCAGGTAATTCACCAAAGCCTATTTAACAAACTCGTTTCAGCATTTTTCGTTTGATATTGTATTGTTTTTGCACGAAGCGCTACGCTTCTTGTTTTCATAATGTTCAATTAAATACTTTAGGGTTTTAAACTTTTTTCATGTAAGGTACTTACTTAAACCGGTTCAGTAGTTAGCGCGAAAAGGTAACACTCAGTACCTAAGAGTTACTTTTAAATTTACACACAAATTCGTATGGATTTACTAAAAATACACTGTCTCAAAAATATAATCCACCGGCGCGCACGCATGTTATCTTGATCTCATAATCTGAAAGTGTTTACTCAACTACGGTGCGGAGGTTATGTTTCATACAAATGCGTTCTTAATCTCTCTGTAGACACGTACGTATTTTTTTAACTAATTATGTAGTAAGAAACCTGTGTCTTTTATTGTTGAAAAAAAAATGATTCTACATAGATATTTAAAACATAAATACCTACATTTAAGTACTAAATTAAAATACTAAAGTACCTACTCAGTACTAGTCAATTTAATAAATGTCTAGTATTTTTATACCTCTTAATATAATAACATAAACTAATGCAACGTGAATTTTCTCTATACATGTATTTAGTATACGTATGTAGTGGCCGAAATCAAACTTAACCATTTACCAATACTTTTTAGCATTGTCCTATAATAAGTAATAACATATGGACGAACAGTGCCTAACAGAATATGTCAAAATATATGGAGCAAACTGACATTAGAAAATACGTTCCAATATGCTAATAACGCCTCTTTATAACGAAGGCCAAACGGGTGCCCGAGCTGTTCGGGCACCCGTTTTGACGGGGCCATTTTTCTCCGGCTGATTGTGAATCCTTACTTATAATAGATCAATGCTTTTTAGTACCTATTCCAAACATAAAAGAAACGTTAAAAGAAAAACATTGTTACCTTCGTTAACGAAACAAGTAATGACTCACTCTGCCCTCGAGCAAATTTTATACAAAAATAAAGTAGAAAACAACATTACTTTCAGTTTAATATCAATCTTGTTTGAACACAAATTAAGACTGATTTCGCATCAACGGAAATATGAAAAAGGAATCACATCACAAATGATGTAATGACCGAATAAGCACCCACAGTTGCTAGGTTACAGTAATTCTTTCGAACGTACAGGTTTACATAACTTAGAAGACGCGTGGATTAAGCAAAAATAGACTCTGCGGCAACGGCTTAAGTGCTTCCCCGCGCGCCTTCTAAGTTGTGTCGTGCTTTACGATACATGCTAACAACAAATACAGTAGGTAGAGAGACCTCATCATGTTCTTATTTATACCGGGTGTACAATCCAAATGGGTCAGTATGGTGAAGTCGGAAACTATGAGAGATAGCGAGATCTGTTCTTAGGAACCATGACGTCGATTTTAGATTTAATAATAATTACATTCAAACTTTTTTTTAAACTCTCATACATAAACATAACATAATAACGAAAAAACGTGCAGAATTTATACCTAACATTGATTATAGAGACTTTGACCAGGTTCGATTCCCGGTCTTCGGACTTCGTCTGCGTCGAATATTAAAATGCCGATAACTTTTCTTTCCAACATCCGATTTTAATCAATCGTAGCTTATATATTGCTCCAAATGATGCTCTATCTACCCTTGAAAACTGCATTCAAATCGGTTCAGTAGTTTCGGAGATTAACTCTAACAAACAGACAGATAGACAGAAAAGATTTCTAAAAATCGCTGTTTTGTGGTCTACCATACATCTTTAGACCCACCCCCCGTTCCTTTTTATGAACTTTTCTTTCTATTATAGTATAGATAGAGATCTTCTACTATCTAAAGTCCCGCGCCTTCACATTTCAAAACGCTTCAATATTTTTATTATTATTTTAAAAGCACTACCAACACTCTCAACGCATGGCAGTCTCAGCACGCACACATGTGTTGAGAGTGTTGGTGGTGCTTTTTAAATACATTGAAGCGTTTTGAAACGTGAAGGCGCGCGACTTCAGATAGTAGAAGATCTCTAGGTATGAATGAACTCATTAAGACATGATTATTGATTACTGTATTTCATTATTTTATTGACTTTTTGAAACTTTGTCAAAGGTGGCGTGATGTGACCTTGAAGGTCACTAACGCTCTGCCTACCCCGCAAGGGAACATAGGCGTGACGATATGTATGTACTTATGTATGTATTGATTTTTTTTTTATTTAATTAGGTATAAGTTAGGGACTATAGATCCCGCAAATGTAATTTTAGCTCTTACATGAATTTTGCAAATGTCATGTGAAATTTCATTTGTATTTTTTTGTTTTCTGCTGAGTTTGTTTGCTGCACTAACCCTAAATGGGTCTTGGAAGCGCTGGTAAATTCATTTATTTCGAGTAAAAGTGCCTCTATGTGGCCAATTTGCTGAATAAATGACCGACTTAATTATTTTAATTTTGTGAGGTAAAAAAGGGGAGACCTACGTCCAGCAGTCGACGTCTTTCGGCTGAAATGATGTTGAAGTAAATAGATAAATAGTCATCTTTATTTTGATAAACTTTTTATTATTATTTTACGGGTTCGTTGACCTACTGTACTGTATATTACACTGTGGTATTAACAGGTAAGGTTTTGCGTTCGATATCGCCGTGGCATTGAAGATTGAACCTTTTCCGTCTGTCATAAAGATAACCCTTTAAGAAGTGACTGCATGGTGTATGTAATAGACATGATCATCATCATCATCATCATCATTTCAGCCAAAAGACGTCCACTGCTGGACATAGGCCTCCCCCAAGGCTCGCCACTCAGACCGGTCCTGTGCTACTTGCTTCCACCGGTTTCCCGCGACCTTCACGAGGTCGTCGCTCCATCTTGTTGGAGGCCTACCGACAGCTCGTCTCCCGATTCGCGGGCGCCACTCGAGAACTTTCCGGCCCCATCGGCCATCAGTCCTGCGAGCAATGTGCCCCGCCCACTGCCACTTAAGGCTCGCAATTCTTCGGGCTATGTCGGTGACCCTAGTTCTACTGCGGATATCCTCATTTCTGATTGTATCACGCAGAGAAACCCCGAGCATAACCCTCTCCATTGCCCTCTGAGTGATTTTGAGCCTTCTTATGAGGCCCATCGTAAGCGCCCACATAGACATGATATGTGCCATTATTGGAAAGATTATTCGAAGAGATTTTCTTCGTATACTTAATTTTTGTTGAAGGGTGAATTTTATTACGGCATGTTTAAGGTATGATTTATTTTATTTGTAATCACGAATTCTGACAATGGTTTTTATTGAACACTGGGTGTTGCCCGTGACTTGGCCTGTCTGAGTTGGAATTTATAGAACATAAATCATTTTAGGTACAGTCAAGGGCATTAATATGTATACACCTTTGGACCTTAACACAACGGAACAGGGTGCAAAAGTGTATACATATTAATGCCCTTGACTGTACATACTTATATAATAAGATTCTCACCCTTTGTTAGCCGCTGATAACGTAGCTTTTCAGGGAAGAGAGATTTTTCAAACAATCCCCAACCACCATTGACCTGACCTACCTATAATAATAAGTAATAACATATGGACGAACAGTGCCTAACAGGATATGTCAAAATATATGGAGCAAACTGACATTAGAGAATACGTCCCAATATGCTAATAACGCCTCTTTATAACGAAGGCCAAACGGGTGCCCGAACAGCTCGGGCACCCGTTTTGCCGGGGCCATTTTTCTCCGGCTGATTATAATATAAGTATCAATGCCAACCACCCAACAATCTTTCCTTTGCTTATTATTTAGCATACTTACTTATTTGTAAACATTTCTCCATGAATAAACATAGATTTTTATCCATAATAGGCTTGATCTTCCTTAAAACCTTAATTTGTAAAGAATTTATTCCAAGAAATCCCAAAGGAGAAATGTATCATGATTTGACTAGGATTGATCCTACTACTACAGCCTATTTGCGTCCCACTGCTGGGCACAGGCCTCCTCTCACCACGAGAGGGTTTGGGCTATAGTCCCCACGAGGGCCCAGTGCGGATTAGGGACTTCACACACATCCTTGAATTACTTCGCAGATGCATGCAGGTTGTGCATGATGCAGGTGGTTGCAGGTGTTTTCCTTCACCGAAAATCTTAGTGGTTAAGTAATTGAATTTCGCACATAAGTTAACTTAGAGGTGCGAGACGGAGAACCCCCGACCTTCTGCATGAGAGCCGGTAGGTCGAACCACTAGGCCACCACAGCTTCACTTACTAGGATTGATCCGTTTCTTCGTAAAAACTAAGGAATGGAAGTGTCCCTCTCACTCTATGCCATAAGCTCGCTGTGGTTAGAAAGAGAGGTCCATTTTCCTAGTATAAGCCTGCGCTAGAGTCCCAATAGCTAAGAAAAACGATAAAGAAGTCGGTTTGTTCCCCGTTCAGTCTTTTCCCGATACGTCATGGCAAAAAATAATAACTGAAATGTTTTAAAAATTAAACCTGTTGATAATAAAATTGAATAGTCAATTTTTCAGAATAGTATTACAAATATAAAATGATTAATCGCTTCAGTGCTTATCTACCGAATTATTTGAATATACTGGTAAAAATTACTAAAGCATCAGATCAATAAAAGTATTGTTAAATCTATAGATTATAAATTACAGAAAACCAAAAAAACATACCCTTAAAATTTGATAAGTACGGCATACTCCAATAATTTAGCGATCAAGAATGTTAATTACCGAAAAGAACAAAAAACCATTAAACTATTGATCAAAGCTAACGTCGTTTTAAACGTCGAAACATCTCAAAACACGGGGAACACGGCAAAAACGCTGCATACGATTTAATTATAACCTCAAAAGGTTAATTTATAGTGACAAAAGGACTTAACGAACCGGAAGGCGGCGGGCCTATTAACCAAACATATTAATTTAAATTATCTTCCGCCCGGCGGTTCTAAAAGAACCGACATAGCCGGAGCGCTTTTGAAACAGGGGTTCTGTTCAGTTATTTTTTCTGCCTAGTTCTTGAGATCTGTTCCGTGGATATGCGCTTCATTTTGACTGGAATAACTGAATACTTATGAAGCTAACTGAATATTTCCAGTGTCTCTGTGTCGTCCGATTGTCAATAAATGATTATATTCTATTCTATTCAGTGAAGACATTTACGCAAAATGAACTATTGAATGAATGAATGAGCGTTTATTTGCAATTAATATGGTACAAGCATAGATCTTATTGAACAGAAGTTTCACATTTAACCTATCTAGGTACGAAATTATTGAATAAATCATTATAACTAAAAAAATGACAAAATAACATTTTAAGATTTATATATAAACGTCCTAAATTAAAATAAATAAGTATTATAGTAGTTATTACAACGAAACAAGGTGCAAGTCAGAAAGTAGAATGTCACATTTCGTCACGAATTAGTCTATCTATCCTGTCTTACCTTAACAACTACATAACAATAGTCTTAGGAACATGATTTAAGTGTCATGATTTATCTCAACAACAAGTAAAAACAAAGGCCGTGTGCACCGACACAGCCCCACCCATTTTTTCCACCGGTATCTATTACCTAATCTAATGAAGTGAAACCAATAACATGTAACCTAATTAATCATTGTCCAGCAGTGGAACTAAAGGCTTTAAACATCTAAGTTTCAATGTAATAAATATAAGAGATATAAGTAAATATATTCCAGATAGAGCAAAAATTAAAAAAAAAACTGAAAATGCCGCATACATCAATAAATAATACAATAGAGACCTTCTAATATCTAAAGTCCCACGCCTTCACATTTCAAAACCCTTCAATATATTTAAAAAGCACCACCAACACTCTCAACACATGTGTGCGTGCTGAGACAGCCATCAACTATGCATTGAGAGTGTTGGTGGTGCTTTAAAAAAAAAAGTAATAAAAAAATTGAAGCGTTTTGAAATGTTAAGGCGCGGGACTTTAGATAGTAGAAGATCTCTACCTAACTACCGAAAACATCGTTTGTCGACAGCTACGATTACTTATACATTTCTATCTTAACTCAATCGGCTTAGCCAAGTATAAGTAGGTACCCGTTGCTACCTCGTAAGGCTCGTAACCAAGGTGCCCAGGGACCCCTAAACCCCGCAGCTTAGCAGCCAGTCTCATAAATTAGTGATGATTTAGCTCTATTATTTCAAACGACCCGTTTATTGTTCGGATTTCTTTAAGATTTGTCGCCGGCGTTCCCGGGTGCCATTAGAATTGTTCTCTGACAGGTAAAACAATATATGTAGTTATTTATATTATATGTATGTTTTTTTAAATACTTTAGAGTTGTTTTATGGGATTAAAGTCTTCTCCGATACGGA
This sequence comes from Aethes cnicana, assembly GCA_963971205.1. Taxonomy (NCBI): domain Eukaryota; kingdom Metazoa; phylum Arthropoda; class Insecta; order Lepidoptera; family Tortricidae; genus Aethes; species Aethes cnicana. The sequence goes on from OZ020291.1 coordinate 11,806,525, forward strand.
ATTCGAGATTTTCAAAGCGTTGAAAGTAAACAAAAATATTTCAGCTGGTTAGGATTTATTGACAGACTCGAGTACCTATGTCAACACTAAAAAGTGTCTTGTAGTGCTATTTTCGGAAAGTTTAATATATGTATTGTAAATTGTATTCAATCATTATAGTTAAAAACAAGTCAACCAATAACACATTCTTGTTATATACTTCAAGTTTACCTGTATATAGTCTACTACTACTACTACAGCCTTTGCGTCCCACTGCTGGGCACAGGCCTCCTCTCATCACGGGAGGGTTTGGGCTATAGTCCCCACGCGGGCCCAGTGCGGATTGGGGACTTCACACACATCTTTGAATTACTTCGCAGATGCGTGCAGGTTTCCTCACGATGTTTTCCTTCACCGAAAAGCTCAGTGGTAAATTCAAATTGAATCTGTATATAGTACTTACATCAAATTAAAGCAATAAGTAAGTATATTAAAGCGCATAAAATGCTTCATTTATTTTCTAAAATTTCTCAATTTTTTCCCATAAAACTGTCAAGAACACTCCCGCTACGTCACAATTCCGATTGGCGGTAGATACTTGAAATTGCGTACAGCAGCTCGCAATTCACCGCGCCGCTCAACCGTGTCTTATCACATTAAGCGATCCCTCTGCTGACATTTAAAAATGCTATTAAAAACCCGGCCGATCACCGCAGCACAGTCAGTGGAGTCGGTGGAGGCTCAAAATGTTTTTGTCACATTAACTTCTAGGTACTTTTTAAAACTTAATATTCACATTAAGGACATATCGATCATATTTCATAGAATAAAGGGTTAACATTGAACGTGTTTACATTGTCATTACAAGTGAAATGATAAAATTAGTTATATTTTTAAAATAATATTTGATGAAGTTTAGTAAAGAAAAGTTGTAAACTTCCAGAATGTAGGTACTCATTAAAATCGAATCGTTCCTCTGTCTATCCATAAGTATACGTATTTTATCTTACATCAGTGACATTGATTTTTTGAATCAACTAATCTTGGTTAAAGTATACTGCACTTTATCTCATAACTCCTTTATTTTACACGTAAGTATATTTTGGCTTTTTTTTCAATGGAAATAGTGTTTGGCTAGTGGTAGGGCCTGCATGGTGCTAGGTCCGTCTGGGGGGTACCACCGTCTTTCCCCGCTAACCGGTGAAAATTCTGGCACAGAGGCATTCCACCTGAGGGCAACGCGTTCGAGATTTTATGGTTTCCTAATTTGGGATCATAGGATTTCGGTGTCCATGGGCCGCAGTGACTATTTACCATCAGGTGGGCTGTGCGCTCGTTTGCCTATAGGTACCAATAATATAAAAAAGTGTTTATCATACTGTGTAATATTTCTCTGTGCCTCGCTCACCCGGCGTTAATATCGCCGTCTTCTACGAGTATATAGCTGTGTCTGTCGATTTGTCGCAAAACGGAGTCGACAAAGCGGAACGATACCTATCCAATATTAAGTGATTTCTGATACCCACGCTTTTTGAATTATTCAATGTTTTTTTCATTATTATAAGGCTGATTAGTTTCATGCTTTCATGACTCATCTAATATATAAAATTCTCGTCACAGTGTTTGTAACCAAACTCCTCCGGAACGGCTCGACCGATTCTTATGAAATTTGGAGTTTATATTCAGTAAGTCTGAGAACGGGACGTAAGCTATTTTTCATACCCAAAACAAAATTGCGGTACGAAGTCCGCGGGGTCAGCTAATATTCTGTAAAACTGTCTGGTAATAAGTAGTTTACAGTACTAAGACTCAGTCACAGAATAATTATTGTACTATTAAGTGTTTTTATAGGCCGTGTCCGCCGTGTGATTCAGATTCGGAAAGATTTCCTCAATTAAAAAGGCAAATTACATTTGATACTGGCCAATCCGGCCATTACAACATGTAAAATCATTAAAAAACTACTATTCATGAAAACGGGTCTTGGTAAGGAGCGCAATCTTATATGGCGAAACAGTTGAAAACGTGTCCAGCGGATTTGATAAGCAACAAAACAAAACACACTCTCCTCACAACCGTTTTCGCTGGGTTTTCGCCTCAGCAGCGCCATCTGAAGGCGCTACTGCAGACTATCCACCTAGGTGGATTGACTGGAGTGACGACCGCAGCGCCCCCAACCTACCCGATTAGGTGTCCACTTTTGGAACTATAAAGATTGCGCTCCTTTACATCAATCCTCCATAAGATTTGAGTTTTCTTCCCACCAAAAACTTAAGTATGGAGGCATAAGTATAACTGGCATAAAATAACTAGAGTAAACAATAATGTGTGGCAGTTAAACTTTAACGAGCCGATTACGTTTAAAATAAGAACGACATTCAAACCATTCATTCCAGCCTATTAAAAAACAAAACACGGACGCGCAATGAGGAATTACACTCAAAGCTCTGAATTCAAATGCAAACCAATTAGCCGTTTGCATTCCGAATTAATATACCCCGGCCGGAGGCGATTTTACCCCAACTCTGGGGTAAAAGCGAATTTACCCCGCGGGACAAGACATGCCCCGCGGCGAGTGGATACAACGTAGGGGACATTCAAGCGATCAAATAAAATCACAATCGAGCGTGCAAGTTTCCATTTGCGGCTGGCGAGCTCATCTGTCTCTCTTATTGAAATGACATAAAGTTTAAAATTAAACTGCTTTGATTTGTTTTTGTGTTTATGTATAGTTGGTGCACTTAAGTCGGGTAGTGATGGGAAATGTCGATGATGACGATGATTGATAAGTATAATTAATTTGATAATGTATCCCGTTATATGACAATTTTAATAATAATAGATGTGAGGTGATAAATCTTGATTGCCTTGCAGACAAAGCTTACTTACCTAATAAATAGTTTTCACAGGAGTTCTTTGTAAGAAGTGGAAGTATACTCTGACTTTATAATTTATACTAGAAACTGACCAAACTATATCTTGGCTTTCAATTTAGTTTTCACAGTCTATAAAGCCAGTTCTAAAGCTATTTATTAGTCAGTTATAAAAGCTATTTTCATCAAATAAGAACAATACAAAAACTTTTTCTCTTCTTTAATTTACAAATAGTACCTATACACGTAACTACTTAAACATAAACACGTTTGGTTTGTTTACACCTACACAGAAATCATTTCCAAATAAAATCAATCGACATCGCCACCCTTCACACAAGCAGACCCATCCCTTTGGAATCTCATAAAGCATATCTAGTGAGAGGGAAGATATCAAATGCAACGAGTGGGAGCGAGACAGCAACAAAACAGGATGATGGACGCTTTTACAAACGTAATGGGTTAAATCGGCCCTTAATAAGCGAGCCGTAAAGAAACGAATAAACCTGTCACTCGGTTTGAGACTTGAGAGGTTCTTTATGGCCAGTATTTTATAGTTTTATGCATGTTAAGTTAGGCCCACTTTTGCCAATATTGAATGTGAATTGGTTCCCGGTTACCTTGTTTCTTTCTTAATTTAAATACTTTGCTACCTTCAAAACTTGGCTCTATGAGCAGAATCTTATCATAGTCAAATAATACACGTCTACCGCCCATCTGCCTTAAACTGACATTGGCATAGGCATCTCTGCTGCCATTAACAGCGATTGATTGATTGAATGTGAATTGTATGTATGTCTATAAAGATGACAATAGATCAGAAATATTCGCTGTAAGGGCTCCATATTACTGCAAAGCCGCAACTCGAAACTAGGTACAACTTTAAAAATAATGCAACTGGGCCTAACTTGCTTCAAAAGGGTAGAGCTTTAAGCTGGTATGTCAGGCGGTTAAAGCAGAACAAACTAACATAAATAACACTTTTCATGAATCAATAATAATCGTGAAGCTCAATAAAATATCAGGTCAGCGAAACGGTTTATATGTCACTGTATGAACTCCTTCGATTTGAATTTAGTATTGAGGTTTTCGGTAATGGAAAAACATCGTGAGGAAACCTGCACGCATCTGCGAAGTAATTCACGGATGTGTGTGAAGTCCCCAATCCGCATTGGGCCCGCGTGGGGACTATAGCCCAACCCCTCTCATGATGAGAGGAGGCCTGTGCCCAGCAATGGGCCGTAAATAGGATGTTGTTGTGGTGGTGAGAAGGAAAGTACAATTATTAACATAATTCGCAAATTGAACAATATTTTGATGAAATAATTCACTTTCCTTTAACAAATAAAGTCGTTACAATTATTCAAAACATCCCGGGCTCCGTTTATGAAATATAAACCTTATTTTATTGTCACAAGAGTCAAAGTCGTAAACGTTATTGGGTATAATGGCTCAATTAATTTCGAATCTGTCTGATGGTTTTGTCTCCTTTTCTCTCTCTTTAAAGACCGGAGAGTGAGAGAGATGGAAGAATGGAAGCTTAATGACTCGGCTTCTTTGTGTTCTGAGAGGAATGAAAAAGGTTTTTACTTCTTTGGTCTTTTAATTTTATTTTGTATGAGATTATTAAATTTGATGAGTGTGCCGGGGATCAATAAATTTAATGGAATAATTATGCGTTTTCTATTGGGATTAGAAAATTGAAATGGTATCTTTACGAGCCTGCTGCGGCTGGAGTGTGGGTTCAAAACACAGCAGGGGCAGAATTTTATGCGATGAGCAAGAATTAGATAAAGGATCATTTGAGTAAGTTTGATTGTTTTAGGGCTCAATGTTGTTAATTAAACTTTTTTTTTCTTATTTTAAAGCAAATAAGGAGGGTACTTGTTTATGTGTAAGTAACTTTCATAAGTTGGTTTGGTTTGGGATGTTAAATAATTTGTCATCAAGTCCGCCTGATGCCTGATGCTATTTTATTCTTACGTGTAGTCAGTCACACGGTTCGAAATCCCTTTCCCTAAAAAATCATTAGTAGTAGTCAAAGCCTATGAAAATTCAATCAATAAACTCTATTAACGAACGATTCAAAAACAAATCGACATGAGATCCAAAACCAAACAAGCGCTGCACTAGCGCTAAACAACCAAATTAGGAAGACGTCTCCAAAGTACTGAGAATCACACACTTTAAAGCTCAACTTAAACTGGTTGCATTTCAGCAACAGTTTATACGAAGGCCCATTTCGCGCCAATTATATCCTTCTGTCAAATACACCCGGCAGTAACCTGTGAATGTTCAACAAGCTAAACAGAACTTTATCAGTATCGCATAAAAGTTGAAATTATTTTAGCGGTAAATCCGCTAAAATGGAAATGATGTCGAGTTAGAGTTTACGAGCTGTCAATGGAATGTGAGTCGTACGTGATGTTTGTAGAGTGGAGAGTGGCTCGACGGGTAGATCAAAGTGTATCGCGTCGTTCGTATGACGTACGCCGCAATAATACGACGTTCGAAAATGGATGTTAAGGGGGAGAATGGTGTTTTTGAAGAAAATAATTATAATTTACTAGCGACTTCGCCCGCGTGGAAGTCTACTCAAATTTTAGTCAATGCTAAAGACGTTGAAGATCATAAAAGTAAGTTGGACTACTTTATCCCTTCACCTCGCAGACATGTGAGCTCAGCTTGTTTATAAATTACTAGCTTCTGCCCGCGACTTCGCACGCGTGGAATTCGGTTATCGCGTTCCCGCGGGAACTATGTGTTTTTCCGGGATGAAAAGTAGCCTTTGTCCTTTCCCGGGACCCCAACTATCTCCATGTCAAATTTCATCTTAATCGGTCTAGCGGTTGAAGCGTGAAGAGGTAACAGACAGAGAGACAGACAGAGTTACTTTCGCATTTATAATATTAGTATGGATAAGTACTTATAGCTTCTTCCCGCGTGGAATTATGTTAAGTACAGCATTCCCGCGGAAACAATGCGATTTTCCAGGATAAAAAGTATGTGAATTCCCGAAACTACAACTATTAATCTCCATTAGTACCGAATTTAATCTAAACTTTAGACTTTAAGCGGGAAGAGGTAAAACTGACAGACATACAGAGTTACTTTGAAATTTACAACAATTAAGAGTCCCCAGTACGCTCGTTTCTCCATACAAACGTAGTTACGTTTTAATTCGCAAACTACCTACTTATCAGATTGGCACCAAATTTTACAAGTAATAGTGGGGTAGATATTAGTGTCCAAAATACACTTTGATTGTAATTTAATTAATTTTACTTCCTGTATACTCCACTGTTTTTTATCCCTATTTATTTTTGGATAATTAATCATATTATAAATATGTATGTGATAAGTCTGTTACCTCTTCTTACTAGACTGATTTAGATTTTAGATGACCGGAGAGAATACGAGCCCCAGGGAAGGACATGGGCTACTTTATATCCCAAAAAAACGCAAAGTTCCCGCAGGAACGCTAGAGCTGAATTCCACGAAGCCGAAATGGCGATTGCCCAACAGTGGGACGTAATTTGGCTGTTGTGGCTGTTGTGGTGGTGGAATCGGCGAGCAAAAGCTATACGTCAATAAAACTAAAATGAAGACAAATCAAAATCACTTCCCCTTAACGCGTTCCCGTCAAACATTTATCGCCAGGTTATGGGCCGAGCAATTTTCTCGCGTTGCTCTTTATCAATAGGATCTCAACCTTACTCTTTCGGAGTAAGGTTTGAATCGATGCGCAAGAGTGGCCGTTTGATGCTGAGTCGAGGACTATTTCAGGCCGTGAATCAGTGGGACAGTCGTATTGATCTCAAACTGTATTAGAATACGATAGAGCTACAGTTAATAAAACAGGAGACATTTGTATAGGAGTAGATTCTGACCGCGATTTCGCCCGCGTGGAATTCGGTTTTCACTTTCCCGCGGGAACTATGCGTTTCTGCTGCATAAAAAGTAGCCGCTGCCCTTCCTCAGGACTCCAACTAAGTATATCCATACCAAATTGCATCTTAATCGGTTCAGGGGTTTTAGCGTGAAAGGTAACAGAGAGACAGACAGAGTTACTTTCGCATTTATAATGTTAGTATGGATATATCTAGTATGAATGGATGTAGGTAGGGACCTTCAATTCGCTGTAGGTAAGTACAAATGTACAAAAGGCTTCAAGGTAGGTAGTTCAATTTAAAAACACTAAGCTTTTCAGTGAAGGAAAGCATAGTCAGAAAACCATCGCACATCTGCGAAGTGATTCGAAGACGTGTCACGTCTCAGGAGGCCTGTGCCCAGCAGTGGGACGTAAATAGGCTGTAATGGCGGTTGTAGTATACTAAGCCGATTTCGTTACAATTTGAAATGATTTACCATAATCTATTCCACTGAGCTGTAAGCTCATTGGCTCAATTGCCAGTAATTCCTCCTTCATCGAGCCATAACGCTCAATCATCAATAATAATATTAATTAAAGCACTGTGCTGTAATAATCTCTTTAACGCACTTCCTCTCATCTTAAAAGGTACTTAAAGCGCTAATGCACAGATCTACTCCTCAGAACCTAAAGTGCAAGACCACTCATAAGTAAAATGTAGTATGTCTCTTAAAGATAGAAAGGACTTGTTACCTTTCATCTTTATGATCAAGGTACATATTGGGTTTAAAGTAGGTATACTGACCAAGCAAGCACATATAATTGCATATTTCCTGCAATCGAGACGATGGATCATGGCGTCCGGTGCGCAGGAGTGCGAAAGGGTTTTTTTTTTGGAAATATTAATTAACTAGTTGCGCCTCACGACTTCGTCTGCGTGGAATAAAAAAATGCCGATACCTAACTTTTCTTTCCGATATCAGATTTTAATCAAACATAGCTTATACGAGTATGTAGCTCCGAATGATACTCTATCTACATTTGAAAACTGCATTAAAATCGGTTCAGTGGTTCTGGAGATTAACTCTAACAAAAAGACAGACAGTTAGAAAAAGACTTAGTAGATAGTATAGATAGATTGACGATAAAAATGAGGGTTTGATTGTATTGATGCTTTATAAATGTCCCAATTGCTGCAAATGCTTCTTTTTGCCGGCAACATCATTGTGTAAACCTATCTACATTTTTCTTTTGTTTGAAATAGCGTAAAGGAAAAATACAAACGATTCCATATTTGAAGAAGTGTAATCCGTTCGGATAAAACCACCTTATTTCAATTCAAATGTTTTTAATTCGATGAACTGTCAACAAAGCCATAATACTGGCTGAAAAGAAAAGGCGTTGCTAAACATACGGATACAAATGATTCCGAATTTGAAAACTCGACTGGATCGACTGAAATAAAATTGTCATGTTTCATTTTGTATCCTAATGCTTCCGTTATACGACACAAAATGAAACTGCTGAAGTTTTGTTTTTAATTCGGCGAACTGTTGACAGAGGGTGACTCTGGCTGAAAAATGGCGGCTCGGGAATTTAAAAGGATATTAACCGAATGGACGTTGACGATTGATTCGTTAGTCGTCATTTGATTTTGATCTTTATCTGATGGGAAAAAGTTTGGTTTAGTGTGAAGTTAGTTCAAGGGAAGTAAATCAAGTAAGTTAATTAAAGTTGTGAACAACATGGTTCTTTCTGTATTTGTAGTAAAAAAATAATGAAGGGTTTAGTTAGATAATTGGAAGAAACGTCTATTTTTTATAATAACATTATAGTGAACTACTGCTGCCCGCACCTCTGAAATTATTTATGTGCGAAATTCAATTTGAATTCACCACTGAGCTGTTCGGTGAAGGAAAACATCGTGAGGACACCTACACGCATCTGCGATGTAATTCAAGGATGTGTGTGAAGTCCCCAATCCGCACTGGGCCCGCGTGGGGACTTTAGCCCAACCCTCTCGTGATGAGAAGAGGCCTGTGTCCAGCAGTGGGCCGTAAATAGGCTGTTGTAGTAGAACTACTACTACTACTTTCTACTACTGCCTATTTGCCCATTGCTGGGCACAGGCCGGTTGCTCATCACGAGAGAGTTTGGGCTACAGTCCCCACGCGGGCCCAGTGCAGATCGGGGACCTCACACACATCTTTAAATTACTTCACAGATGCGTGCAGGTTTCCTCACGATGTTTTCCTTCACCGAATTGCTCAGTGGTAAATTCAAATTTAACTCCGCACATAAGTAAACTTAAAGGTGCCAGCCGGAATCGAACCCGCGACCCTCTGCATGAGAGGCGGTAGTAGATATAGCGGCTTATAGGCACACTTGGTTACAAAACATGTTCTGTTAAAAAAATTACAACATCGTTAATGGTAAACCTTTCTCAGAATTTCTGCTATTCTATCAAAACATCGCCAGTAGACGTTACACTAAGCCGCAACTTGTACGTTTTTACGAAATGTCAAATAAAAACTAATTTAAAGTTCTACGAAGAGACTAATCGGTGATCGTGTCGACATGTTTCACTAACAGACATTAGTAGATTAAGTAGCTTGGCTCTAATATTACTAATTCCTGAAAAACCAAGCGATTAGGAGATGAAATAAATGTCTCATGACAGATTGTTTGTTTTTTCGAAGTATTTTTAGGTGACAACGTATTTTTAAGAATATGACATGGTGAAATGAGAGTGACCGTATTTTGGTTACACGGGCGCACTGGCGTTGGAGACTGCGTTCGAGGCGGTGATTGGCGGAATGAATAGCTGTCAATGTCAATCCGTGCTAAATGGCCAATGGCTGCTTTGGTCAACACCAACGCTTATGTAGGGCAATAGAATATTTAATAGTACTACATACAGAATGGCCACGGAATCACCCGCCTGAATCTAGCCGGCGCGCAACTCGCGCCCTACACGCCCTAACGTCATTTATTTCATATGGAGATGGAGAGTGAATCGTCGGCCCGCGTAGTGGTAAACACATATTCACAAGTGTACAGACGTCCTCGCACGCACACGGATGTTTTCGAACGCAAACATTGACACTTCATTCGAATTGTGTTCAAAATCGTGCTTTTATAGGCCGTGTCCGCCGTGGAACGTGTGTTGGTAAGGAGCGCAATCTTATATGGCGAAACAGTTGAAAAAGTGTCCAGCGGATTATATACGAAACAAACTGCCTCACCTTACCCCCCCCCCGTTTTCGTCAACATTTGCGTCAGCGGTGCCATCTGAAGGCGCTACTGTAGACTAGCCGCGTAGGTGGCTTCACACTTGACAGTTGCGACCGCAGCGCCATTAATTTATCCAGATTCGGTGGCACTTTTGGAAGTCAGTATAAAGTTTGCGCTCCCTTCTCTCAACCCTCCATAATCAACGCCACTAGCAATCCTAGTGGATTTTTCACTCGCGCTGACTCCCATTTAAGGGGCTACACTAACTAAATCGGATTCCAGGCCTTTTTTTGAGATTTTCAGTGCATCGGTGACGCCTCTGGTGTCTTAAATGTCTAAAGGCTATCAAGATATTCCAGTCCAGTGCGCCAGTAGACGTACATTGCTGGTTTCGAGAGAACTCTTAATATTCGTATCCTTAGTGAACAAGCAATGTACGCTGGCACAATGGACTGGATAGATGTGAACCGGGCTTAATACTCCATCGTCCATGTTCTCGGCGGCAGAGATGACCAGCCCAATCCCACCTGATACGTGCAAAACGGTGGCGTACCTACATATATAAACGAGCTTAGTTTTAATTATGGAGTGTGGAATGTGTCTTGGTAAGGAGCGCAATCTTATATGGTGAAACAGTTGAAAACGTGTCCAGCGGATTTGATAAGCAACAAAACAAAACACACTCTCCTCACAACCGTTTTCGCCTCAGCAGTGCCATCTGAAGGCGCTACTGCAGACTATCCGTCTAGGAGGCTTAAGCCGCAATAAGGAGCACAATCTTTATAGTTCCAATAGTGGACACCAAATATACTAAAACTACAAAGATATACTATAAAGATTGTGCTCCTTTACATCAACCCTCCATAGTTTTAACACTATTTTCCAAACCAAGTTATTTTATACAAACAAAAGAGATTTTTGTTCGACGATCAACTGTTGACTAATCATAATCAACCCTTCTAGCGCACGGCTCTATTACGAACGTGGAATGTCACGCGGAGGGCAATTAGAACCCTTTGCGTCGCACACAGCCTCTGTACTTTGACAATAACTGTGCGGTTATATTTTCATCGAGAATTTTAAAGCTAGTATCTGCTGATCAAAATATGTGTGTAAACGCTTATGGAACCCTAAAATAAGACGAGTGCTGTGGTGGTTACTATCTCGCTCTGTAACAAGACGATGAAAGTCCAAAGAGTGTGCTGGCTGATAGAAGTGACAGATAATAGGTATTTATTGAGTTAGTCCATAGTTAGTCAGTGGCATAACGCCTCTGGAGGTGGTAGTATTATAGAATGTCTATAGATTATTTAGGAGCTTGTTTAGTTTTTTTGTCACTTCTGTGAGAGTACCTAATTAGATAGCCACTTATTTCTTTCAGTCATTGTATCGACTGATATCAACGTCATTTCTGTAGATATAGAGAGTTGTTATTGAGAATAGACTCAAATGCAATCATTTATTCAACAAATTGTCTTCATACGGCCGCTTTTAAACGTCAGCACAGCACACGTCAGAAAATTACATGCATCTACCAGCGCTAGCCCATTAGAAGAGATTATCTACTTTTAATTATTTTACTAGATATAAATAATTTAATCTGAGTCCTTTTCAACTGCTTATTATTATTACAGTCAAGGTTACATTAATTAGATAATTTAAATATTGCATTATTCCCAGCGACATATTGAAAAAACACGATCGTTTTCGAAAAGTGAAAATGCTGTAATATCTGCTGCTTTATAGGGTTGCACGGTGTACACGGAGGGTTCGTTTCATTCCACATAGCTTTGATGCAGCGCAAATTAATTATCCTGTAGCTGGTAACACTGGCCGCTATTCTCCGACTTTATTGCAATACGAATATGGTTCATTTACGAGTACGCAATGGAATATAGGATTGCCGTGTCAGATATTTTTGGGATTTCGGATATTTCGCTATATTTGCTGTGTGACAGGGGTTGAAATAACGCCATGATTGTAGGGAGTTATTATTATGCAGACGCGTAGACGTCGAATGTTTGTTTTGAGTTTTTTGTTTGGAGAGGCGTTCGAATAAAGAACGGAATTCATGGTAAAGTGCTTTGTGAACTATGCTTAGTTCGGATTTAATGATTAAACATGAGACTTTATAATTGCTTAAAATAAATGGGCATTTTTACTTAATCTTGTACCCCAATTAATGTAAATGTTAGAAAAAAATTAAGACCGTGTCAGTTTTGTGACCATCATTAAGCATTAAGTTTAATGAAATTATACATTTTCATATGATTTATAAATTGCTTAATGAATAACCTTTAAAAAACATCCAGAAAATAGTTTGCTTTCATATGAATTTCGTTCTTAATTGTGGTCACAAAACTGACGCGGTCTTAATTTTTTTCTGACATTTTCACTGTAGCAGTCAAGACATGTGCATCCATCGGCGGATTGAAACGTCTTTGCCTGTAACACCTTCCACTACATCACTAATTGGGGTACAAGATTTAGTAAAAATGCCCAAATACATGGGATTAACAAATGCTTTTCTAATTTCATAATTTGTTGGTAATTTCATATTTTTGCGGAAACATATATGTTTGAATGTTTACACGTTTAGGTACTGTAAATGCCTGTAACTGTAATTTACCGATACTACCTATGACTGCAATCAAACCGCAGCCGATTGGAGTGCGGTGAAGCGTTGTGTGCTTTGATGTTAGTCTGTCTGTTTGTAAAACCTATACATATTAGTTAACATGTCTGCTGTTAATTTAGCTTCAATATATCTATGTAAAGTCTAAATTATAACATATTTTTTTACTCTGCAGCACGCAGTTTCTACAACGATTGAGCGAGTAGTCTAATTACATATAAAATTTATGTCTATTGAAAGAAACACCTAAACAGTTTCAAAAAATTTCGCTTCTATGCTTGACTTACTTACTTATATTACTATTACTTATCTTTGGGCAAGAGCGACTAGCCATTATAAGGTGGGTCACTGTCAGTAAGTACATTTAACTGTACCTATAAGGACAGAATATTTAATAGAACTACACATACAGAATGGCCACGGAATCACCCGCCTGAATCTAGCCGGCGCGCAACTCGCCCTTACCGTCACTTGTTTCATCCGGAAATGGAAAGTGAATCATTGGCCCTTACACACACACACATTTACAACTGTACAGACGTCGTCGCACGCAAACATTGACACTTCATTCGAATTGTGTTCGAAATCGTGCTTTTATAGGCCGTGTCGGCACTGTGCTATAAGTAGGGTATGTAAAACAATGTTGAGTTGTGCATGTGCATACAGCATACCTGGTAGGCAATAAGTAGGCATTAGGAGTCCCTTAATTGTTGAAGTTTGCATGCAGTTTTATGGAGAAGTTAGGTGCCAAACATAGACTAGACTGTCTATTAATAACTATGGCAAGCCGGGGTAACCTCACGATTCCATCGGAATGCGAGACATACTGTTTGTGGTCGCCACTGTTGTGGTCGCCATAGCTGCGGCTAATGGATTGGCAGTTTAGCCAGCAACTAGGACATTGTGGTCAGATACATGTGTTAATTGTTATCAATAACTAGGTATAAGTAGGTATACGTAGCTTCTTCCCGCGACACCGTCCGTCCGATTGGAATTCGGTTACCTATAGCATTGCCGCGTTTGTAGGTACCTACCTAGAGGTCTTACTACTACTACTACTACTACTACTACAGCCTATTTGCGTCTCACTGCTGGGCACAGGCCTCCTCTCATCACGGGAGAATTTGGCTATAGTCCCCACGCGAGCCCAGTGCGGATTGGGGACTTCATACACATCTTTGAATTACTTCGCAGATGCATGCAGGTTTCCTCACGATGTTCTCCTTCACCGAAAAGCCCAGTGGTAAATTCTAATTGAATTTCGCACATAAGTAAACTTAGAGGTGCGAGCTGGAATCGAACCCCCGACCCTCGGCATGAGAGGCGATAGGTCGAACCAATAGGCCATCACGTAGAGGTCTTAAGTTAAGAAAAAAAAAATGTTTCCAACTATAATTAAGAACACGAAGAAAATCAATGAGTTAACTAATGAGTTAAAACGCCTTTTTTCAGATATGAAACATTGCTAGATTGTTTTATATCCCGACTATAGTGCACGGTAAAAAACTTAACAGACGTTTCTACGATACTACTTTGTATAAGAATACACGATAAGTGCCTTTAAAGCATATTCCAATGATTTATAACAAAACGCAAAACCTTTAACGAGGTCTGAACCGTTTAGCCGGTGCCTTCACACGTGCGCGCGCGCAATTACGGACGATCAATTAAGGCGCGTGTCGCGGCATTGCTATGCTAATGCGGCTCGCCGGTGGTCTGTCGGAGTTGCCAGGATGATATCGATGTAGCCAGGGTGAAAAAAAAAACACGTTATTTGCGGACTAATCGGTAGAAGATACCTCTTTAGGATGCGGGCTACGTACCTACAACGGGTGCCATCTATTTGGTATAATTCTTTTTGTCCGAATCTGTTTACGCATAACAGGCTTCGCATAATTTATTTACGCCGAATCTTGACTTTGCCGAATTTTTATTAAGCATAATTTCTTAATTGGCCGAATGGTAGTTTACCCGAATATTGTGTTGGCATAATGTTGACTTGGCCGAATTTTATTATGCATAATATTGTTTGGCATACTAGTAATTTAGCAGAATTTTGATAGGCCGATTATTGTCCGAAACAACAATTAATGTAGGGAGCGCCAGAGTTCATATAAAATTGCTAGTCCGAAAACTGAAATTCCGAAAATGTATGTAAACGATTTTAGCTAAGTATAAAATTTTGTATGATATAATTTGTTCAACATACTTATCTTTAGTTCAGTTCAGACTGTTTTGCAGCATGTTCGGAAAACTCCAAAGCTAAATATATTATCGAGACCTTTATACAAATTCTTTATTTGAGACATGGTGCCACTGATCCATATGGTCAATTAAAGCACTTAATGAACAAGGTATTCTGCCTTCCTTATATGGTTATCTTTTCTTACACCGTTTGCGGTGCGCGCGCAGCTTGTATTAAAACTTTTGCTTTCATTAATTAGTTGACCATTTTAAAAATATGGCCATTTGAATATTACTGTTTGTGAATTTACTTAATTAGGTATATACGTAGAGATTTGGGTGCATTTATTTTTTGGACACCTTGTTATATTTGAGATAACACATGTTCGTAGAATCCAGTTGAATTAACCACTAAGCTTTTCGGCGAAGGAAAACATCGTGAGGAAACCTGCACGCATCTGCGAAGTAATTCAAGGATGTGTGTGATGTCCCCAATGAGCACTGGGCCCGCGTGGGGGCTATAGCCCAAACCCTCTCGTGATCAGAGGAGGCCTATGCCCAGCAGTGGGACGCAAATGGGCTGTACTAGTAGTAGTAGTAGGTATACGCATTCGAATGGATAACAAAGATAGTCCATTGAAAAACATCATTTTGCTGAAATGTTCCCTCTGTACTAAATAAAATTTGGGCTTAAAAAAAAAGTCATAAATTATCTTTGAGACCCGTAAAGCATTGGCGATGGATGATTCTGGTGCTACAAATGTCTATATGTATGTATGTAGGCTGCGTGATAGAATCAGAAATGAGGATATCCGCAGTAGAACTAGGGTCACCGACATAGCCCGAAGAATTGCGAACCTTAAGTGGCAGTGGGCGGGGCACATTGCTCGCAGGACTGATGGCCGATGGGGCAAGAAAGTCCTGGAGTGGCGTCCGCGAACCGGTAGACGAGCTGTCGGTAGGCCTCCAACAAGATGGAGTGACGACCTTGTAAAGGTCGCGGGAACGCGGTGGATGCGAGTGGCACAGGACCGGTCTGAGTGGCGCGCCTTGGGGGAGGCCTATGTCCAGCAGTGGACGTCTATCGGCTGAAATGATGATGATGTATGTAGGCGGTGGCAACCACTTATCATCAGGTGCGCCGGCGGCCTGTTTGTCAATAATAAAACTGACAACAAATACCTATCAAGTATTAAAGTACTGGTTATAAAGTTATTTCGTAACTCTCACATAATCAAACATGATTTAGTTGTTATTTATAATTAATTGCACTACTACCCTTACTATTTACTAACGACCCAAATAGCTCTGTCAATAATTACAACTGTCAACCGCCAGCCGACAGTTGACAGCTCGTTTGTTTCAAATTAAACAGGTTCCTTTTTCAAACCGCTCGCCCCACCCCCTTGAAGCGTTGCCAAATACTCGGGAAAACATTTCGGCCAATTAGAACGCTGGAAACCAACGGCCTAGATGGCGCCGACCAATCAGAGAGCGTTCAGCCTGCGCGTGGGCACGTTCTCGTTTTAAAATTCATTGATTATACTAATTGGTGTTTTCTTTGGCAATGATTCGCTGTGCGGCTTTGTTGTTATGAAAAATAGACGGTGATATGTTATTGTGGTCTCGATTGACAAATTAAACGTTAAATAGCTGCCCTGAGTTTTTGATGTTGTAGAATTAGTTCATTTTAGTGTTGGATTGCGATGGTTTTATAGTTGTGTGGACCGCATTTTTTTGCTGTTTCATTTTTAAATTGTTCATAAAATGTATATTAAGAATCTAGGAGAATTTGATGTCAGTGATGATGGTCGTCTCTACATTTTAATACACTGGTTTGATGGCATGTGTTTTAAATATTTTAGTTAATTCTTTGTAGTCTATTATACAAAATTTTGGCTATTAGCTAGTATTTTTCTCAATAGATATTTTCACATATTAGTTCGTCGTCATTGCTTAAAATTATATTTTAGTTTCACAGAGATGTTATCGCAATTTTGTGATTAGATAGTAAAGTAGGTAGGTACCTATGACATTATAGTATTCAAATGTGAGATCGAAATAAAAGCATAAATTCTTAAAAAAAAAACAATTGAAAATTTATACCTTTATTCAAAAAAAATGCATTGACATTTTCGGTGTTGCAAATGTTTATAGGCGGTGATGGATAGGTACCCACTTTCGTTTAGATGCGTCTGTTTATCTAAAATGGTAGTTGCCTTCATTCATGTTAATAAACAGCTTTCTAAACACAGTTATTCAATTTCAAGCAATTAAAGCGAATATAAAATGACCTGATCGCTCTACCCTGGCAAGTAAGTAGGTACCTACCTACCTAGACGGCGGGCTCAACAATAATAGTCCAACTATAGTCTCTCTTCTGCAAAATAGTACATTACCGACCTAGGGTGGTGAATTCGTAAATGTCCCAGATCGCAGGTTTCTGTGGCCCGAACCGACGGTGAGGGCCATAAATATGCGATCTGGGGCTTTACGAATTATCGCCCGTGGTTTGTCAAAAGCTTTACATCTTGCCTTGGCCAAGAAGTGAGATTTTCTCTCCGCGTAGCGGGCAGAAAATCCCACTTTACGGCCAAGGGTGATGTAAAAACCATTACACTAATGAAGAGTTATAATTAACACACAAGCACCAACGCGTCCCAATGACAGTTTACGGCATTGCGCTGAGATCGCGCAGTGGACGCGCTGGGGAGCTGCCAAGCTCTCGAGCCCAAAAACTGCAGCCTGCAGATATTGCGATGGCATTACTGAGGTAGAACTCCCAGAAGTGGCTTGGAGCGCGGACTGACAAGGATTTCGAGCGCACTTGAAGATTAAAAGCGTTATTTTTGGGGATTTGTAAGAGAAAAAGCATAATATACTTTACAATACAATACAATACAATATACTTTATTGAACACCACACAATCAAGGAACAGTAGACATTATGTAATTACACAAAAAGGTATGGCATACAGCAGGCGGTCTTACTACACTAATACTTTATTGAACGTGTAGTGTTCATTTGGAGTATGATATAGGTAGGCTATGTTTGATTAAATTTGGATGATGGGAAATAAGTTATCGTTATTTTAAAATCTGCCAGCAATTTCGCCCGCGTGGAATTCGGTTATAGCGTCTCCGCTGGAACTATGCGTTTTTCTGCGGTAAAAAGTATCCTATGTTTGTCTGTTGGGACTCAAATGTCATCTAAATCGGTCCAGCGGTTGAAGCGATGAAGAGGTATCAAATAGACGGACGGACAAAGCTACTTTCGCTTTATACCTAATATTAATGTGGATTTAACTAAATCACTCTAACGAGCAGTAGAAGCGCGAAGAAGTAACGGGCAGGCCAGACAGACAGAGTTACATTCGCATTCATAATATTAGTATATATTTGACCGCTTCCAGCATTGCATATCTGTGGGCAGTCAAGTTGTCTAGTGCATTGAGACTGCGCTTTCATATCGGAACTGCATTTCTTGAGTGTTACCTGCCTCGAGGGACTTTGATGTTGCCAGCTCGCTGTTTGCAGATTGCCATGTTCAAAGTGCTACCTCTATATTGTAGGGTGTTGCTCGTTATACACTTTACTTAGTAATCTGTTACACGTGTTAGGTTTGGTACATAGTTTGGTACTTCTGGTCACCAGTTGGCGCAACTGTCGTGTGAGGCGTCTATCAAAATGTCCAAGTTGTTATTTTATACAAATGTATATAAAGGTATCTATCTACTCTAAGGTATCTAGCTACATAAAGGTATCTATATATATTATACTAAAAAACCGTTAAAAAGCCGTGGTGGTCTAGTGGTTTGACCTACTGGCGCCTCTCACGCCGAGGGTCGGGGGTTCGATTCCGGCTCGCACCTCTAAGTTTACGAAGGAAAACATGCACGCATCTGCGAAGTAATTCAAAGATGTGTGTGAAATCCCCAATCCGCACTGGGCCCGCGTGGGGACTAGCCCAAACCCTCTCGTGATGAGAGGAGGCCTGTGCTCAGCAGTGGGACGCAAATAGGCTATAGTGGTAGCAGTAGAGCTTTTCCGATGTACGCCGCAATGTACCTAAGGATATTGTTTTTCTTTTTCTGTCTCTAGGTAGAAACTGTTACTCGTCGCATATAACCTTCCTAACTACACGTAACACGCTCTCCTCTCTCTCTCTCTTGATTGGTCTCTAAAAAGCAGACAGATCAAAGGATTGGGTGGACTAGTAAAGCGCGGAAAGTTCTCGTCTTATAAGCTTTAAGTTGTCTTCTTCATAGGTACAACGGCCGGATTGGTCCAGTTGGTAGTGACCCTGCGTTCTGTTCCGATGGTCGCGGGTTCGAATCCCGCTCGGGGCAAACTTTGTGTGATGAACACGACGAATGTTTGTTCTCGAGTCATGGATGTTTAGTATTTATATACATGTATGTATTTCTCTATCTAAGTATTTATATCGTTGTCTAGCACCCATAATAGAAGCATTGCTTAGTTTGGGGCTAGGTCAATATGTGTGAAATGTCCAAAGATATAAAACTTCCATGTAGCTATTATTAAACGTGAAAGATCTGTGTTAATCAAGTGTTCATGTATGGATGTTCGTTTGTCACTCCTTAACACATTAAACTATTGAAGTTATTTTGATTGATATGTTATAAAATTTTACTAGCAAGCTACAAAACAAATCAAATTCCTCCGTTGATACAATATGTTTGTATGTGTGATACAATGACATCATTAGCATAATTAGTTAATTAATTAGGCTATTATTAATATGTAAAGCAAACACCTAGCTCTCAGCGTGACGTCAATAAATACATGGAATGCTAGTAATTTTGGAGTTACCTATGTATCTATTATTACAATAAGTCAACAACCTATCTATAGTGACGTCCTGGTCCCACTGCTGGGCTCCACGTGCATGAATCTTCAATTTTATCACCGCTCAAAGCTTCAAATATGGGTATACAGGGCTGATCAATCCAAATAAGTCAGTCGGAAACTATGTAGGTACTAGCTGACCCCGCGGACTTCGTACCGCCTTGGTTTTTTTGGGTATGCAAAATAGCTATTCTCAGACCTACTGAACATACACTCCATAAGAATCGATTGAGCCATTTCGGAGGAGTTTGGTTACAAACACTGTGACACGAGAATTTTACATGTATATTAGATGAGAGATAGTGTGATATACGAGTATGTTCTTAGGAACCATGGCGTTGATTTTTTAAGTATTTAATTAAAATGGCAGTTCTTTTTTACCACGACGTATAACTTCATTGACGGATAAGCTCTACGCAATAGTACATTACAGACCTAGGGTGGTGAATTCGTAAATTTCCCAGATCGCAGGTTTCTGTGGCCCGAACCGAAGGTGAGGGCCATAAATATGCGATCTGGGGCTTTACGAATTACCACCCGTGGTTTGTCAAAAGTTTTACGTCTTGCCTTGGCCAAAAAGTGAGATTTCCTCTCCGCGTAGCGGGCAGAAAATCTCACTTTGTGGCCAAGGGTGATGTAAAATATACTTACAGTCTCAGTAGTTCTGAAACTACACTCAACAGTAATGAATTCGGGTCACTTCGTATAGCATTTTACATACAAAATGACCCGAGTTACAAAAAAACATGTGTTAAAAAAACATGTGTTAAAAAAACATGGAACTTTTCTGATGAAATCGATGGATAAATACTTACAACCTTTCCCGTGAAGATATACACTGAACACAATGTTTTTTTTAATAAATGTGACCGGTCTCGAGTCCTGAACTAGAAGCTCAGCATTTTCCTTGTCACTAAAAAATAAAAATCGATGACCGGGACCTTTCCATTTTTTAGTTTGAGAGTTCCTCGTACAGTTGCTGTCAGATATATCTTTTTTTTATATCGATGGTATAGGCAAACGAGCGCACAGCCCACCTGATGGTAAGTGGTAACTGCAACCCATGGACACCGAAATCCTATGATCCCAAATTAAGAAACCATAAGATCTCGAATGCGTTGCCTACCCTGAGGCCTAAGATGGCATGCCTCTGTGCCAGAAATTTCACCGGCAGCCTTAACCCCCTACCGGAACACAACAGTGCTATTTCGCGCCATGTTAGCAGAGAAAGACGGTGGTATCTCCCCGGACGGACCTAGCACCAGGCTCTACCATTAGCCAAAACAAGTAAACAAGGCGATCATAAGTATCTGCGTATATATTATTGTTAAGACGTTAGAGCGCATGTTCAGATATTTATCATCACCCTTTTTTGTTCAGATATACCTATATGATAGGAGACCTGAGCCATTTAAAATGACCACCCTGTACATTACTTCACTTGTACTAATAATACTTAATACATAATGATACTAGAATTATTTTGTTTACGATAAGACCTTCACGATCAGTGATCTGTAAGCTATGATGTGATGTATGTATCACGCGTCATTACCCCGCCATAGCTAGATCGATAGCTGTTAATAGTCGTCTGTCTGTCTCACTTAGTCATACGCTTTGTTGGACTTGCGCTAATTGCTATATTACCTAATGCGTTATTTAACCTACAGATAGGGTAAGTTGAGGAAATAGTCATGGACTTACTTAATTGACGATTTGATGAGCCACTTTCGAGAGGTCGTATTTGTTTTTACTGCACGTCAAAACTCCTAGAACTTTTTTTATACCTATGGTATAGGCAAACGAGCGCACAGCCCACCTGATGGTAAGTGGTCACTGCGGCTCATGGACACCTAAATCCTGTGAACCCCCATTAAGAAACCATAAGATCTCAAATGCCTCTGTGCCAGAAATTTCACCGGAACACAACAGTGCGAGCACTGCCTTTTGGCGGCAGGTTAGCCGGGAATGACGGTGGTACCACCCCGGACGGACCTAGCACCAGGCCGTACCACTAGCAAAACTTCAAGATATTTTAGGAACCTGGGGATACCCTAAGATTCACCATACCCGCGCTCACACGACGCGGCGCACTTTAAGCAGCTAGATTTAAAGTTCAATTTGAGCGCGCCGTGACGCGTGAGCGCAGGGATAAGGAATCTCCCTTTCCCTGTGTAACGTTTCGAATAGAGCCCCTGGAAAGTTGTATACAATACAATACAATACAAATACTCTTTATTGAACACCACACAATAGAGAAAAAAAGGGCAGCACAAAAAAAGATCAGGATTAGATGTTGTTAGGTATACAGCAGGCAGTCTTATCGCTAATAGAGCGATCTCTCCCAGACAACCTTTGGGTAGTGGATATTCCACGATATCAGAATTTCCTCGTGAAATGCCGATTCTTTTACTTAAACGAAGTCGCGGGCATCAACTAGATCTCTGAAACAGTGTCGTGTGGTTCAAGAATAGCCCCGGTGGGGGAAGGGGTGGGGGGATGAGTAATTGCAGATTAACCAGCTTACTCATCGGCTCGATTCCCGTTTTGAGATAGCTGGGGATGTCGATAGTATCGATATTCGGTATCCATACTAATGCTATTTACTATAGCATCTGCCCGCGTGGAATTCGGTAATAGTGTTCCCGCGGAAACTATGCGTTTTTCCGGGGTACAAAGTAGCCTATAAGGACTAAGGTTGACTGGTAGAGAATGCCTCAAGGCATTAAGTCCGCCTTTTGTACACTAAGTTTTCTTTATGTGCAATAAAGTTTAAATAAATAAATATAGGTTGACCAGTGTTATAAACTACCCCCATACCAAATTTTGTTGCAATCCGTCCAGCGGTTGAAGCGTGAACAGGTAACAGACAGACAGTAGTGCTACCCCGGGAAAGGACAAACTACTACTACTACTACAGTCTATTTGCGTCCCACTGCTGGGCACAGGCCTCCTCTCATAACGAGAGGGTTTGGGATATAGTCCCCACGCCAATCGAAAGGACAAAGCCTACTTTATATCCCGCAAAAACACATAGTTTCCGCGGGAACGCGATAACCGAATCCCACGCGGGCGAAGTCGCGGGCACAAGCTAGTCCGTGACAACCAGAACAACAGCCTACCTGACCCGTGTCCCAACTAAATTAAACAAGCTCGCATCGATGGAATGAAATTGGAAATGTGGTCGAACAATATTTAACTCATTTCGGATGTGTCCAGTATTCATTGCGTACTAAAAGTTACTAAACATGGTTTTATTGCAAGCATTTATGGGAACCATTGCTCGTTATTATTATTTTAGTTACATGTTTGTGGCAATTTGTAATGTGGATGTCATGACATCATGTTGAAATTTAAGTTCCTTAAATAGAGGTCTCTATTTAAGGAACTTAAATTTCTGACTGTGCCATGCATATATATATATATATATATATATATATATATATATATATATATATATATATATATATATATATATGAAGTTTGCTTATTCGTTAAAACACATTCAGAGGTATTTAAAAAAACTAAAGATGTATGTAAATTTAATACCAGGTATCCGAATCGTCTCGTCATGCCGCTAAAAATACCAAATTATATAGAAATAGCACTTACTGCATGTCTATTGATATTTATAATCGTTTGCACGATGACCTTAAAAACTTGCCATCTAACTTATTTAGGATTAAGCTCAAAAATTGGTTGACACACGAATGTTTTTACTCTATTAATGAATATTTTGACTATTACAAATCTTGACATTAAATTGAAGTAGGTACGTGATTATTTCAATGGCTAAAGACTAATATTATAATATGTTTGCTAGTTAGGAATCTTGTTTTATATTTTCGCATGCCAGTTGCTGGTAAGGTGTACTTAGCACTTAAAATTTTATATGTGTATACCATCTTATGTACTACATTTTATGCGAATAAAGATTGATTGATTGATTGGCTTTTGGGGTCGAAACTTTGGGGCCTTGGGCGCCCAGCGCACGTCGCCTTTTTAAGGATTTGTCCGCCCGCCTCATCGAGGCTTCTGGTAACCAAAGGGCTGGCCAAGTGGCCACTACTTCGCTCAGCGAATAAGCATTGCCATCCAGCGTGGCAATGTTGCCAGCCTTTTGGGAACCTTGCCGAGCGACACTGATCTGTGCCAAATTTTTTATTTATAAGTTATTTTTAGTTCTAGTTTTTATTTTTATTTTTATTGTAAGTATTTTAGTTTGTACTTCACTAATAATAGCTGCTTGTGAGGTTCGTCAACTTAATAAAAACACTGAATTGCAATTTTGAATTATTTTAGTACTTAACTCTGTAGAGATCTTCTACTATATCTAAAGTCCCGCCCCTCCAAAATTCAATCAATCAATCAATCAATCAATCTTTAATCTTCAAAACGCTTCAATGTATTTAAAAAGCACCACCAACACTCTCAACACATGTGTGTGTGCTGAGACAGCCATCAACTATGCGTGGGTTGGTGGTGCTTTTAAAATAATATAGAAAAAAAATTAAGCGTTTTGAAATGTGAAGGCGCGGGACTTTAGATAGTAGAAGATCTCCATGACTAGGGGAACGGGTTCTAAATCTAATTAATATATCCATAGCCCAAAATAATCCAAATGGATGGCTTTGAGATATGTCTATATGAAATGTTTTTTTAGTACCCAGTACTGACGTGTGTTAACATATAAAAAAACTCTACCATATATGTATGTAGATAAACAAACTACACAAGCAACTTTGAAAACCCTGTTAAGGGCAAAGCATTTTTAGTCGATGTTTCTTTGTACAATAATTGAGAACAAAGTTTAAACAATCTAAACGCCTCATTCCATTGTAATCCATGCTTAAACTATTACAGCTTCTCAACGTAATTAGCGCGAAGCATCAGTCAGCCGTTATTAAAGCGATATTAACCGTACAAATTAGGGCTTTGACATGTTACACACAATTGTGCCCCGTCCCTTTCACACACACCGAACTATCTATATTCCATCACCCTCGCACAGGCCACTAATGCGCAATCAATAATAATTATGTTCATGTTTGCGAGTGGATTGCATCGAGGCGTTCCCGTGTAGGACGGCGAGTTTGACTCGGAATAAGATATATACATATATCTAGATATCCAGATATGGCTTGGGGAATGAGTTACCAAGTATGAGATAATCCTTATTAAGGACGCTCTTTGAAGTAGCGAAATAGATTTAGACGTACGATACATAAATATTCAATTGTTTTTGAAATCAGTGAAGAGATAATTTTTTGAGCAAAAAAAAAAGAACAAAAAAAAGAAGAAGAAAGACAAAGAAGGCAAAATCGTATACTTTAAATTTATTAAACGGCTCTAACGATTTGGACGAAGTTTGAAATATGGGGGTTTACGGCGGCGACAAATTGATCTAGCTATAGGTCTCGTAAAAACTCATTTGTTTTGTAGCTATTTTCACCCGAGCAAAGCTCGGTCGCCCCAGCCAGGTACGGGTTTTTGATTAGAAAAATTCCGGATTAAGTTTCGCTTTAGACACTTTCCTTACGTGATATAATAAAATAAGCACCGTACAGCCACATTGATGTTTAGTCGCTGAGTTTACCTTAGACTTACTTATTTGAAGGTCTAATTCAACAAGTCTATAATATTAAGGGCTTCTCAATAGGTACCTCTATTACTGTCTTGTCGTTCCTAAGCAGAGTTTCGAAGCACCAGACCGGCCTCTCCCGAGGGATGGCGGCACCAGCTAATCTTGCGCCGGGACAAGTGACGGCTAGGATCGGTCGTAACGTGAGATCAGAGCCACCTGCGGTTGTATATTGTAATGAAAATGATGAATCTACTTATACCTAGGTACTTACTAAATATTATAAGTGCGAAAGTAACTGTATTTTGTCTGTCCTGCACACTTAAACCGCTGGACTGGTTTTGGATGTAATTAAAGGTAGCTCGATTATCGGGAAAACGCATAGTCCCGAAGGAAAGCTCTTAAATTGCCGAAATCCATGCGAATGAAGTCGCGGGCAAAACTAGTAACTAAATAATACACCGGATTTTTTTGCTTTTAAATATTCTGATTTTTAATCAAATTCTTTCTTCCTTTACTGTGTGTACCGTGTGTGTTCATAATAAACCAAAATCATCATTGAATGCAGATTTCAATGCAAAGAAATCAATAATTACAATGATGATGCTATTTTAGTATGCTAAACTATACAAAATCATTATTAGTATTATATTAAAATACCTTAACAGGAGCATCCGAACCCAACACAAACAGTTAACACACGGGAGTCAAATGTCACGGATTCATTCCCGGGCAATTACGGAAGGCCGTTAGACGGATGTCCCGGAGCCGGTTATAGCCGGTTATAGCCGGGTATAGCCGGGTATGACGGTTATTGTCCCATATATCAAACTCGGAGGTTAAAGGACGACAGGTTTTGGCTCAGTTGGTAGTGACCCTGCCCACTGTTCCGACTGTCGCGGGTTCGAAGCCCTGTGAAACTGTGTAATGAGCACAAATGTTTGTACTCGAGTCATGGATGTTTAGTATTTATATATATATGTATTTCTCTATATAAGTATTGATATCGTTGTCTAGCACCCATAGTACAAGCTTTGCGTAGTTTGGGGCTAGGTCAATTTGTGTGAAATGTTCCAAGATATTTATTTATTTTTATTTAAATGCCAGGTTAGATTCATACTATCCACACAATACCGATATTACGAATGCGAGTGTAACTCTGCTGTCTTTCTTTCTTGCTGTCTGACCAGACATACAGCTGTCTGTTACTGTTACCTCTTCATTTTTAATCCGGAGAATCAATTTGAGTAGATGGCTTTTGGTATAGAAATAGTTGGACTCCCGGAAAAAGACATAGGCTACTTTTCATACGTCCCCAATCCGCACTGGGCCTGCGTGGGGATCGACTAAGTATAGCCCAAACCCTCTCGTGAAGAGAGGAGGCTTGTGCCCAGCAGTGGGACGCAAATAGGCTGTAGCAGTAGTATGTATATTTATCTGTCACGCTCTGAATTCCACGAAGTGAAGCCGCCGGCAGAAGCTGGTTTTTTTTATACATTTCTCTCTTTTAGAGTCGTATTAAATTAACATTACCTAATAAAACTGTTTTAGAGGCAGCTATCTGCACAAATTGAATACCTACATTTGCGTCAAAGTCACAGTACATTTATTTGCATAAACATAGGTATTAAGGTGTTCACAATACTATGAAGGTATATCACTATGTTTTGCCGGTAGGCATAGGTACAAATATTCAATCTTCCATCGATATCTATAAACAGACCATCGACACGGCCCCAGCCCTAGCAGATCGATCAGCAGTAATTAACTGTTTGTTATACCGATACGTGTGTGTGTCATATCCTCATATCACCGCCGCCTAAACACTGATACGTTTGCTCTGTCTGTCTGTGTTGCGAATACTTACGAACACGCTCGAACCCGCCAATTATAGCTGAAATATATTGACAGTCTTATTTTTTTACCCGACTGCGTCATAAGGAGGGCTATTCTTTTCAAGTGTATGTATGTATATTCAATTAGAATTTACCATGAGCTTTTCGGTGAAGGAAAACATCGTGAGGAAACCTGCACGCATCTGCGAAGTAATTCAAAGATGTGTGTGAAGTCTCCAATCCGCACTGGGCCCGCCTGGGGACTATCTATAGCCCAAACCCTCTCGTGATGAGAGGAGGCCTGTGCCCAGCAGTGGGTCGCAAATAGCCTGTAGCAGTAGTATGTATATTTATCTGTCACGCTCTGTAGCCTAAACGGGTTTTAGGAATGAATATTATGACTGAAGCTAATTATACATTTACGGATTCATCGTTTAATTAAGAACTCTAAACGACAAACTGGGGTGTACTTTCATTATCAATAACATATCCTGTATTGTTGAAATGAAATTGGGTATTTAGGTACATTAAGGAAAACGCCTCAGTTGTGGACGCACTTTTAGAGATGCAAGTTCAGAGTTTGGACTACAAGTGGTCGATTATCAACCTTATTGCTTATATTATTGTATAGAGTATAGAGTTCGAGTGTCCATCGCTGTAGCCTTAGTCCTTGGCTGGTACCTAAATTACATTTTATTCAAAACTACCGCCCCCTACTTTAATCTTTTAAGGGGTGAATTTTCGATCATACTTTTGCAGACGCTAACAAAACCTTTCTGCCAAATTTCATTCATCTGTTCTTAGTGGTTTTGGCTATAAGTGCGTTGATCGATTATTCAGTGCGTTCCTTGTTTTATGCAAAGTTATGTAATCCATTTTAAATGAGAACCAGCTTTCATTGACTTAAAACACCATTTCTTTCGATTCCAGGTAAAAATCTGGTTCCAGAACAGAAGAACGAAATGGAAGAAGAAGGACAACATATCCAACGCAGAAGTCGCGGAGTTCAAGCAGCAGAACAAGCCAGAAGACAAGAAAGAAGATCCCAAAGAAGTCAAAGAGGATCCCCTAGCTCTAGACATGTCAAAGAAGAGTTGCAATAAGATACTTAGTGAGAAACTACGGGGTACGAAACCTGTCACCCAAAGCATAGTGCCAAAACCAAGAAAAGTGGAAAAAGGCGTGATTCTGGAAAGTATTTGTGATGCGAATGATATAGAAAGTAGGATATCTATCACTAAGATAACAAATAAGCTCTCTAGTACTGATATTTCGGAGGTTGGAAAGGTTTCAGTGAAAAGTTTCAACCCCGAGGAGGTGAAAGAAATGAAGTTTGACAGCAGAGATGTTGAGGTGTGAGATTCTGAAGCGGTATTTCGTGGTGATGCTCAATAGTTTATAACATATTCAAAAACTATTCAAAAATGCTTGTTTATGTTTCAAACAAAACCTAAAGCAAAAAGGTATGAACGACCCGTCTGGAAAGTTTTAGTGTTTTGTGGAAATTGTCCAATTTTTGTGATTACATCTTTGTATTTTTTTCTTCTCTGGCTTTACATGTTATTGCATACTAATACAGTCCATTTTATTCGTCAAACACCGGAAGTAGGTGCAAAGTATACTCATATTAATAACCTCGACTGTACTGTGTGGCGTATATAGGCCTATAGTTAATTTGCGAGTTAATCAGAGAGGGCATCAATCACGTTAAGATGGCAGATAACTATTGTAATCTGAACCTGAACGTGACCTAAATGGAAATCTAATTTGCTGTAAAACTATACATTAAACTTAACAAAACGCATTGGAAAGTATACGATCTATTTAAGAACAAATAAGTAGGTGATAAAAATTACGCTGCCTATTATCTCTTCAATCACAGCTAACACAACCTTTTCAAATGAATAAAATTAAATCATATCTAATTGGCTCATTTCTTATGAGGAGTTAAAGGTGCAATTCCGTGACCAGCAATCGACAGCGGCTGTGGAATGTGGATAGCACCTTAAGGTGTCACACGCGGATACGCGTGTCAGACCTATATTATCTCTCTTTTGGGTCGGGCATTCTACTTACGTACCTTAGATGCATCGTATCATAGAAAAAGTAAAGTAAACCTAGAATGACAACCTTCATACAAATCAGCGTACGCCCCAAATAAGTGTGAAATGCGATAATAGATGTCGCTGTATGCTGGATATTTCTCACAAACAAATAGCTTTTCCGTTGTATGCCGCAGTGTAAGGAGCTTGTCAGTCTAGCTATGTATCTAGACACAAATGAAAAAATATATAAAGGTGTGGGAAAACAGACTAGATACCTACTTATTTATTAAAATTTATGAACAGAAATTATCGAGAGAGAGAATGAAAAGAAGTCAATAAATAACAATACCGAATTAGGTACTATAAGCAAAATGGAAAATAATTCTACGAAATTTCGAAAATTGTAAATCGGTATTAAAATAAAAATCAATTTACATTAAATCCCGTATCATTAAAGTACAATCTTTTCTAGTTTGAGTCGGATTTAAATGAAATTATGTATAAATATTTATAAATTGTAAGTTTTTAATTTTTGTATACACTGAAAAATAAATAAATTACCTATGTAAGATTTGAGGGCTCAGATCGGAATAAGCAATTCGATTTATTTGATAAAAGTATTTTCAGACATTACAGGCCCAAGTCCATTAAAGAAAAAAAAAATCAGTAAATTTTCAGTTAATGTTTGTTATTGATGTAGTGTGGGTGAAGTTACGAGTTTGTATGAAGTGGTTTTTGTATGAATTAATTGTAAGAAATGCTGTCGGTTTGTTGACTAACACCCGAAAATGTACAAATATTACTTACATAAATTTTAACGGTTTAAGTTTTTTTTTGGCAAGTAACTACTTTAATTTTAGTCAGAGGCACTGCAAAATTAGGCCAAGTTCCTACAGGAATAAAATTGTGATGAAACATAATTTGCTGCTATCTGTCATAGACGTACATTTTGTTCCTTTTTTTTATTTTTATGCAACATTAAGTGGCCATACTTAATTTAAAATGTGCTAAAATATGTATGAATAAAGTAATTGTATGAAACGAGAAGGAGACAAAAGTAAGGAAGAGTAAGCTTTTGACACCAATGTATGTATTATTTTTTGTGCAATACCTAATCGACTCTATCAGTCTAGTGTAAGGTTTTATTTTGAGATTGACATAAGTACAGCCTAAAGATATATTTGCTTTATTAAATGGAACTATTATAGAATTACCTCGAGATAGATCATAATTATGTACATATCTCCATTTTAATAAAAAAAACGAACATTAAAATATTTTTCTCAAACAGCCTACTTAGGTACTTATATATGTATTTTCTAATAAACTTGTATTTTTATTCAAACTGTTTAATCATATAAAGAAATAGATGTGCATGTACAAGCGACGATACCTTTTTAGACCATAATGATTTTGAAGATCGTAGATTTTATAAATCAAATCTATACTTACATGTTTTAAACATATTAGTTTACACCACAGACATAAATAATACTTCATATGGACCCGGCCTAACGTAGATACATGTCATGTGTCCCCACTTCCTTGGTGTCCAATCCAAAGTTAAACTTGTATCGTGACACTAAAGCTGGGTCACATTTTTTCAACAACGAGACGAGTTTTTAGATACTGAGAAAAAAGTTTTTTTAAAAACGCTTATTGTCACGCACGCTCGGTGACAGCACTTTGGATTGGACACCGTGAAAGTGGGGACATATCACGTGTACGTTAGACCGAGTCTATATTCATACTAAACACACTATTATCGGGACTTAACCGCGTAAAAACTATTTGTATTTTACCTCGACGTTGTTGAAACGTCGAGGTAAAATACAAATAGTTTTTACGCGGTTAAGTCCCGATAATAGTGTGTTTAGTATGAGTGTGTATCGCGAGTCTATATTATTTACGTCTATGGTTTACACACAATATTGGTCTTTTAAAGTCATGTCGTCGTCCGCTCGCAATAAAAGTAGATACAGAGTACCGAATCGAAACAATCTGTAAATTGACTATTTATTAGGAAAATGGACAAAAAGTATAGTTTTAGGCGTTTTTGGGAGACATTGTACTGTGCCGTAGCACTAGGTCATAGTGAAGTCGTAAATGAATAAATAGTTTTCGATAATTTTATTTTGTTTGTGAATATAACCCTAATCCCCATAATTTTCCTTCTTTCTCATTACCTAAACTAGAAATACCAATGAACCAGAAAAATACTTAATCAGAGAAAACTGATTTTTACCTAGCCGGAATATGTTTATTATTAACAGAATAACAGATTTATTACTTATAAGTATTTAAAAAAATAAGAAAAGATAAGTTGCGCAGGTACAGTCAAGGGCATTAATATGTGTACACTTTTGCATCCTGTTCCGTTGTGTTAAGGTCCAAAGGTGTATACATATTAATGCCCTTGACTGTACTTGGACGAGGCACTACCGTGCGATTTGATTCCAATAGTTATGAAATAGGGCTCTCATGTAAGTGCCTTTCTAAATATTAAATTAAAGGAAGAATAGTTTTTCAATCCATACTTATAAGTATTATAAATGCGAAAGTAACTCTGTCTGTCTTCCTGTCTGTCCGTCTGTCTGTCATCTCTTTATGCTTAAACCGCAGGACCGATTTAGATGAAATTGGTATGGAGGTAGTTGGAGCCCCGAGAAAGGACATAGGCATACTATTTATCCCGGAAAAACACATAGTTCCCGCGGGAACGCGATAACTGAATTCTACGCGAGGAGCGAAGTCAAAGATAGTATTTTATTATTTTAGAAAACAATATTCTAACGAAAAACTGTCCGTGGCCTGGTATTACATTTTACCACCGAAATAATAAATTATTATTTTCATTAATAGTGCCATCTCTGTAAACGGGCGTTAACTATTTTATTCTAAACTTTTTTTGCTAAAAACTCTACCCTCGGCATCGTACCTTGCTAACAGCGCCATCTATATTTTTCTTTCCTTACTAGCAACGTAAGGTAGCTTGCTTGCGCCGGCCATTCAACAAAGTCGCTCTTTATACACAATGAGATGCGTGTGACAAGAGGTAGAGGGCACTACTAGTTGTAATATGTACAAATTATATATTTTCCATATTTTCGTTTTATTAATAGTAAGTACGATGTGTACCTAAAGTTTTGTCTGTAATATGTCTGCATAACTATCTAAGTATTTAAGTAAGTATTTATTAGAACATTTAATCCCCAAATTCATAGCAAACATTAAATTAATCGTTTCTCGAATTGAAGAAACCTCGAGACGTCATCATTAAGCGATAGACATCTGTAACTTGAAACTTCTTGATTAATTAATTTTAATAAAATATTAGGTACTTACTGTGTTGTCTTGTCTGTCAGTTGAGTTGGATGGAAGACGTTCACTGCTGGAAAATAAGCTTGATATTTTCCAAGGAGATAGTTTGCTCTGACAGACCCTAATAAATTGAAACTAGGTACTTATACTATACCTACTTACTACTACTAGCCTTACAGCCTATTTGCGTCCCACTGCTGGGCACAGGCCTCCTCTCCTGACGAGAGGGTTTCGGCTATTAGTCCCCACGCGGGCGTGCGGATTGGGGACTTCACAGACATCTTTGAATTACTTCGCAGATGCGTGCAGGTTTCCTCGCGATGTTTTCTTTCACCGAAAAGCTCAGCAGTAAATTCAAATTGAATTTCGCACTTAAGTAAACTTAGAGGTGCGAGTCAGAATGGAACCCCCGATCCTCTGCATGAGAGGCGGTAGGTCGAACCACTAGGCCACCATGGCTTCTGGTAGGAAACTAAACAAACGCGTGTAAAAAAAGCTCATTTATTTTGCATCTAGTTAAACAGTTCAATTTAAATCCTCATATCAAAACAGTGGCATCTAGATTAATTCCTATCAATTTCTTATACAAATGAGTGGCATAATTCGGCGTCGTGCTGGGATTAGGTTCGTTTTTAGAGCGAGACGGGTATATTTGAAAGGCGAGGTTGTCACGAGTGTGAGAGGGACGGAAGAGGGTGACGCGTCAATTTGTCGGGCAGTTTAAGGGAAAAACAAACACCTTGAGTGGTGACCATGATTCGGTCGAAAATTGGGAATAACCAATTTTTTATGGAAACTACGAAATACGTGTTCATAATTTAACAGTCTTTTTTAAAACGACTTAATAGTAAGGATTTTATTAATAAAAAAAAAACCAATAATGGACATAACAAGATAATTTATAAACATAAAGAATATGACTTAATAAAATAATTATAATTTACATCCGAAAGTAGTCAATCTCAGTGGAAACTGAGATTAAAGTGAGAATAAAAAAATAAATGTTTAGAATTTTTAAAACCGTTTAAGTACTTATAAGTGTTTTTAAATTATTTATTGAAAAAAAAACAGGTTATAGACACAGTAAGATAGGTACCCAATAAGATGCTGAGTGCAGAGAGTAGGTACGTAGTATACGTGTTGGAAAGGTAAACAAAAAAAAAACACACACACCAACTACAGAACTACGCATCTCCGAGCTATGATGCGGACTACGGAACCCTAATAAGAGACTATCTTTAAAAGAATTCCACTCTTAGCTTAACGCATGATGAAACATTCTAAGCTCAATGTCTAGTATCAGAGACCAGAGACAAAATTATACTTTATTTTTTCTTTGCTCCTATTTTCCATGAGTAATAACTTTTCACCATTTTCCTTCATTTCCTGAATTCCTGGTCACCCTGAGCGGATTAGCCCCAATTTTAAATTGTTGATTACCTCCCCCCTCCTCACCCACGCGAATCTTCGCAAATGACACGCTGTTAAATTTTTAAAAAATTACCGTAGAAAGTTTCCTTACGGTCAGCAGAGACAGTTTAGACGAAATTTGGTTGTTATACTTACATTTTGGACATGAAGTTATTGACTATACAAAACGAAATTTCAGTAAGAATGTAATATTGTGAGATTGTAATTGTTTTTTTTTAAAGCTTTCTGCTAAGTTTGTTTGGCTATCTTGTTCTCAGCAATGGGTTAGCAAGCGCTGGTAGATTAATTTTATTTTCTGACGTGTATATAGCCAATCACTACATAGTATAAAAAACAAAGTCGCTTTCTCTGTCCCTATATCCCTATGTATGCTTAAATCTTTAAAACTACGCAACGGATTTTGATGCGATTTTTTAAATAGATAGAGTGTTTCAAGAGGAAGGTTTTCGTATATCATTTGTTATAGTTTAACGCTCAATTCCCGCGGGAACGCTATAACCGTATTCCACGCAGACGAAGTCGTGGGCAGAAGCTAGTTTGTTAAATAAATTATTGAATTTGAATTATTGGTTATATTAGTTTCATGGGGCACAGGAGTGTTCTGTCAAGACGAGTCAATGGAACCTCAGGCAGGGCTATGTACCTATCTTTTTTGGAAGCGTTTTGTATAGTAAAAAATATCACTATTGTGGTCAAGGCCCTTGGGCACACAAGACTTTGGGGCCCTTTGGGATATTAAAGAAATCGAATTATATTAACACTAGCTTCTGCCCGCGACTTCGCCCGCGTGGAATTCGGTTATCGCGCTCCCGCGGGAACTATGCATTTTTTCGGGATAAAAAGTAGCCTATGTCCTTTCCCGGGATCCCAAATATTTCATCTCAATCGGTCCCGCGGTTGAAGCGTGAAAAGATAACAGACAGACAGAGTTACTTTCGCATTTATAATATTAGTATGGATAGTATAGTATGCATGTTTCTACTATGATCTTCTATTTTGTTACTGTCTGTCTTTCGCCCCCCCCTGAGTATGGGGGCCCTAGGCACAGCCCGGGGGGGTCCTTATGGTAAGGACAGTATACAGTATTGGTTGTGGTTGTCATAAAGACTACTTATTAAAATAAAATATAGGTGAGTTTTTTTCTAACCGTCCATCATTCATCCAGTTTATGCGAAGACGTTACGTTGGAATATGACGCTCGCGAAAAGATACCAATCTCACCCCCCCCCCCTCCAGGTTCAGGAAAACCCCCCTTTTATTCAAATCCCGATCATATTGATGACGAAAATCAGACATTCGGATAAATGATAATGTTAAAATTAAAAGGACGCGGAAATTTAATATGCAATCTATGTGAAATTCGAGAGAAAACTGTTGAAAGAAGTTACGTATAAAAAAAATTCAATTGCAATACCTCGCTTATAACCTTTGTTATAACCAACACAATATTCTTGAATAAAATTTCCCTTCAGCGCAATAATGTATACCTACTGTATAGTATAGTGTAGTAAGCCCTAAATTGCCAATACATTAAAGTTTATAGTATAAGATTCGCAGTGGCGGATCCAGGATTTTTGTTTGGAAGGGGGGGGGGGGGGGCTTGGCCCATGGATCCGTCACTGAAGATTCACATCAATGTAAATAGGTAAGTATATATTAAATTAAGTACCTATTTAGTTCCAGTCAATATTGTACTCTTTTATTCCGAATTAGAAAGCTTTCACGCAGCCAAACCACCCCCGCGCCCTTGAGGGCTAATTTCCCGAATAAACACAGGCCCAGAAATCACGGCCCTCATCAAATGACCCCCATTAGGAAGGGGTAGGTTGGCTGTCCATTGCCTCTGACCTTTTTCTTTATTTATTACCAGCGATCAGCTAGGGTAGAGCAACAAATTAAACACCTAAACCTCCCGGAATCACTAACTTATTCTTACCTTCCTTATAAATTCCTCTGACATGGTGAAAAACGCTAGAAAAAACTCGATTTTGCAAAAATATAAAACCCGACTGCAAACAAACTTTTGATTTACACATATGTTATCTTATCTAGCCTATTAGATCCCACTGCTGGGCAAAGGCCTCCCCTCCTCACTTCCACTCCTCTCTGTTCTTTGCCAGTTCTGGCCAATCCGATCTAAACTTGTTTAGGTCGTCGCGCCATCTCCGTTAAGGTCTGCCTCTGCAACGATGTCCGTCCCGAGGTAGCCACTCCACTCGGTGGCTAATTTGGCCCATCTGTCATCGTGCATGCGGCAGTCGTGTCCAGCCCACATTATATATTTATTTTTGATCTTGATTATATATTTTTCATCCATTCATTCAACCATTCATTTTGATTGACAAAAAAAAACATTTTTGGAAACGTTTAAAATGCCTCCAAAAGTCAGCCATTTTGTTTTTGCAATTTTGATATAGGTACCCAGTGTTACTCTCACGATTACGACGAAGCTAAACCTCGCAAGCTAAAATCCATCGATCCATTTAGGCTACATACGAAAAACATAACCCTCCTTCTGGCGCAGTCGGGTAAAAAGACCCTTCTTTAATATCTATACAGTGTCACTCACAATCAACACGTATGTGACCTCCATCAAGTCGTCAAACTTCGGTATTCGGTATTCTTCAGTAATGTATTATATATATTAAAGGAAAAAGAAAACCATTGCATTGGTTTTAAAGATACTAGTATTTATTTTATCTTTTCATTTGAAACTAAGATTTCGGTTTACTTTCGCTCTCATAAATTGAAACCATTAAACATGCGTGTAAAATAACAGTTTAACACGTCGCGATACTTAAAATCCTCAATGGCCAAATCATCCTTTCAAATCTAACTTCATAATAACTCCTAACCCCCATTTAAACTGCGACTATGGGTTATAAAAGCAAATAGAGCGTTCAGGCGTACACAACTAAACTAATATGGCGCGCGGCGTAGACTTTACATCGTGGATAAAAGGTCTATTATC
This sequence comes from Aethes cnicana, assembly GCA_963971205.1. Taxonomy (NCBI): domain Eukaryota; kingdom Metazoa; phylum Arthropoda; class Insecta; order Lepidoptera; family Tortricidae; genus Aethes; species Aethes cnicana. The sequence goes on from OZ020291.1 coordinate 11,843,354, forward strand.
GCTTGATTCAGGTGCCAGGTAAATGTCATGAAACCCACCTACCAAATCACGAAGAGTCAACAACCAATTTGTCAATACTTGAATAGCACATCTGCCGCTTTGTCGCTGGTTGCTAATGTACCGCACCATCTGACGGCAAGGTGCGACGGTTTTAGTTGTGAGTATGGAGTGTGTAATGTGTCTTGGTAAGGAGCGCAATCTTATATGGCGAAACAGTTGACAACGTGTCTAGCGGATTTGATAAGCAACAAAACAAAACACACTCTCCTCAAAACCGTTTTCGCTGCGCCATCTGAAGGCGCTACTGCAGAATATCCGTCTAGGTGACTTGACTTTAATTCTTGTCTTTATTCAGACTTTAATTAATTTAATTCAAAGATGTGTGTGAAGTCCACAATCCGCACTGGGCCCGCGTGGGGACTATAGCCCAAACCCTCTCGTGGTGAGAGGAGACCTGTGCCCAGCAGTGGGCCCTAAATAGGCTGTTGTGGTGGTGGTGGTGGTGGAAGTAGAACAAGGGGGGACTATCATAGTCAGTGGGACCAGGAGTTCTCGAGAAGAGTTGTCGGTATGAATGGAGCTACGATTTTGTTGCGGGAACACGGTGGATGCGGCTGCCGTAAGACCGGACGTCTGGTAAACGTCGGGAAGACCTATTTCGAGCAGTGGATGTATACATCATTTCTTTACCAAATTTCAACATAGACTAAGGCTTAACTATAGTTAACGCCCCTTTCTCCATACAAACGTAGAAACGTTTTATTTCGCAAACTACTTATCACATTATCACCAAATTTTACAAGCCATAGTGGAGCACAGATTATAGTATCCTAAACATACTTTGATTGTAATAAATTGGATAACAAAGAAACTAGGAGCATTTTAGTGTCCTCCATATAGACTTCAGAATTAAGTTTTTTGACTGTAATTTAATTGTATATTATTTTACAACGACTTTTACTAATTTCGAATGCTCATAATGGTGATTATATTATGGTTTCCAGTCAATCACCACGTTTCGAGTCAATCTGTTTAGTAATTTGGGAATAAAAGCGAAAATACGTTTGTATGAAAAGTTGAGAAACGCCGTGCGTACTGGGGACTCGCTTTTTACGTTTAAAATAAACCAATCTTACAGCCCAACTCCACAAAGCCAAAAGCCCATAGCATAGCCCACATCACATATTCACAAATACAAAAAGCAAAATCCTAAGTGGATAAATAATTGCAATAAAAAAAAGCTAGGTAATATCAATGACTTGGCTCTGACTTTATCCCATGCGCATACGCATAATCAGCTTAACGTAATAGATCGCTGCTTTTCACACCATTTGCTCTAAACATCCTATTATTACCGACATAAAATTACCACCCACATAAACCTTAAGGTTCAAACTATAGGGTGCATTTCTCTTTTATGTAGCGCAATACATTTTGGTGGAAATCACATGTGAAATAATTCGATTTGTCGGTTTGTGCATGATTGACAGTTGCCGATTAACGTGCCATATGGATGATCTGACAGCGATTGTACGATTTCATGCTGAAATTACTTATTTGACGTTAATTCCAGTATGTTGGATTATGTTATGTGAATTCATATATTATTATAGCTGCTGCAATTCGAAGAATGTTTGTGAAGTCACAGTCCGCTCCGCACTGTGATCGCGTGGGGATTACTTATAGTCCGGCCCGTGCTGAGAGGAAGTATGTACCCAGCAGTGGGAAATAAATCGGCTTTTGGGCGATAGTCCTAACTTCGTTAGGCATAATACCTATAGGTGTTGTTCTTCATGGAAATATTGCCTCTCATGCAGAGGTTCAGGGGTTCGATTCCGGCTCGCAAGTTTACTTATGTGCGAAATTCAATTTTAATTTCTAACTGAGCTTTACGGTGAAGGGTGAAGGAAAACATCGTGAGGAAACCTGCACACATCTGCGAAGTAATTCAAAGATGTGTGTGAAGTCCCCCATTTCGCACTGGGCCCACGTGGGGACTATAGCCCAAACTCTCTCTCGTGATGAGAGGAGGCCTGTGCCCAGCAGTGGGACGCAAATAGACTGTAGTATTAAGGCTAAGTCTTACAAGCATTTACACTAGAAATAAATCTAAATAACTTCTTGGCCTCACCAAATGGTCCCAACGGAAGACCAGCGCTGGCATTCATGTTAGCACATGCTGAGTTGGGACCATTTCGTGTCAGACCACAACACTTTTTTTTGTGCTGTATAAATGTTGCTCTTTTTGTTTTTTATGTGTGAATAGCTTCTAGTCTATCTCTTCCAGCTTCAAATTCAAATTACCATAAAGCAATAAGTAAAAAAATTTTTGGAAACTATACGCAACCATAACCGTTTATTCCTCAATAAATCATATTTAAAAGTGTCGCACCGCGCACGCGCAGCTTATAAAGACGGCAAACGTACAAACAGCATATTATATTTATGTATGATAATACGAGATAATATATTAGCGGGTGATCTGCTTATCACGGTAATGTATGGCCGGATTAGGGCAATAAAAAGTTATTAAATAAATATATTTGTTTACGCGACGCACGCGCAGGCGAGGCTGACATGCGGCGGCGCATTTGTTGAAACTCTTGAAAAAAAATAACATCTTGGGAAGTTTCACACAAATTGACCTAGGTAGAATCAAATTGAGCATAAGAAAATTGTATAAGAAAATGTAATTTTAATAGTATCATGTGCTAATTAATCATTACTTCGTTGATTGTTTGTTGTAAAACTGGAACATAATTGCCATCAATATTGACGTCGGATGGGCTTAAAATCAGCATTAGCTGTCCCCATACCCTTTTTCCATAGTAAATGCCTATTATTATTTGTTAAACTACAGAGTGCCTGTGTGATTTGTTAAGCTAAGAAATACATGTTACATGCTATTATGGAGAATAAACGAATTTGTATTTGTATTTAAGCAAAGCTTGTACCTAATAGGTATGGGTGCTAGACAACGATATAAATACTTATACTCGACCAGAAAAACATACATACATATATCTTTTTAATACAAAGTCGGGTTAGTTACACCACTTATAGCTCAAGAACAGCTAAACCGATTTCGAAGATCTATGATTTTTTGGATTTGTCCCCGTCCCCCAATAGGATACTACTGCTACTACAGCCTATTTGCGTCCCACTGCTAGGCACAGGCTTCCCCTCATCATGAGAGGGTTTGGGCTATAGTCCCCACGCGGGCCCAGTGCGGATAGGGGACTTCACACACATGTTTGAATTACTTCGCAGAATCCGAATAGTAGAATAACCATTAAAATTGGACATCAAAATGGATGCAAAAAATAACGACGATTTTAAAATTCGCTTGCACCATTGACAGCTCACGTCACGCATTACTGGGCGGCACGAAGTTCGCCGGGTCACTAAACACCCATGACTCGAAAAGGTAGGTTAACCCTTTTGTATTATTGTCATAAACAAAACAATACTTAGAGGGATAAAGAAGCAGGAAATACACTAAGTATTAATTTCGAGACATACTTAATGATGAAATTTGCATTCTCAATTTCGATTTATACCTACTTAATGCTGAAATATTTCTGACAGCCGCCGCATGTGGACGCAGCTGTACAGGTTTACACAACTTAGAAGGCGCGTGGATTAAGCAAAAATGGACTCTGCATCAACGGTTTAAGTGCTTCACCGCGCGCCTTTTAAGTTGTGTCGTGCTGTAACTCCGTAAGCTTGCGCTGGCGCAGGATTTGCGGCGGCGGACGAATGGACTGTCCACACAATATGAAGAGCAAGTCTCTTGAATAGTGGTTTGTAACTCTTTATTTTTACCTCTCGGTAGAGCTTGAAATTTTTAATATATCTATGACTAGCTTTTCCCCGCTACTTCGTATGCGCAGAAATATTAAAATATAAAATCCCGTTTTTTTCAGTTCCCGTGGGAATTTCGGGAAATCCTTTCTTAGCGGATGCCTACGTCATAACATCTACCTGCATGCCAAATTTCAGCCCGATCCGTCCAGTGGTTTGGGCTGTGCGTTGATAGATCATTATGTCAGTCAGTCACTCAGTCACCTTTGAGTTTTATATATTTAGATTTGAAAGGAACTGAGGTCCGTGCGCAATAAAATCCGTATTTCACAATGATTTAGGTAATTTATTATAGATTCACAAATTCACCGTGCCGTTCGTGCCGGTTTGGTCGACTCACTGGCCGGTGTTGCCAGTAAGTAATATTTTGTTCTAAACAAATTCCCGGGGGAATATTGAGGTAAGTAATTTAGGTAAGTACTTATTATAACTAGCTTATTTCTAAAATATTTTTATGACATACTTGTCTGCAAAGGTTAATTTTACACTAATTATTGAATTTGATGATTGTAACTCTATTAAACATTATTTGAAATGAATTTTGAACCAAAACAAACTAATTATTTTGAATTTAATTAAATTTGATATTTTTATACAGACAGATGTCGTTCTTAATTATAATTATGATGTGAGAGTGCTAAATGTACAACAAATTAATTGTTTCAATGAAATCTCTAGGTAAGGCGACTATTTTAAAACAATTACAGCTTAAGTGTTTATCTAGTAATAAAAGAATTTTAACAGAGACTGTGCTTAATATTAACCTATTTTATTTAGTTATATCTATGTCTATTTTGCTCACTGAACTATGAACAGAATAGTTTACTCTATTTAAATGCTACATTATGTTTTACATTACATTTAAAACTTTAAACTTAACTTAATCATCATAAAATGGAAGCAACGACACTTTGTTGATGGCCATGCTTTTTTCAGACTTATTAGGAAGTCGCAATTTGACAACGCGAACTCTACCATCTTTTCCGGGATATACTTCTGTAACTATGGCTAATGGCCACGTCAGGGGGGAAGTATGTTCATGAATGAGTACCAGTTGCCCTTTTTCAATATTTTTATGGGTCTGGCGCCATTTTGGCTTGCTTTGCAATTGGTTCAAATAAGTTTTCTTCCAAACGTTCCAGAAACGTTGGACAATTTGAGTAGTTAATTTCCATAGTCTCAGACGATTGGTGGGAACTGTCGTATAGTCCAGTTCTGGCACCATGTTTATTTGCCTACCAGTTAGAAAATGCCCTGGCGTGAGGATTGTGAAATCTTGTCCGTCTCTAGTTATTGGAGCTAAGGGACGAGAATTCAGCACTCCTTCGACTTGAATCATTACAGTTTCAAATTCCTCGTATGTAAGAGTTAATTTTCCAATTACACGGCGGAAATGGTGCTTCGCGCTACGCACTCCAGATTCCCATAATCCGCCCCAGGTAGGGGATCCTACAGGAATGTAATGGAACTCTACATTTCTTTGTGAAGCAAAGTTGGTTATTTTGAAAACACTATCTTTATCTTTACACATTTTATACAACTGGTTTAACTGATTGTTGCATCCTTTAAAGGTGGTAGCGTTATCACAGTAAATTTTAGAAGGAAGACCTCTGCGGCTTATGAAACGTTTAAGCGCCGCCAAGAAAGCATCGCTGGTTAAATCGGAGACTAACTCCATGTGTATCGCCTTTGTGCAAAAGCACACAAATAGAGCCACATATCCCTTGCTTATTACAGATTTTCTTATACGGGACTGCTTTATATCAAATGCACCACAATAATCGATACCTACCACTTGAAATGGCGCTGAGAAGTTGACTCTATCATGAGGGAGTGAACCCATGAGTTGCTTAGCGGCTTCTGCCTTTAGTCTAAAGCAACGCATGCACTTGTTGATAACTTTCTTTACTTGTCTTATCCCACCTACAATCCAGTATCTCAATGAAAGATTGTAAAAAGTTGTCTTAGCACCTACATGAAGCAACAATGTACTATGGTCATTTTCTATAATTAGTTTTGTCACATTACAGTTTTTTGGCAATAAGAGAGGATGCCGTTGATTATAAGGAATGTCGGCATTTTCGATTCTGCCTCCAACTCTCAAAGCGCCATTTCCGTCTACAAACAATGACAAATTTACCATAGAGCTATCATTAGGCTTATTCTTTTGAAGAAGACATTCAAATTCATTTTGAAAATGATTATTTTGCACGTTAATAATAATTTTTAACATTGCATGCCGTAACTCAGGTACAGTCAGGATTATCTTATTTTTATTTACACTTTTAGAATTGCTCTTATTTTTACAATTATTGTAAAATCTGTATATCAATGCAATTATTCTTTGCAAGCGCAATATATTCGAACAGTTTTCGAAAATTGGCAGTATTTGGGGTTGGTCCAAGGCACTGCATGCCACAGCTGCTTCCTGAGCGGCCGGGCTCCCTGTTGAATCTTGAGACTCGATCTTCAAAGCTTTTTGGCACTCTATGTTATCACACATAGAGTTTTGGCAGTGGACTGTATCTAGATTTTCTTTTAAGCAATCTGGGCCTTGCCACCAGAGAGCAGATGAGGCCAAGGTGTCTGGACTTACCCCTCGCGAGATTAGATCTGCTGGATTGTCAGAGCCTGGTATATGATGCCATGAATCTATGGAAGTTAAGTTAGTAATTTCCTGCACTCTATTTTTGACATATACATCTTGTTTATTATAATCAGCTTTTATCCAAGCCAAAGCTACCATAGAGTCGGTAAATAAAACCGTGTCTTGAATATTCAATATGTCCTTAACTTTTGACATTAAATTTGCGAGTAAGCAGGCACTAGCTACCTCTAGCTTAGGTATACTGAGTTTGCGCTTTGCAGGATTAACACGTGACTTAGCACAGAGCAGATTTACATGCGTTTCATTTTCGTGGCAAGCTCTTATATATATACAACACCCGTAAGCTGATTGCGAGGCATCACAAAATCCGATTAACTGTACATTATTGGCACCATTAATTTTTAAATTCCGTTTAACATGAATGGGAGTCATTTTTGAGAGACTATCATAGAAAGATACCCAGTCAGTCAATAAATCGTGAGATAAAATATCATCCCAGTCTCTATTGATTTGCCACAAAGTTTGGAGAAATAGTTTGCCCTTTAACACAATAGGGCCAGCTACCCCAAGCGGATCGAACATGCTACCGATGCAACTTAAGACAGATCTTTTAGTCCATTTGTTTTCGTCATGTACCTTTGAAAAGCTTATTTTGAAGTTATCGTTTTTGACATCATAGGAGACACCTAGAGCCTTAATTACAGTATTTTCACCTTGCAGTTCGATGTTATCAAAATGTTGTTTATTTAAAGGTATGTCATTTAACAAACACGGATGGTTAGCAGCCCATTTATGTAGCTCAAAATTCCCTTTGTTAAGCAAGTTTATAATTTGATCTCTTACCTCTATGGCATCATGCAAAGACGACACTGACCCTGCCAGAATATCGTCTACATACGTGTTCTCCCTCAGCACCTGCGCAGCCAGGGGGAGCTCCTCCTCGAAGCAGTCTGCCAGCATCTTCAAGCACCGGGTGGCCAGGTAACTTGAGCTCTTCAGTCCGTAAGTCACGGTGTTGAGCTGTAAACACATAACTGCATCAGCTGGATTCTCCTTCCAGAGGATATTTTGGAGATGCCTTTGAGACGGATCTATTAATATGTTTCTAAACATATTTTTTATGTCAGCAATAAAGACATACTCATATGTTCTAAATTTGAGCAGTATGTCGAAGAGATCTCTTTGATATATTTTACCATTGTATAAAACGTCATTTAATGATGTTTTGGTATTTGTTTTGGCACTTCCATCAAAAACTACACGGACTTTAGTGGTCTTTTTGTCTAAACGCACTATCGCATGATGTGATAGAAAATATAAAGACTCGAATGGTATATTGCTGTTTTTTATATCATACAATTTAGCATGACCCATATCTACATATTCCTTTAGAAAATTGGAATATTGACATAATAGCTCTTGATCATTAGACAATCTTTTAAGAAGCTGCTCCAGCCTTTGATAAGCAATTGAAAATGAATTGCCCATTTGCAATGATTCTGCTGGTTTAACCAGAGGTAATTGAACTTGAAACTTACCATTTTCCAGAATCGTTGTGGCCTTGAAGAGTGCCTCACATATTTCCTCTTCACACGGAGAGTCGTCATCAGGAGCCTTGGAGGAGTCCTTGGTATTGACCAAGGGCATGGTTTCTACTTCCCAGAATTTCTCTATCGTTTCACGAAGAGAGTTTGACTCGTTTAACGAGCATCCTGTTATACACAACACAGAACATATGTTAGTAGCATGCTCACATGCATTTTTGGCTAGACCGGAAACCACCCAGCCAAATTTAGTGTTAATTAGTAAAGGCCCATTGTTAATTTTTAGTTGTCCTGGAATGATGCAGTTAAAGAATACATTAGCCGCCAGTAGCACGTCAATATCACCTGGGGTATTGTACCCATCATCGGCAAGCTTTAAGCCTGCAGGCAAATTGCTTGTGACTACACTTTGCTGTGGCAAGGGGCAAGTTATTTTATCCACAATGGAACACATTACATTTTCATTGTAAAAATCATCAAAGCTGCTTATACGAATATTGACAGCTTGCTGAACTGAACTGTTCTTTTGGCCAAGTGTTACAATATTTAAATCCTTTGCAACAATATTCATATTTAATTTTTTAGATAAAGCTTCAGTTATAAAGGAAGACTGACTGCCTGAGTCGAGAAGCGCTCTGGCAGTAATATGATTTCCATCTTTACACAGAACTTTAATTTTAATGGTTGGCAAAAGAACAGTTGCGTTTTGCTGACTGTATGCAGTCATATTATTTTGACTGACTGTACAAGTTGTATCAACATTATTTGACACTTCTTTCAACTCCTCATAATGCAGGAGTGTATTATGAGCCATAGATTTGCAATGGACACATTTTAATTTAAGCTTACATTTTTTGTTATGCTTATTCAAACATGACATGCACAAATTATTATTGTTTACATAAGTAAGTCTGTCATTTATAGCTAATAATTTAAACTTTGGACAAGCAAATAATTTGTGTTTGTCATCATTACAATATAAACATTGTGATGCCTTTTTAACAATGACATTTGGCAAGGATACATGAGACTTTTCAAATGATTTTTTGGAAGTAGTCATTTGCCTTTGGCTTTCCTCAAAACTGGACGCCCTATTCTCGAGAAAGGACAGTAAACCTAATACTGTTGGCAGATTGCCCTTGTCTCTTTCCATGTGGTACTGCCTTGAGTTAAAAGCATCTAACTTACGTGTAAGTATAGGTAGCAATATCATGTCCCATGTTTCCACTCGCTGATCCATGTTCTTCAAAGCACCAAGGTGTTGCCTCACATGTGATACGAAGTCCCGAAGATTTGTTGCTGTCCCCTTTGCTATATTTGGATAGTCCAGTATTTGATTGACATGACTGGTGATCAATACCGCGGGGTTGTCATAACGCTCATTCCAGATTCATTGTAGATCCATAGGTCACTGGTTCATATCCGGTTCGAAGGACCAAATGAAAGGAACTGAGGTCCGTGCGCAATAAAATCCGTATTTCACAATGATTTAGGTAATTTATTATAGATTCACAAATTCACCGTGCCGTTCGTGCCGGTTTGGTCGACTCACTGGCCGGTGTTGCCAGTAAGTAATATTTTGTTCTAAACAGATTGTTCGAGCGATACTGAAATTTTGTGTAAATAGGTACAATAATTTAAACGTTGCGTACTTACCGCAACTAATTGCATCAAAATTAGGTACTAACACCAACTCTAGAGTGATTTAGCCTATTGAAACTATAAAAAAATCTCAAGATACTTCAGGGTCTATACCTAATTTGTTTCTCCTACTTTAGAAGGGGACCACGTTTTCCGCTTTATGCTATATGAATATCTACAAGCGTAACCTAGAGTACTTAATGGAAGATATATGTAAGTACCTGTCAGAAGAAATAAGTGTATGGTCACTATTGCATTGCTTACTTTCTTCCATTAAAGAATGAGTATTAAACACACACACACACACACACAATTATTTCAGAATTTTCAATAGATTACATCATCATCATCATTTCAGCCAAAAGACGTCCACTGCTGGACATACTCGTAGGCCTCCCCCAAGGCTCGCCACTTCGCATATAGATTACATACCAAGTAAAAAAAAGGGAAATACCTACACATATCCACACTATCCACACTAATACTTATCCACACCATAAGTACTTCGTCAGAAAACGGATAGACGTATATAAATGTCCACCGCAAGCTTCGTCAAGTCCCTACATGCTTCGTCCAAACACTACACAAATAAATAATCCTTCGTCACCACCAAGTTTATTTTTTAATAAATAATTAAATATAGAAGATGACTGTAAAATTCTAGTTAATTTCAGTTCAAACGCTAGTCCAATTCGGGATCATTCAACAGCACCTAAATATTCATTTATTCATTTTATATTCGGGCCAGCAATAATTAACCGGGCGCGGGAGCTAACGAACGGGTTCGACTCCCGGACAAAAACGACGGCTATAAACGAGCCGCCATTGTGCTACCGGTCTTGACCGTGGCTATGGCAGAATCTGAAGAATTACCTGGGTCCCGTACCCATTTTGACGACAATTTTTGCCGACAAATGCTGAGAGGATTTCTTTTTTACGTGATAACGTCTAGTCTTATAAATTGATGAACGCCGGCAGCGCCCACGAAAAGCATGAAGCAATGTATGTCCATGTATGTTCATGGCGATGTATGTCCTACGTACTTATAGCACGATACAAATTAGAAGGCGCGCGGCGAAGCACTTAAGGCATTGACGCAGACCCTCTTATTGTTTAATTCACGCGCCTTCTAAGTTGTGTAAACCTGTAACGGGACATATTCATTAATGTTTTCTTATGACGTTATAACGTAAAATTATCGTCCATAAACCGACTTTATGGACAATTTATTTTTTTAAGTAAATAATCTTCGCATGTTATACATTTTAATTACATGTATATTAAGTCACCACTTTAGTGTATTCGGATTATAGTGTATTAACATTATTATGTAAACTTCGAGACATTTCCAAGTCTACTATCTATAAGACACTGAAATTGTTGACACACATACATAATCCTGTTCTTGTACAACATCTGAACTAACACACAATGTTAAGCAATACATTATTTCATTTCATTTCACCAATGTAACTAAGTCTAAAGATGCATGTGATTTTTTTAAAATAAAATTCTCTCTCTTCATTTGTGAAAAACATTATGTAGCTATCCCTGTGACTTCAGCTTGCGTTTAATTAGTATACTGAGATACTTTATTCCAGGTTTGGTGAAATTTGCTTTAAATTCGTTTTACCGTTTTAACGTGATTGAGTAACAAACATAAAAAGTGTAGACAGCCAAACACGAAAACTTACACATCACTACATAAGTACTTATTATAAGACAAAGACATATCCGCGTCTGTCTGTCTACTACTACTACAGCCTATTTGCCTCCCACTATTGGGCACAGGCCTCCCCTCGTCACGAGAGAGTTTTGGGCTATAGTCCCCACGCGGGCCCAGTGCGGATTGGGGACTTCACACACCTCTTTGAACTACTTCGCAGATGCGTGCAGGTTTCCTCACGATGTTTTACTTCACCGAAAAGCGCAGTGGTAAATTCAAATTAAATTTCGCACATAAGTATACTTAGAGATGCGAGCCGGAATCGAACCCCTGATCCTCTGCATGAGAGGCGGTAGGTCGAACCACTAGACCACCACGACCAGTCTGTTTTCGATAAATTCGAAACTATCTAACGGATTATATTGCGAAAAAGAAAATCGAAATTAGACTGTTAAAGTCATTTATTACCTACTTATAGTGTATTTCAATATTATTATTATTTTATTTTTAGTTCAAATTAGTTGAAAAAAAGCAATTTAAATCAATGATTTTAGAACAATATCAAGGCTAGGTCATTTGTAGGTTTGTGAAGGTCTTTTCATCCTACTGAACCCAAAAAGCCTAAAGCTCCCAGTGTCCAGAATATTAAATACGAGTGGAGGTTTATCGAAACCATACCTTTTTATAACGACAAACCAGAATATGCTGACCTTTAAATTTATATGAGAAGGCCATAGAAAAGGTCTTCTTATGATAGTGTAGATATTTTTGGAGTTAAGATGTGAAAGAAATAATGATTCATTGATTGCTCGAACGGCGCCTTATTTGGGCTAATCCGGATATGTATGACTGTTTGGTCATTTTTATCAAATTGGAATAACTATAATTTTCATCGTCATCATCATGTCAATCTAATCCCATATCTTAATATGGGATTAGATTGACATGATGATGATGATGAAAATTATACTTAAATTTATAGTTAAAAAGGAAGAAACATGAACTGCCACTTATGGCAGTTCATGTTTCTTCCTTAAATTTTCTTCTGTCAGCGGTCAGATCAGAAATGATTCCATCTTAAAAACTACATAGGTAGTAGGTACCTATAAGTAGTAGAGGGTCTCGTTTTATATAGTTCATCCATATTTATTACTTTTAAGTATAAATATATTGGGTATTATTATTTCTCTCAGCTTTACTGAAGCTAGCTTAGATCCTACAATAAATAAATATCTTGGGACATTTCACACATATTGACCTAGCCCCAAACTAAGCAAAGCTTGTACTATGGGTGCTAGACAACGATATATGTAAATACTTATGTATAGAAATACATACATATATAAATACTGAACATCCATGACTCGAGTACAACATTCGTGTTCATCACACAAAGTTTGCCCTGAGCGGAATTCAAACCCGCGACCATCGGATCAAAAGGCAGGGTCACTACCAACTGGACCAATCCGGCCGTCGATAACCTAAAATTAGACTGTATTGATACCTCGGGATCTTGAGTGTTTTTCAACGTGTAACTAGCTGAATAAGCAAAAATATAATTTAGCTACAGAGTTCAAATAGGGTGTCATATATTTGACAGGTTGTCATCACAAGCATGTTGTGACAGGATGCGTGTCGGAAGCTCCCACTAAGTGCCTGTTACTTCTTATAACAGCCTGGGGGCTACGGATTTATGATCTGCTAATTATTCTCTAATGAGTAGTCGATTTATTATATGTATTGATGTTTTTATATTGACTTTTCTATATTGAGTAAGTGGATACTTTTCATTTTCACTTCTTATGTTTATGATCTGCTATTTTTCTCTAATGATTTACTTACCTAGTCGATTTGTTATACTGATGATATTATGATAAATAATTTCTGGCACAGAGGCATTCAAACTTATTCCTCAGAGTAGGCAACGCATTCGAGATCTTATGATTTCTTAATGGGGGCTCTTAGGATTTCGGTGTCCATGGGCCACAGTGACCGTGCACTTACCATCAGGTGGGCTGTGCGCTCGTTTGCCTGTACCATGAGTATAAAGAAAGTATTGGTATTGCATACTTTTCATTTTCATTTGTAACCCCGAAATCTTGAGTTAGTTTCATGTTAGATTTGGCTTCCTAAATACTTATTAATACCTTCATAAATAAAGGGCAATGGAGAGAGCTATGCTCGGGGTTTCTCTGCGTGATAGAATCAGAAATGATGATATCCGCAGTAGAATTAGGGTCACTGATATAGCTCGAAGAATTGCGGGCTATAAGTGGCAAGGCGCGGGGCACATTGCTCTCAGGACTGATGACCCATGGGGAGGGAAAATTCTCGAACGGCGTCCGCGCACCGGAAGACGAGCTGTCGGTAGGCGTCCAACAAGGTGGAGCGATGACCTGGTGAAGGACGGAAGTCGATGGATGCGAGCGGCACAGGACCGGTCGGAGTGGCGAGCCTTGGAGGAGGCCTATATTCAGCAGTGGACGTCTATCAGCTGATATGATGATGATGAAATAAAGGATACTTACTGTATCTAGATAACAATTGGCAAACATTTTATTCAGGTTGATTTAGACTCACTGGACCTAAACATTTTAAACTTCTCTTAAACAAAGGTTGCCATCATTGATCGGTTCTAACTGCAACGTTGTCGGTGTCAATAGGATGCCCTTGACTTCTAGCAGCCATCACATTTAGTACCTAATATTCTAATGATTTATTTCATCCACTGCTGGACATAAGCCTCCCCTGAGGTTCGTTACAGAGATCCCTACAAATATAGTATTCTAATATTGCACGCACGATATGATTATAAAGCGTCCGGATTAAGCAATACTATACCCTAGAGACTGAAGCCGTGGTGGATTCAAAGATGTGTGTGAAGTCCCCAATCCGCACTGGGCTCGCGGGGGGGCCTACAGCCCAAACCCTCTCGTGATGAAAGGAGGCCTCTGCCCAGCAGTGGGCAATAGGTTGTAGTAGTAGTAGTAGTAGTAGTATTACTTAGAGGTATTAATTGTGTCATGCTATAGGGATGTCAGTATACTTATAGTCCAAATACCGATAGCTAGCTATGATGGTTCTTCCCCTAACTACTGAGTCCTTTGTGTAAGTATTATCAATGTCAACGTACTTAGCTGTTATCAACACTGGAGTACACTCATGCGCATAATCAATTAATCAATGTTTAGGAATATAAGAGAGAAATTAATGAAATGTTCGACTTGCCATTTTATGAAGTGTCTTGTATTTGTATATTGAAGACATTACCTATTCTTTTTAGTGGATTCATGATAAATGATTATGATTATGTGTTCATAACACAACACATTTATAAAGTAAGTAGGCAGGTATGTCTGAAATCGTTAAAAAAAAAACGAAACTAAAACAAAAGCCATAACCTGTCATGTATTCAACCTTCATCATCATCATCATCAATGCAGCCGAAAGACGTCCACTGCTGGACATAGGCCTCCCCCAAGGCTCGCCAGTCAGACCGGTCCTGTGCTACTTGCTTCCTCCGGTTTCCCGCGACCTTCACGAGGTCGTCGCTCCATCTCGTTGGAGGCCTACCGACAGCTTGACGATTGATTTCTCGAAGTTGGACCTACCTAACTGGACTGTTTGTCCCAGGTATACATAATGGTCGACAGCTTCGAGCGCAGAGCCTCCGATTATTACGGGAGTTGGCACAACATGGACATTAGACATAATTTTCGTCTTGTCCATGTTCATTTTAAGATCAACTCGATCGGAAACTCTGCTGAGGTCAGCGAGCATAGTATAGAGGTCTTCCATGGTCTCAGCCATGACTTAATATCGTCGGCAAATCGAAGTTGAGAGATGTACTTGCCATTAACATTGACCTTACATATCCAATATTAATAAAAATGATTAATAATAATAATAAGTAAACACTTTACTATCATAATATGATAATAGATAACGTAATTTTTCTGAAAACACTCAAGAAAATTGAAGTACTTATTTCTAAGCCCTTCGGACTTCCCCTAGACTAAGTATAAAAGCCAACCCGTTTACCTACGTCCATACAGTGTTACTCTAGCTTTGGTAATACCTAGTTTGACTTAGAGAAATTACTTTGAAGTATTCTGAAGATGCAGGGTTTAAAGACTTTGGTATTATTGACTGTGGTGGTCGCCATTGTGGGGCTGGCGACCTCGGCTGCAGTTGATGGTGAGTAGATTTTTTTTCATGTAATTGTTATAGGCAAACGGACGCACAGCCCATCTGATGGTATAAATGGTCACTGCGGCCCCCATGGACACCGAAAGAAATCCTATGATCCCCCATTAAGAGACCATAAGATCTCGAATGTGATATATAGTAAAAGTACTAGTTTATTTATGTAGGATGCATGAAAAAGTGACAGATGTTTTCTATTTTTGAATTTGATCGCCATCTTGCGTATGGGTCGGCCCCTTGTCTGGGATGCTACTTGCGTAGATACCCTAGCACCGTCCCATATTCCGAGCACGAAAACCAGTGCTGGCGCAGCGGCATCTTCGGCTGAAGACTTCAAACGCCGCAAATATGCTACCCTGGGAAGCAGTTACATGTTTGTGGCTTTTGGGGTCGAAACTTGTCCGCCCGCCTCATCGAGGCTTCTGGTGACCAAAGGGCTGGCCACTACTTCGCTCAGCGAATAAGCATTGCCATCCAGCGCGGCAATGTTGCCAGCCTTTTGGGAACCTTGCCGAGCGACACTGATCTGTGCCAATTTTTTTTATTTATAAGTTATTTTTAGTTATAGTTTTTAGTTTTATTTTTATTGTAAGTATTTTAGTTTGTGTTTAAAATAAAAGAATTACTACCCCCTTTAAAACCTATACTTAAGCCACTTGGTTTTGTTTATCAATCTTATCATCATTATTCATCGTAAGCGAAATTCTGATTCCTTAAAAATCTTAGGTAGTTAGGTACTTAAACTTTCAATTTAATCGCATGGCAAAATTTTCAAGCCTTATTAAAGGTAAAAAACTCAATCGCATTCTAGTTTAGTCATCTTCGATAACCTTGTATCTATACATTATATACCTAACTCCCATAATTTTTACGTTAAGTCCCGCTGCTGGCCACAGGCTTCCTCTCATCTCGAGAAGGTATGGGCTATAGCTCCCACGCGGGCCCAGTGCGGATTGAGGACTTCACACACATCCTTCAACTACTTCACAGATGTGAAAGCTAGATTTTGGCACAAAGGTCAACACAAAGGTCCGAGCCATTCGAAATCACGATTCTGCATGAGAGGCGGCGTCAAACCACTACGCTTCCACGGCCTTTGAATCAAACTAATTATTGGTATTGGTATTGGGTCCGCGAACCGGGAGACGAGCTGTCGGTAGGCATCCAACAAGATGGAGCGACGACCTCGTGAAGATCGCGGGAAACCGGTGGAAGCAAGCCACAGGACCGGTCTGAGTGGCGAGCCTTGGGGGAGGCCTAAGTCCAGGATCCCTATGGACGTCTTTCGGCTGAAATGATGATGATTATTGGTATATTTCAGGTCCAGATGCTCTGGAGCAGTTGCCGGCGATGCTGGTGCGGTCCGGGCCGGCCCAGCTGTCGGACCCCGCCGCTCGGCAGTGCACTAACAGCGCGTGCGCATCCCTCTGCCGCTCGCTCGGCTGGGCCACCGGCTTCTGTCTCGACGCCGTGTGGTGTCTCTGTCACAACTAAAGCAGTGATACGACATTGTTTTACTAATTTGTATAACGTTTTGAATACAGAGACACCTTTGGAGAATAGTTGAAAACGTGTCTCTTTTAAATAAATCTTTTTTTAACTTTACTATTCTTTTTTTAAATAAGTACTGGCTAGAGCTAAATTATAGCACAGTATAACTATATCTGAAATGATTTAAGCGCGAAATTGAAATTCAATTTGAATTTAAAGCATCGTGCGTGAGGAAACCTGCAGGCATATGCGAAGTAATTCAAGGATGTGTGTGAAGTTCCCAATCCGCACTGGGCCCGTGTGGAGCTCTAGCCCAATCCGTCTCGTGATTAGAGGAGGCCTATGCCCAGCAGTGGGACGTAAATAGATTATTGTCGTGATGGACCCTGAAAACAAAGAGACTTAGGAGCGTCATTCATTATAGATTATAGACGGTTTTCACCAAAAATAAAAAAAATAAAAATATATACCTCCGATAAAAACACCTATTACATTGAAACACATTGAAACATTTTTATTTCGACATCCACACATAAGTAATAGAAATAAAAAAAAAAGAAATATACATAAAATGAAAAACATGCAAGTAATAATTAAATTACAAGGCCAAAGTAAAACTAATGACGTTAAACAAACATACAATTAAATTTAGAAACTAACTCCTTAGATTAGACAATACATGAGAAGTGATGGATGTCAAGTTGGCGACAATCAGCACGATGCCTTGGCCCAGGGAGGCCTAGGCGCTGGTTTTCAGGGCCGCCAAATGCGAGTGACTTACGGACAATATTAAAATGACAAATATCTTTTTGGCTTGACATGAGGTTCTAGAGGTAACTTAACATGTAATTTACAATGCTTTTCGTAAATTCCAAGCCCATTTAATCTATTCTCACATTTTAAACGTCTGCCGTAAGTCTAATCCACCTTTACAAGAGCACACAAAACCAAATAAGTCGATTTTCTGTATCACTTACGCTCACGGTGACAACAAAGAAATTAATCCAATAACTCCGTACACCTCCGGACAATTGAACGGGCAAACATTTGACAGTCTTTTTTTTGCGAGAAATAACGCCATTCGAAATTGGTCTCTATTTTCAAAGGTCAAAAGTGTGAATGGTGTGGTGTTCATTTTAGAAATTCGCCTATATCAAAAGCTTAAAGGTAATAAAAGGCAATAGAAATAAAGTCAATCTATTGGCCTATTTCCTCTCGAGTACAAAGCAGTCGACCGGAAATATTCCCTTACCTGGATCGAAAAGGCATTTTTTTCGAGCGAATGAATGGTTCGAGTCCATTCACGACTAGTTTAAATGTCGCGTAAACGTAATTGTTTTTTTTTGTGTTTACTGTAGTATAGCGTATTGTAGTTTTGGCCGGAGTCGTAACCGTTGTTCTGCGCGTGGATAAAGTTGGACCTTTTCGACAAATTTGGCATTATTGTAAAGATAAATCGATAGCAGTTTATCAGATTTCTTTATATTCTTTAATACGTCGTGGCTCTGCTTAGCATTTTAAATCAGTTATTGAATTGGTACTAACTCGCTTCTTCATCTGCTTCGAATTGCGTACTAACTAAACATTCACATCTTCTTCACCCCCTTAAAACATGATTTTGTGATAAAATCTATCAAATCTATAGAAGAGGTAACGTAACAGTAAAAGACCGAGTTAACTTCGTATTTTGTTTTATTTAGTAGGGGTTTTTAATTTACCATATGTGTTGTAATACTTGTAATGTAGTAGGTATACATTTATACCTGTTACAAGTATACAACTATGACTTTAGTTATTTTCAAGTTATGTTATTGTTATCATCAAGTTCCCAATCCGCGCTGGGCCCGTGTGCGAACTATAACCCAAACCCTCTCGTGATGAGAGGAGGCCTGTGCCCAGCAGTGGGACGCAAATAGGCTGTAGTAGTAGTAGTAGTAGTAGTAGTAGTTATTGATATACTATAATATTATGATTTGCATATCAATTAAAAAATACTAAAAAGGCATATAATACATAGTGTGTGTCATATTTAAGGTAACGATGAAATCTTTACCAAGGTAAAATATTTTATTAAAATTCAATATACATACTTAGTCGTAATTATGCTTTTTTTTTCTTAAAATTTGTTATGTTTTAGTACTTTTTAAATTTACCTCATAATTCATTGAATAATTAGGCTAAACCTTACATAATTCGGATAAAAATTCAAGAAGACGTTAACCTAAAATTAATTATACACAAAACGAAATCAATTAACTTTTTTAACCAGCGTTTAACTTGACACATTTCGGAGCCCGTCATCGGCTAATATCATTACGCTTCCCATTTGTAAGTGACACCTTTTAAAAGAAAAAAAAAACCGCCGCAGACAGCGTGGCACCGATCAATGCGCCAGCGCACGTCACTATAGTTTACTCTACTTAGAAAAATAAACCGCCTCGCCACACGACTTTGCACCATAAAATGACCCCACTAAGTTTATAATGAATTTTGGAAATGTACATTTAATATTGTCCCGACGTTTTTTGTTTCTATTGTCAATTCAGAAATTCTCATTTAAATTAAGACTCTATCTAGTTTAAGTCAAGGTTGAGATCCGTCTGTTGGTAAGAATGTAACTTAGTATAGTGTCAGCGGGGCCATTAGGCTGTCAAACGCTTGGAATGTCATTCAACGTGTAATGGATCGCTATAGGAAGGAAGTTGCAGGTAGGAATAATATTGAATGAAAAGGCTGTTATAGGGGTGGGTCTGTGGCTATGAGTATCCTAGAAACAAAAGAGCGCAAGGTTCTTAAGAACTCATAGGCACTTATGACGTTTCGGTTTTACATTGTTTTTGAAAGCAGAAGCGCGTTCAGGAACCGTTTCTTTGTTAATAATTGCTTGAGTGTGCTCTTAAACTAGAATTGGATATAGTAAACTGTGTATATATTTTTTTGTTTATATTCTTGATTTTCTTGGCTATTTTGTTTGATTTAGAAAATTAGAAAATGAACGACTAGACAATTTTTTAGGACACTTCTATCTCCCAAGTATTCTTCTTAAACATACTTTTTAGTTCACTATGTAACAAACTGATCAATAGTTAATAAATACAATGCCAAATTATAAAAAAAATATTACTGTGCGTAACTGCAAATTACATGAAAATTCGTTGGGTACTTTGGAGTTAGTAATTAGTATATCCCTAATAACGTTCAGATTTGCAAATAACTGTGACTGTAAATATTTTCCTTTAATATTAAATTTAAGGCACGAAAATGATCATGCTGTAAACTTAAGTAACTCAAGTTACAGCTTTTTCGTAACAATAACATGGTTTAGATGTCGAGAGAGAGAGAGAGAGAGACAGACAGATAACGCTAGAGAGAGAAGCCGTATTCACGTGCTAATGATGCCTGTATCATTAGTTATACTGGTAAGGAAGGAACAAGTCGATAGAAAAATTTACGATAACATTTTGACGTCATAACGTCTTCTAAATTTACTAACTTCTGCCAGCGATTTCGCCCGCGTGGAATTCGGTTATAGCGTTCCCGCGGGAGCTATGCGTTTTTCCAGGATAAAAAGTAGCCAGGATAAGTAGTAGTAGTATGTCCTTTCCCGGGTCACCAACTATCTCCGTACCAAATTTCATCCAAATCGGTCAAGCGGTTGAAGCGTGAAGAGGTAACAAACAGACAGACAGAGTTACTTTCGCATTTATAATATTACTAACTTCTGCCCGCGACTACGACCGCATTGAATTCGGTTAACGCTTTCCCGTGGGAACTGCGCTTTTCCGGGTTAAAAAGTATAGTTTATATCCTTTCCCGGGTCTCCCAACTATCTCATCTCCATGCCAAATTTCAGGCCAAGTAGTTTACTATACAGAGACACGAGTATAAACGCGAGCTTATCCTTTTAAGGGTTTTCTTACAGCTAACCTTTGAGTAACGGAGAGGAAACAAATATCTACATGTAGGAATTTTATTAACATTTACTACACAAAGTATTTTTAGAAAAACATCATAATTGATTAACTTAAAATTAAGATAAAATAAACATGTAGGTAAGTAGGTAAACCAGACTGTAATTGCACATGCCCAGTGACTACTACTACTACTACTTTTTTAAATCTTTTTTTACTACTACTACTACTACTACAGCCTATTTGCGTCCCACTGCTGGGCACAGGCCTCCTCTCCTCATCACGAGAGGGTTTGGGCTATAGTCCCCACGCGGTCCAATTACTTCGCAGATGCGTGCAGGTTTCCTCACGATGTTTTCCTTCACCGAAAAGCTCAGTGGTAAATTCAAATTGAATTTCTCATATATTGAACCCCCACCGGAATTGACCAGTGATTGTCCACAGTAAAAAAAGTTTTTTTTAAAAGTAATGATGTGTTTTTGTGATCAGATAAACAACGAGACTTACGACAGTGTCAGATGACGATAAAAAAAAAATAAGCTTCGTTTTTTAGATGATTTAGATGATTGTCCAAATCACAGGTCGTGTGCAATTAAGTAGATAAAATCTGTCTTACCTATTTAAATGTAGTGGTTTTGACGAATCAAATTGAAAAAATCATCATTTTTGCATCGATAAAAATGTAACAGCACTACGAATAATCCGTCAGCGCTATATTGATACAGAATATAAACACAACCTTTCGGCTACCGGTTTATACTTTACGCTGGCCACATTGTTACTGGCAGGATTATCATTTGAAAACTCTACCTTAACTTAGACTTTAAAATACATCGATTTACAGTTCATATTTGTACGTCAGGTGTATTTTTTATATAGTTATTAAAGTAGAATTTATAATACTTTGTGAAGTCGATTAATTTAGTGCGGCGGCGACCGGATGCAGGGCAATGAGGTGTGAACTTGTATGGAGCGGCGATTGTGTTCTAATCTACCTGCTCGTCAATTATAACTTATACATAAAGTCAGTATATTCAAATCGTCACTTTTAACCTTACATTCCTTTACCTTATTAACCTTGCAAGCTCGGATCGGCCGCTCGGCGCGGCGGTGCGTAAGGCGCTCTTGTAGCGTAGTGTTGATTGACAAACTAGATTACCTGATAAGATTTCACAGGGTGCCATCTATTTGGCATAATTCTTTTTGTCCGAAACTGTTTACGCATAACAGGTTTCGCATAATTTATTTACGCCGAATCTTGACTTTGCCGAATTTTTATTAAGCATAATTCTTAATTGGCCAAATGGTGTTTACACGAATATTGTATTGGCATAATGTTGACTTGGCCGAATTTTGTTATGCATAATATTGTTTGGCATACTAGTAATTTAGCAGATTTTTGATGGACCGAAATATTTTCCGAATTTATGTCCGAAACAACAATTAATGTAGGGAGCGCCAAAATTCACATAATATTGCTAGTCTGAAAACTGTAAGTCCGAAAATGTATGTCATAAACTACTTTAGCTAAGTATACTATTTTGTATCATATAATTTGTTCAACATACTTATCTTTATTAGATAGAGTTCGGCAGTTCACGGCGAAAGTAATTTTCTGCCTTAATATATCCGGAATTCGAAAATTATGCGTGAATACTATTCGGCGTAAATAGATTATGCGTAATAGAATTCGACGAAAAATTGTTATGCGAGATTAGATTGCAATATCGAATTCTGCCAAAAAAAAAGCGTAATGAAGGGGAACCGACCTGATAAGATTTCACATTGGTGAAGTTGTGTATAGAAACAATGCTGCCAAAAATAAGGGCTCTAGTCTACGGCCGACTTTTTGTAGCGATGCTGCCGCGCTATTCATATCGCTATCCTTTTTTTACATCAAAAAGTAAAAAGGATAGCGATATGAGTAGCGCGGCAGCATCGCTACAAGAAGTCGCCGTGGGCGAGGGCTCTAAACAGCGTTCATTAATTTTTTCAGCCCCACGTCACATCTATAGTTCACCATTAGGTATCCGTTTACTTATAACTGACTATACATATAACTTTTAGATAGGTGTTCATGCAATTTGGACTTTAGCTATTTGTTGATGCAGTCAGTGAGTAGATACCTACTTAGTTCTAAGGAGCTGAGGCGTTTCTTCTCAAATCTTGATAGGTAATAAAACTCAGAAATTGATATTTCCAGATGCGCTTTATAACATTTAGGTATCTAC
Source organism: Aethes cnicana (assembly GCA_963971205.1). Classification (NCBI taxonomy): domain Eukaryota; kingdom Metazoa; phylum Arthropoda; class Insecta; order Lepidoptera; family Tortricidae; genus Aethes; species Aethes cnicana. The sequence goes on from OZ020291.1 coordinate 11,866,516, forward strand.
ATACCTACTACTACAGCCTATTTGCGTCCCACTGCTGGGCACAGGCGTCCTCTCATCACGAGAGGGCTATAGCCCCCACGCGGGCCCAGTGCGGATTGGGGACTTCACACACATCTTTGAATTGCTTCGCAGATGCGTGCAGGTTTCCTCGCGACGTTTTCCTTCACCGAAAAGCTCAGTGGTGAATTCAAATTGAATTTCGCACATAAGTACCTACATGGTGTAGGTAACTAAAACTTTTCAATAGCACTTTTTCACAGTTTATAAAATCAAGTTTGGTTTTTATCCAAAAAAATATCACCAAGAGTTTTTGCCCTTTCATTCCCATAATGAAAGTGTCAAAAAGTATAAAACGCCAACAATAACATACTGAACCCTGTCAACGACAGGTCTATGGTTTCGCTTCCTCCCAAAATGACACTTGTTTGTTCTCAAAATATCCTGTCGTAATGTGATATTAGACAAAAAAACTTCCTTAAAATAAAAGCATTTGATTTTCAAATTAAAGAAGATTATTTAAGTGACAAGAATGCCTGGCCTGTATTGGACTAATAAACATGTGTGCGCTTAAGGACTTAGTTAAAATTGGATATTAGTGCGTGTGATTTAAAAAAAAAGTTTGATACAAAGTAGAAGATGTACGAGTACTGAGTAGTACCTACCTAAATCAATGACGAAGCTTGCATTGGATAACGGTATGTTTATAATGATAACTACATCAAATTGTACATAATGACGATGCAAAAGTGATTGTAAAATCCTACTTGAGAAATGTTCTTTTATCTTTTTATCTTTATCTAAACATTCTAACGTAAACTGCTCCTATGTGGCCAATTTGGTGAATAAATTATTGAATTTTGATATTTTGAATTTTTTCACGTTAACAACATCATTTCGTGACCAACCATATAACCTTTTTATGTTTCTTGCTTTCATACTACTACTACTACTGCCTATTTGCGTCCCACTGCTGGGCACAGGCCTCCCCTCATCATGAGAGGGTTTGGGCTATAGTCTCGGACACACATCTTTGAATTACTTCGCAGATGCGTGCAGGTTTCCTCACGATGTTTTCCTTCACCGAAAAGCTCATAGTAAATTCAAATTGAATTTCGCAGTTAAGTAAACTTAGAGGTGCGAGCCGGAATCGAACCCCCGACCCTCGGCATGAGACGCGGTAGGTCGAACCACTAGGCCACGACTTTTTTTCTTGCTTTCATGTTGTGTGTTACTGTCACAAAAAATGTTTTTTTCTCTTTCTTTCTTATAAGAGAATCTGGGCTAATTACTTGTGATACTTGTCGATGTATCAAGTCCATGGATCAAGAAGGGCCTCAGGGGCTATATCGAGGTCTTAAATAAGGATCTCCCTGATCCCTATAGAACCGCTCACGCGTCGCGTGAACTTTAAGCATCTAGATTTAAAGTTCAACTTGACGCGTGAGCGATCTTATAGGGAACAGGGAGATCCCTATTTACGACTTGAATATAGCCCCAGGTCTCGGATATGGATTTCCTCAAAATGTTCGTCTTCGGTGAACCTCTGTGGATCTACCACACGGCGGGCATAAAACCACGATTTCCAACACAATTCGAATGAAATGTCAATGTTTGCGTGCAAGGACGTCTGTATACACTTGTAAATGTGTGTGTACCACTAGGCGGGCCAATGATTCACTCTCCATCTCCGGATAAAATAAATGAAATGACGGTAAGGCGAGTTGGGCGCGAGTTGCGCGCCGGCTAGATTCAGGCGGGTCATTTCTGTGGCCTTCTGTATGTAGTTACTATTAAATATTCTGTGGATATATCGTAATATCCCTGAACGACGATCCACTATCTATATCAAGATCATTTAATGAAGATTTCGCATTTAAATTTTTGGGACTGTATTGGGATGGGAATTGGGATAATATTCCAATAGAATCTGCGGCTCTTGAAGCCATCTTGAAGCTCAATCATAAACAAAATGAACTTCGCGCCCAATTTGTGCTACGTATCTCAACGCTTGAAGACTTTCTTTAAATGGAACCGCTAAGCCACCGTGGTTTTTTATACTAATTCAAACTAACGTAATTTTAATTAGTATTGTCACCGTCACGTCGAGATCTTATCAGTTTGAAGACGCGGAGAGATTTAGAACGTTTCAATCAACTCGAAAAAAACACGGAATAATACTGACTCAAAAAACCATAAAACCGCACCATAAATGAATAAGACATAAATAAATAAATACACATATAAATCCCTGGTTATTTATGTCATTGCGGCGTTGAAGATTTTTAATGACGGACAGACGGATTGTTAGTAGATACTGCTATAAAGTGAGGTATTCGTGGGTTTTTTTATGAATCTTCGGAGAATAAATGTCAGATGTTTGGATGGGTGATGGATGGGTTTTAATGGATTTAGAGGAAATTGGATTATCTGTGTGACTAGATGTAAGTTTTTGTAGGAGCAGGCATGGATCAAATTAAAATTACCTACCAGTTTTCGGTGAAGGTAATCGTCGTGGGGAAACCTGCAACTCTGAGTAATTTAAAGGTGTGTGAAGTCCCATCTCGGGCTGACAGGAGGCTTATAATAATAATAATAAATAAATACATTTATTTCAAGTAATCAGAACTCATATGTGTTAGTAACAATTATTATTAATTAATCCTAAGTGTTAGTACACAAGAGAAACTTAACCTAGTGGGACATGTAGTCCACAACAGTGAAGTAGATAGGGGCAGTCCAGCCTGTCCCCTATCATGCTCAGGATGGCGTTGGGGCTGGCCCGCACGCGGCTCACCAGGAACGCGGCCCGCCTGCGCATCGTGGCATAGAAGCAGTCTGGCCTCGGCAAACATCCCTCTTTGCTCAGTACTTGGATGTAAATGATTATATATTATGTAGGTATACAAAGTCTAATAGCTGTCGTGAGTCGTGTAGTGGTAGGAAGCGAGCGACAGACGAGTCCCGATAAATAAAAAAATATAATAAAGAACTCGCTTTCTTTTTCGTCCTACCTAAGTATTGTAGCCTAGTAGTAGTACCTAGGTATTTTACAATTGTTGACGGGATATATTATATTGCGAAATGTACGCATGAATATTACTAGTATAGTACCCGTCCCGCGTGGACTTAGAATTAGTACTTTGAACTTTGATTTGAATAGAATAGAATAGAAAAATATTTTCATCAGAATTTGCGTACCCGATGATACTGTACATATAGACAGTCATATTTATAGTATAGAAGTATTGAAAAATTGGTTTGACCCGTGGAAAAGGAAATATCGGAATAAAAAGTATTGCCCGGATTTCAAACCATCTCCATACCAAATTTCATCCAAATCGATCCACTCGTTGCGACGTGAAGAAAGGACAAAGAAACAAACAAACACAATTTCACATTTCTAATATTAGTATGTATGGGAATCCAATAACCAACTCTCTGTTTGCCTAAAGGAGCCTTTATGTGTATGGAACATTTCAGTTCTAGTTTCACACTAGAACTGTAATGTTCTCGTAGCTTTCATATTCATATCATTTATTGCCAAACCATGGTTTTTACAAGATGTTACAATATTTTCTTAAGTACTAACATGGACCCTGTGAGGGTGCACCAAAATATTAAAACTAAAATAGACCTTAAAATCTAGATGTAAGTGCAACCGGTATATAAGTATACAGTATTGTATATTACCAAATATAAGCCCTATAGTTACGATTATGTTGGTTGTCACTACATGTATATGTATGTAAGTACAGATCTTTGTCATGGATATGGATATTTATTAGATGGTAATATGTATGTTGTTGTGTGTGCGTGTGTATGTGTGTGTGTTTGCGGTCTGTGTAAGTGTGTATTATTTATTTGTCATAATTATATTATTATTTTATCTTCAAAGTATTCATTAATGTTGTAATATGCCTTTGTTAATAGTAAGTTCTTTAGTTTGTTTATGAATTTTTGTTCATTTTGTTCTGTTTTTAAAGTTTCTGGTAGTTTACTTTTATTGACATTATGTATGGTCCAGAAGAATGGAGTTTCAGTTGGGAACTGGGAGCTTCTTAGGCTACTTACACCAACGCCGTGAACCTCGGATTCGTCTCTAACTCGAATTCTATATCCATACTTAATAATTATTATAAATGTGAAAGTGTGTTTGTTTGTCCTTCCTCCACAACGCAACGAGTGGACCGATTTGGATGAAATTTGGTATGGAGATAGTTTGAGACCTGGGCAATAACATAGGATACTTTTTATCCCGATATTTCCATGGGAACGGGTTTTCCACGGGTGAAACTAATTTTTCAATACTTCTATAACTATAACTGTCTATATGTACGAGTATAGTATCATCGCATACGCAAACTTAAAGTCTACGCGAGACGAAGTCGCGGGCAAACGGCTAGTAATAATATCTAAAGCTTCTAATAATATAACTACTACTACTACTACTTCAGCCTATTTGCGTCCCACTGCTGGGCACAGGCCTCTCATCACGAGAGGGTTTGGGCTATAGTCCCCACGCGGGCCCAGTGCGGATTGGGGACTTCACACAACATCTTTGAATTACTTCGCAGATGCGTGCAGGTTTCCTCGCGATGTTTTCCTTCACCGAAAAGCACAGTGGTAAATTCAAATCGAATTTCGCACATAAGTAAACTTAGAGGTGCGAGCCGAAATCGAACCCCCGACCCTCTGCATGAGAGGCGGTAGGTCGAACCACTAGGCCACCACGGCTTAACGTTTTTTTAATAATACATGGTGCTCGTGAGCATTGCGAGAGATTTTAACTACTAATTCCTGAGGCTATAAGAAGTAATAAATGTTATATGAACTTAGGTCGAAACACGTTTTTTTTATTATTATTTTCATACATAATAATTGCTAACGTAGTATAAATTATTATTTTTTAGCAATATCAGACGTTGCCAGCTCGTTCTAAAGGCACGTTTATACTACGTTAGCAATTATTATGTATGAAAATAACAATTAAAAAAAACGTGTTTCGACCTAAGTTCATATAACATTTATTACTTCTTATAGCCTCAGGAATTAGTAGTTAAAATCTCTCGCAATGCTCACGAGCATCCTGTATAACTAGGCCTTCAGTAACCTATGATCCCGTTCTTACCTTTCACTCAGCTGCAAAGGTCGCCTGCCCACCCCGACCAGGAAAACAGTCGTAACGGTCCTCATTTACGTGTAGTAAAAAGTAGCTCCAGCGAGATTAATGCCGCGCGTCGTTAAACACATAATTTACTGCATTTTAAAGCGGTTTAATATCTCCTTTATCGCCCAGCTTGAGGACCAGGCTTTTATTTTATGCATTTGGACACATTGTTTTTGGGTCTCGAAGAAACGCTGATTATATTCTAATATTGTATTCTTTATTCACCTATGGACGCAGAAAGTTCTCGAAAGGTCATGAGGTGGATGCTGATAGCACAGGAATGATCGTAGTGGTGAAGTCAGGGATGTTCAGCAGTGGAGCTTTGAGATGAAATAATGATGATTGTACGACTATTATTAGAAACAAAACTGCTACCTCATACAACTACTTAAATACTTACTTTATTCAATTTCAATTTATTCATTTATTCAGCAATTTGGCCACATAGGAGCCCTTTTACACGTCAAAAATGAATTTACCAGCTTATTTTTAATTTAAGTAGGTAACCTTTAAAGTACTTACCCAATAATTAATTAATAATTAATTAATAATGTTAATTGTTAATGGTTAATTGGTATAGCAGAACACAACTTAGAAGGCGCGCGTCGAAGCACTTAAGCCGTTGCCGCAGAGTCTGTTATTGCTTAATCCGCGCGCCTTCTAAGTTGTGTCGTGTTATAATGTGTTATTAATACCACAGAATATATTATTAGTCTTTAGGTACTCCTTGTAAAGACCGCAAGCCTAATGCCGACTTGCCATCAACTGCGCTAATCTAGGGTTATCCTCAGGTAAAGTTGATACAACTAAACTCAGGTTAACGTGCTAACCCGAGGTTAAGGGCTTGTTGCAAGTGGGCCTTAGGAGGGTAGCGGTTTGGGGTAAGTGTACCTTACCTACCTAAACATGCACATAATTTATTAATTACTTACCCTGAAAGAGGTGGCACTGGATTCGGATCAGAAACAATTAAATGACCTATAGTTATAGCTATAGACTGACAATTATCAATCTCCTTACATTTCAGCGTACATCAGAAAGCTCTGTTTTTCATATAGGGGGCGTTCAAGTATTACGTAAGCAGATTTCTTACCATTTTTTACCCCCCCGCCCCCCTTGTCATCAAAAGTAAGCAAAGCTCTTACCCCCTCCCCCTATGCTTACGTAAACATTTTTAGTTATAAATGTTTTTTTTATATTGTCATTTTAAAAATAGGAAAATCCATGGAAACATTAGGTTTAACTGATACACAGAGTAAGGGACAAAAATATTATAATCAGAAATAATATAATAATATAATATAATAGAGCGGTAATTTCCCTAATGCGCGGTAATTCCCCTAATCGGTTCTCAAAGCGAGTGCCTAAACATATGCATTATTTGCGGGAATCCCCGAAAATGCGTTTCGTTTTCACGCATAGACAATGTGAGGGTTGCCATTCGTGTAAAAAAGTAAATAACTAACGATGACGTAATCATCTTCTAGACCCCCCTACCCCCCATGTCATCCAAAATAAGCAAAACAGAGACCCCCCCACCCCCCCTTGGTGCTTACGTAATACTTGAACGGCCCCATAGATCTAGGCAGCGACATCTATTACCACATTTAACACTTATTTTGGTCGTAGGTTGTACGCTGATTTGTCTGAAGGTGGTCATTCTAGGTTTACCTTACCATTCTAGGTTTTTGCTAATGGGTAGGGCCTGGTGCTAGGTCCATCCGGGGAGGTAGCATCGTCTTTCCCCGCTAACCTGCCGCCAAATAGCAGTGCTCGCACTGTTGTGTTCCGGTAGGGGGTTAAGGCAGCCGGTGAAATTTCTGGCACAGAGGCATTCCATCTTAGGCCTCAGGGTAGGCAACGCATTCGAGATCTTACGGTTTCTTAATGGGGGATCAAAGGATTTCGGTGTCCATGGGTCGCAGTGACCACTTACCACCAGGTGGGCTGTGCGCTCGTTTGCCTATACATAAAAAATACTTAGCTTTTTAACACGCTTTTATTAGGTCGACCTGTATGTAACTATGTAATGGAATCTTGCAAGTTAAATTTGACCCACTTTCCGATTTCCGATTCAGCTGAAATTTTGCGCGAATATGTAAATCGCGTGACAATGCAATATTATGATAACGTGGAGCTGATCTGATGATGGAGCTGGAAGGTAGCCATAGGAACTCTGTAATAAAACTGCATAAACCCATTGAATTTGGGCTCGTTTGATTCGTCTTGAAGGGTAGATGAATGAATTATATTTTTAAATAATTATTTGGCTTATTCTACTTCTGTTATTTGACATTTGATAGATTTTTTGTAATTTTCATTGTAATTAAGTAATTTATTTATACAAAATTGGAATTGTGACTAGCATATAAGCGATTTGGTGTAAGACACTGTAAGCTTCTAATGTGTTTGAATAAATGAAATGAAATGAAGGATTTACAAAGAAAAGTAAAGTCAGCAATAAAAGTGTGTCACAAAAATTTCATTTTTGAAAAAACTTTTCTATGATTCGGACGAATTGGCATCAGTGCGTGGGCATTTCTCTTTATTTTCGTCATTTGCGGTCAACAAAATTACCCTGGCTGGCAGTTCTTGGTATGCAGTATTAAAATATAGTGATATAACATAATATATACAGCTGTTAAATGCAATAACAGCAATAGCACCAGCAATTATTGGCCCCGATTTTATTAAATTAAATGGCCGCTGTAAACGGGTAGATTGCCGGATTATGACGCCGTACCTACAGTCGAGTTCATCAATATGTACACCCTAGCTGTACCACTTTATAGAGGTGTATTACTTATTTTCAGTAAGAGCCAAAAGTGTACACATATTAATGAACTCGGCTGCACTACGCTAATAAGTTTATGATAGCTATATGGTGAGTGAGGAAAATTGACTTTTTAGATTTTTTTTAAATTCCAATACCTCTTTTCTCGAAATGTAACGTAAATACGAGTATAATGCATGCAGGTTTCCTCACGATGCAAATTAATTTCATCAATGAATTTTCATCAGTTAATAGTTAATACATTTATTAAATGATGAAAAATCATTGATGAATAGTACATTATTGCAGAGGCCGCCAAGTAGCGCATTGCCGGACGAGTCAGTTAGAAGGCTGAGCGAAGCGAAGCCTTCTATTAGTACGAGTCCGGCAATCGCAATTGCGGCCGAGGTATATATAATGCTTTTCTCAAACAGCGAGGAAATACGTAAGGTCAGTCGGGGCAAGTGCGCCAGTAGGCTGTAGTTAGGCTGTAGTAGTCTACAGCCTATTTGCGTCCCACTGCTGGGCACAGGCCTCCTCTCATCAGAGAGGGTTTGGGCTATAGTCCCCACGCGGGCCCAGCGCGCATTGGGGACTTCACACGCATCTTTGAATTACTCGGCAGATCACGTTTCCTCGCGATGTTTTCCTTCACCGAAAAGCTCAGTGGTAAATTCAAATTGAATATCGCACATAAGTAAAATTAGAGATGCGAGCCGGAATCGAACCCCCGACCCTCTGCATGAGAGGCGGTAGGTCGAACCACTAAGCCACCACGGCTTCGAAACCTATAACTATTACTGAACTAGTAGTTGGCTGTTTACAAGGCATAGGGGCGAAATAAATTTAGGCGCACTTACCCCACATCAGTATTTACTACTTCCATGATCGTGGATGATTTGGCCATGGAAGTTGTACTTATTACCTTCATGGATTTGTCAGTTTCTAGAGGTGTCTCAAATAGCAAGCGAATAAAAAAAAAGACACACGACAATAATGTTTTTGCTGGCCAAGGCCGGCAATGGACAGCCTCGCGTCTTCTTTTTTTGAAAGTAACACGAATATTTCCGAGCATGTTTGAGAAAATTATATTTACGCAATACTAATAGATAGGTGAACTGAGAGACGTTAAATTAAAAAAGTGATATCACTGTCATCTTTGTTGACACAATATACTGTGACATGTTCATTTCCTCTAAGTTCAATGAACAGCCCACTCATTCCTATTGTCAAACAAAACTAACCCTTATATACACGAGACAAGCTTATCAATCATCTATAAATAAATCTATTTTTACGTAAACCTTTTGATTTGTGCCTTTGTTTTACGGGTGCTTTAACGATGATGATAAAACTATCTCGTACGTTATTGCAGGACAATAAAATTAGATTCCTATCGGTATTTAATGACGCTTTGTTAACCATAAGTATGTTCAAAGATAAAACCTGGGCATAGTGAGGCTTACACACTAAAAAACTATACTTACCCAACTACCTGTCCGAAAACTGTCAAGTCGGACCGCCGGCACGTTCCGTTTTGAAAATTAAAAATACTACATTTTTATGCTAGTGCGAAAAGTTTATCATTTTATCACGAGTCCTTAGTTATGTTGGCCCGAGCGACAATTTCGCACGTGCATCAAATTACATTTTTTAACACATTTGCGAAAAAAAAAAAACGCTCTAGTACTTAAAAAACCACTTTACACACGATCAAACGATAGCTGTCAAAAAACAAAAAGCGCTCGTTTGGAAATGGCAAACTTCTCGCACGCTTGGTCTGTGTCACGGCGGACACGGCCTATAAAAGCACGATTTCGAATACAATTCGAATGAAGTGTCAATGTTTGCGTGCGAGCTCGTCTGTGTGCGTGCGAGGACGTATGTACACTTGTAAATGTGTGTTTACCATCATGGTATCACTACGCGGGCCAAAGATTCACTCCATCTCCGGATGAAACAAATGACGGTAAGGGCGAGTTGGGCGCGAGTTGCGCGCCGGCTAGATTCAGGCGGGTGATTCTGTGGCCATTCTGTATGTAGTACTATTAAAATATTCTGTGTCTGTGGTTTAGTTAGTGTAGTCGCTGTTCACCATGTTCAGTTCACACGTTTACCACGCTAGAGCAATGGCGAGCAGAAATCGAGAACCAAAGTGATTTTTTGAGTTAGTGAGGTGGAAATAACTATTTTCGTGTGGTGTTTGCTTCATATTGTAAAATGTGACTAAAAACACACAACCTCCACTGTTCCAGACTCCAGACCATGCGGCGAAGCAGCCAACACCACCACGACCACAATAGCCTATTTACATCCGACTGCTGGGCACAGGCCTCCTCCCATCACGAGAGAGTTCAGGCTATAGTCCCCACGCGGGCCCAATTCAGATTAGAGACTAGTGAAGACTACTACACATGGGAAGGTCGTCGGTCTGTTTGTCCTGACTTGTCCCGTTTGAAATATGTATTTTTAATTTGCACAAACATGCTCCGATTTGCTGAAAAATAATAAATTATACAAACGAAGGGACACATGTCGCAAAAATCTGAAAAAAGAGCATAAATCTTTCAGTGTCAAAATCATTTATAATAGTCACGGTAATCCAGTTTTGAGATAAAGAATACGACAATAATGAGGGCGTGCGCGTAAATCACGGACGGACAGACGGACGGACGGACAGTATAAATCCATGTGGACGTGAATCACTCACCGCGGTGTATCGGAGTTTCACAATATGGCGTATTCTGGATAGACGGCGGCAAAACTTGAATGAAACTTGTGTGGTTAAAATTGAGTTTTTTTTTCTACTATGGGGCAAGCAAACGAGGTCACGGGTCACCTGAATAAAGGTAATTTAATGGTCGCTTTTGGCCATTTTACATATACCTTCATACATTCATGTTTCACCTTCGACTACATCGTCTCTTACCATCAGGTGAGATCGTGGTCAAATGCTTGCTTATAACAAATAAAATAAACCTTCATACATGGATAAAGATTCTCCATATAAAACACTAGCTTGTGCCCGCGACTGCGCCCGCGTGGAATTCGGTTATCGCGTTCCCGCGGGAACTATGCGTTTTTCCGGGATAAAAAGTAGCCTATGGTCTTTTCCCGGGACCCCAATTATCTCCACGCTAAATTTCATCTCAATCGATCCAGCGGTTGAAGCGTGAAGAGGTAACAGACATACAGACAGAGTTACTTGCGCATTTATAATATTGCTATGGATTATGGCATATATAGTAGCCATATCTTATACTTTTAACGCGCTATCTTGTGTATTTATTTATACTAACGATCTTGGAAAGGGCTCTAACAATTTGGACAAGTTCGGTCACCCAGGTACTCTTGTACTTTAAACGAGCTAGCTGCGTCAGCTGCGTGCTTATATATATTTATGCAAACGGTCTCAGAAATGGATCTAACGATTTAAACCATTGTAGAATTTAGGGTTTTTCGGGGGCGAAAAATTGATCTAGCTAGGTCTCGTATCTAGAATCTCTAGAGTATCTAGGAAACGTATTTTTACTGCTGGTGGCTGCTGGTGCTAGATAAAAATCTGTCATATAAAACATCATGGCCGATGAAGCCAGAGAGTGGGCTGGTGATAGGCCGCCAAGATAAGGCGATCCGTTCCTCAGAATAAGTCTGCAGCCTCGCGTGTGGCCGTCCGACAGTTGATGTACGCACTAAATATTATACCACAATAGATAAATTACCATAAATGAGCCAACCTTAACAACCAGGCTTAATGAACCTGTGCAGCAGAGAAACTCATTTCAGAGCGGCTGTAATCTAAATTCGGTTTGCTGATAAATATTGTTAGTAGCTAATGTTTAACCAGTGCGTACTACCGGCTATGAGGTACGCTTGTGAGACATGGGCACTAACTGCTGGGATGATCCACGAGCTTAAGGTGACGCAGTGGAACATGGAGCGAGTCACGCTCGGGTTCATGCTGCGCGATCGAGTCCGAAACGAGCTCATCAGACCACGCACCAAAGTGGTCGACGTGGGTCACAGAGTCGCCAAGCTAAAGTGGGTGGGCCACGTATGCAGATGATACGAGGAACGATGGAGCAAGCGGGTTTTGGAGTGGAGGTTGGATAGGAGAAGTGTCGGCAAACCACCTGTCCGATGGTCCGATGACTTGAAAGCGACAGCAGGAGTAGTCTGGATGAGGAAAGCGGACAACCGCTCTAATGGAGAGAGATTGGAGAAGCGTATGCCCAACGGTGGGCGAATACACGCTGATGAAGAAGAAGAAGAAGATATGTAAGATATGCAGCACATAATTTCTATTCAATTTACGTTCAGTGCTTGGCATCCTTTCCACTCATAGTGCCCCAAAGTTTGCCGCTCAGATAACTTGAGCTGGAAACTTGAATCTTTGCCACAGAAGCTCTGAATAGGGAAGGCGCTGCTTCTCAAAAAATATGCATATTAATTTATCACCTTTGCTTGCGTTTAAAAGATGGCGTTTCAAAGTCAGACATCCTGGTTTAATTTCTAAGAAACGACACCTGCCTTCTAGGAAACACTCAGACTTAAATTGTATATCCTACACTCTTCTTGTGCGCTTACATCAACTACTATTACTACTACTACAACCTATTTTGCGTCCCACTGCGGGGTACACAGGCCTCCTCTCATCACGAGAGGGTTTGGGCTATACATACATTACATCAACTGTTATCTGAGTGGATTCGTTTTTTGAAAAAAAAAACTTGATTTAAGATAGCCATAAGCCCAAATGTAAAACCTATTTGTTTTTTTTTCAAAAGAAATACCTATTCTATTCTATTCTTATCTGCCAAATTAGCAAACTTGTGGCCCTTCGCGATTTATTCGAGAAAAAGCTGTTAAAATTACGCTCACATACTGTAATTTCCAATGGTCTAAGTGTTATTTAAATGAGTTTTACCTTTAGATTCATCCTCACGCATCTTACCTACTTACTTACTACCTCGCAACGTCGAACACTTCACGAAGATTGTCTTAATAAGAAAATAGTATTGACTGCCTAGTTTTACATAGATGATCTGATGAGAGTGCTGAGTGATGATAAATTATTAGAAGTAATCCAGGATCCGCTTAGTTCAAGAGTCTTTGAAAGAAGCTTTTTAACCGACTTAAAAAAAAGAGAAAATTTTAAATAAAAAAATAAAAGCCGCCATCAAACTCCGACAGACTTCGAAGTCGGTGTCAAGTGAACCGACCCAAAGAAATGATAATCATATAGTGAACTTGACATTGACATCGCAGTCTGTCGGAGTTTGTAAGTGGTTTTTTCATTTATTTATTTGGTAAGTAAGTAGGCTAGGAATGAACACTAAAGGCATTTTACCTGTAAGAGCATCCACCGAAATATTTAATCAGACTAATTTCGTATAGAATAGAATAGAATAGAATAAAATTTTATTTTGCTTAAAATGTAGTGTACAAGGATAGATATGGGTGGTTCCATACATTTCGCCAGCATCTGGCATGCAAAAAAGAAACACAAATAAATAAAAAACTTTAAAAAATAATAATAATACAGAGACAACAGAATACCTTACTTATCATAAAACCTAAAATATTCTTCAATTGAGTAGAAGCATTGGTTTATAAGCCACTTTTTAAGTGCGCTTCTGAACAGATTTAGTGGCAGTTCTTTTATGTCATTATGCAACCGGTTATAGATGCTTATCGACATACAGTAGGTTTTCCTGCCGTATAGTCTCGTTTTCATTTCGGGTACCACCAAATTGTTAGGATACCTGGTGTTGAATTTGCAGACATCTTTATTTGTCTTAAATAGGTTAGGCTGTGTTTTGACCAATATACAGATCTCATAGATTGTATATGCATGGCACTGTAAGCAGGTTTAACTCTTTAAATAAAGGCTGGCATGAGGTATAGATATCGACATTAGATATTGCTCTTATACATTGTTTTTGCGCTATTAAAACTTTCTGCGAACGACAAGAGTTACCCCACAAGAGGATGTCGTATTTAATCAGACCAGCTGAAAAACGGCAACTGAATGTAAAATCACATTTTTCCACAGCTCTAATTACTTTGAAAGAACTGTTGCCTCGAAACTCCTATTTCTCAAACATCAATCGCAACAAACCCCCTAAATCAAAACCGGCTCGGGGCAGATAAATCACACCCAAATCCGGGACATGATCCCGACGAGGAATCACACGGAGAATTGCGTAACATACTTACCCCCACTTTAAAATGGAGTCATAAATAAAAGGTAGACGCACCTTATCGGCGAACCTCCGCCACAACAAATGAAAGAATACCTCCCTCCACCCTCGACCCTCCCAAGAACCGCTCTTCCCTTTCCCACCCACAGAAAACAGCATTTCCCGTCTCGTTTCAATATGGAACGGTAAAGCGCTGTTTTACATTTATAACTACAAGCCACATTCGCAAGTGACGCCACAGGATCGCCTCCTTTCAACCCGCTGAAAACACTACTTTACCTTTCTAACTTACAGTTGTTTTTCCCTTGAGTTTTCCGGGTGAATTCGGTCGGTTTCCATGGCGACGTAGGGTGTGCGTCCCGATTTTTGGCCGGGCTTCGATTCCAAGGGTTTTCCTGATCACTTTCGATGTAAGCAGCTATATGCGATAAGCGGTGTTTGCAAGAATAAATTGATGCGAACAAAGCGGACTCTTGAAATGTTTTCACCGGGTAACGGCGGGATTTTCATTTGAATGGAGGAGGGAATTATTTTTCTCTTCGATTTTCTGGGACGCTGTCTTAGTATTAGACTTATTAGGTGTATTATCTTGTTATTCCTGAGTGTTACAAGCTGTATTCGATTGTGTTTCTTGGTTTCGCATTTAGAGACTAACTTGCTTCAAAATTCCGTGACGCGAACATTTATATACCTACTAGCTTCTGCCCGCGACTTCGCCCGCGTGGAATTCGGTTATCGCGTTCCCGCGGGAACTATGCGTTTTTCCGGGACGAAAAGTAGCCTATGTCCTTTCTCGGGACCCCAACTATCTCCATGCCAAATTTCATCTCAATCGGTCCAGCGGTTGAAGCGTGAAGAGGTAACAGACAGACAGACAGAGTTACTTTCGCATTTATAATATTAATATGGATTTTTATAAAGTTTATAATTAACTTTGTGTTTTAGATGAAGATAAATTAGTTACTCAATACTATATGTATTTATGATATTTAATGTATAAACTGATGGGGTCAAGTCAGTGTTTAACAATCTAGTTGTAAATTGAAAACGATAAATACATTGTAAGTGAAACCCACTTGCACCAAGCCAGTAACCTCGGCTTAACCGCTTAACTCAGGGTTATTTGTAGGAATTCGACGTGGGTTAAGAGGCTAACTCGAGGTTAGCGGCTTGGTGCAAATGGGGCTAAGTATAAAAACGCTTCCTTTTATATCATTCCTAGCTTTTCCCCGCAACTTCGTATGCGTAGAAATATTAAAAAGTAAAATCCCGATTTTTCCCGTTCCCGTGGGAATTTTGCAAAATCCTTTCTTAGCGGATGCCTACGTCATAACATCTCCCTGCATGCCAAATTTCAGCCCGATCCGTCCAGTGGTTTGGGCTGTGCGTTGATAGATCACTATATCAGTCAGTCAGTCATTCAGTCAGTAACCTTTGAGTTTTATATATTTAGATTAGTAGGTAGGCACTTGAAAGTTTCCAAATCTGAATCACTTGTTCCTTTCAAATGTAATGAAATTTTGCGTGAAATTATTCCCGATTCTCGGGGGTCACGGGAAGAAATGAATATATTAAAGTAAAGGTAAAGGAATAACGTAAAAACCCAGATTCAACGAGCGCACGAAACGAGCGATGAATAAAAAGCAGCTTTAAAACAATGTAGGAAGGTCGAAATGGCTCGTAATATAGAACAATATAGACTTTGTGATAAAACAGTAAGGCTTGATAGGCTTAGATAGTAAGTAATATTGTTAGAAGTTAAGAGTATTTATGTACCTAGATGACGTTTTTCATTCTTTTAGAGATTATTTTGTAAACCATACATTCCTGATGAATGTATTTTCGTTGGAATTAAATTGTCATGAAAATCTTGACTTAAGTGTTACTATGAAATTTAACAAATAAATGAATGTTATTTTTTTACCAGTCAATACATACAATACAATATTTTTTCAAACATTTCTATTTAATGTAGGGACTGTGATAATTTGTGAATTTTGGTGAGAAAAAAAATCGATTGATTTAAAATGGAAAGTTGATTATTTACATACACTTCAGCATACCTATATTATTGTGATCATTATTCTCAGCAATATTGATTAACATTGACTTACTTTTTAAATAATCTAGAGATGAAGATAGAGAGAATAGTTAAAAAAAAAAACCTTTTTATTGCAAGGGTCTCTCTCACATCAGACTCTCTCTCCCTCTATCATCACTCAATGGAAATTAATCTATTACTGGACGTAGGTGATCAGGTTTTTTGAATAAAAATACCGTTATAATATTTTTACTAACCGTTTATTCAACCACATATGTAATCCCAGGGCAAGATGGTCTAGATTCAGTATCTGATGGATGTAACCGGTAAAACTGCTTACAGGGCCATGTATTTTTTTTAAAGCAGGTCAAAATAAATGATTTTCCGGATACTTTCTTTCGATGCTAGATGTCGTTGAATTTTATTTAGCTCACCGGCTTTGCGCTAATTTTTCACTTTTCTGTACAACTCAGTAAGTGAACTTTTGGGTGAAATGGTCCCGAAAGGAGGACTAATAACCCGACTGAAACCAGGCAGTCGTCCCCTTCTGTAAATGAGTAAACTTTTCCAAAAATTTGCTTTCTTAAAAAATCGTCCTGACCATCGTTAAACAAGAAAATAACAAAACAATTAAATGCAGCCGTTTTAGTGATCTGGTTTATGAATAAGTTTTAATTTTTTTTCTACGATTGGATGTTTTGTGGACAAAGAAATGTTAAAAAAATCTAAATTCAACGACACCTTTCGACTCCTAGTCTAAATTAACATTTAAAACTTTAGAACTGCCATCAGAATAAGATGTTTTGCGAAGTCCAGTACAGGATATAGTCTTAAGTAAGTATATAACGTAAAGATATTTACCCTCTTAGACTTTTTTTTCTCTTGACAAAGGAAAATTTTGCTTGAATAATTAATCTGATATTGTACTTTATTTTAAGAATCAATGTGTGTAAAAAAAATCCACAGAAACTTTGTTTGATATATATGGAAATTGCGCTATTTCCTTAAAAAAAGTTAAACAATGATTTTCGATACTGGGTTCGCTTACCTATTTACAAATGGCGTGGTTACCATTCTTCTTTATCATAATTATAATAATTGTTAAATTCGTTTAAATATCTATTTACACTTTCAACTTAAATTTACAATTTACATATTGCAATGCGTGGTAGCGTCAACGTTATTTCGTTACCATCGTTATATAACGACGTAAAATAGTTACAAACTATATTTACAATGTCGCTTATATTCTAATACATGTAATGATTGTGCATGGCATAGTACTTTTTTATAATAGACTCTTGGATGAGATGGTTTTTGTATGGCAGTAAAGTATTTTGATTGAGATCTGTCTAATTGACTCTTGTTGTATAAGGACCATTTTCTATAGACTTCTATGGACTGCTAAAGGTAGGTTGTTTCAAACTGTCTTGGAATAACTAAAAGGCAGTATTCTTCTAATACACTAGTCGACGTTACCTTAAGGAATATAATCGCCGCATATTTAATATTCTGATCCAAAATGCTTTGAAAAACCTACCCAAAACCGATGACTTTGTGAAAAAGCGCTCTGTTTAGAAATTAACGCAATGTTTTACATATTTGTTCAAGTTGGGCTTATTTTTTAATCATGTTAATTTAATGACTATTCAAATGATCAAACATAGTTTAGATTTATCATTAAATCTCTAAGTCGTTCTACTTATTAGGAAAATTGGCACCGGGAGTGTTAAAATGTACAATCACTTATATGTTACTCACAAAATACATTTAGTACCATGTAAAATCTAATTATAATAAATTACTTAATTTATCACATGACTACTTAAACATAGCTATTTACAAAATTATATATCAAGCTTCATCGCTATTATAGAAACTGTACATCCAAAGTTAGACACGAGTAGTTCAAAGATCAACAACGTAAAATAATCGTTTGTCTGTTTCATTTTTACCATAGTTACGTTCAAAATAACGCAACATAACGTTATTGTTTTTGACTTGGTAAGATCTTACCGCAAGCATAATATTTCCCTTCATTGTGATACATATTTCTTTTGTATGTTTTATGATAATATTTTCTGTAAAAATCTCATATAATAATATAAGAAAGTAACCATTGTAGTACGTCACCATAGTCGTACGATACCATACAGTTTCCATACCATCGAATTAAAAGTGATAATAAGCAAAATTGATGGGCTGATCATCGTTCGTCTCGCTCACACCCTGCTCACTGTCCACCTCACTAGTACTAGCTATCTCTCTCTCGTTCTCCGCCATACTTCGTTCGAACTTGTTCATCCTAACCTGCCAGTTTGAGAGGTCGCACGGACCTTCGTCTGGGAAGGTAGGATACCAACCAACGTCCACGCTGGTGGGTGTATTTAAATTGTTCGATTCACTATTCACTTTTGCACAGGCGTTAGGGTCAAAGTCTTGTACGCCTGTAGGGGCTGATCACTGGCGGTGGTGGGGGATGTGGTGCATCTGGTGGAGATCGAGGCGTGGTCTCTTGGCGTCATCGTCGTCGCTACAGTCATTGTCTTGAGGTTCTTGGTCGTCGCATTCGTCGCCGAGCTCCTCTTGCTTGCGTTTCGCTGTTGCCATTTCGGCAGCGTGCTTTTTCCGCCATTTTGTTCTTCTGTTTTGGAACCATACCTGTGGAAGAGGGGGAGGTTAGTTTGGTTGGTAGCTTGCTTACACACTACAGTGGGCTGGGAAAGATTGTAAGGCTAAGTCGATGCCAATTATTATCCAAGAATTCTTAAAAAATAAGAAGTTAATTTATTTGAGATCTGTGCTATTTGTTATGCTAACGAACGAAATAAAGTCGAAAATCGGTTTCTGCTGACAAATTATACATAGGTACTTATACATTACATAGTCGCAATGAGATTTACTTCAGTGACAGTTGAGGTTTATGGCAACGCTTGCTGCTCTCTTTTGTATTATAATATCTCTATTTTATCACAGTTTTCTGCTCTATAATAGGGGTCATGTTTGCTCAACGGGCACCAGCTTGAGATAACACGCGAATATTAAAGTAAACATCGCATTTAGTTTCCAACAGCACCTTTTGTTTAGCGGGGCGCCATAATGCGCCACTAAATTCACGCCCGTGTTTGCCTCCCGAAAGCCAAATATAAAGAGCGCGCAAACAAATTTTCAGCGCCATGTGAACCTAATCTGCTCGAGCGACATCATAATGCCTCATTAAACACCGCCTTTAAAGCGGTACGAACAACTTGCAGCGATCCCTTTCACTCACTCGACGGCACGTGCGCTTGGATAAGGACAGAGATAGTAGCCGTGTTCTCCGGTAATTAAGGGTCGTTTTGCAAATTACACGGTACTTAACCAGCCATATAACACTCATTAATCACTAGCTTGGGTCGCGTTCCGTCCCCGTCTAACATTAAGGAGATCGGGTAAGTCTATCCCGGTCTGTAGGTTTTCGGGTAGCCAGGAGTTTAATTAGGTCATAAATACATTCTCATTATTAGAATGAAGGCTGTTCGATCGATGGTGATTTACTTTGCAGCAGATGCCACCGTTATTATGATGTCCTGGGTCGATCTTTATGGTACCTAATAGCGTCAGAACTTAATTGGGCCGTAAATGGGGAATATTGAGCAGTTCGCGCCGTTTCGCGGATTTCAAAGGTATTAGTCATAGGGTAGAAATAAATACTTTCGAGTCTGAATCATTCTTGTTATGGCAGCTAATAAACCGTTTTGTTATAATTTATTATATGCTAGTTGAGATCGTGACAGGCGAGAGCGATGGGATGATCATCAATATTCAATATCATCATGCAAATCGACTTCACACCACTAACAAAACATACCTACGTTTAACATATACATAGACATCGTATTCTCACTACCTTCCTCGCGAAAATTGGGATAACTAAATACTCATTACGAAGAATTCATAGAAAAATTAGAAATGCAATGCAATCCTCTATCACTTAGCATCAAAAACAAAATCAGACTGTCGGGACAATTTTAAAATATTTCTATAAGATTTTAACATACTCGGTTAAAAAGTACCTACCTACTTACTTCATAACATTTATTATGATATGATTTTGAATTTAACAACCACAATAGTAAATAAAACACTTTTCCTCGAAACTTTAACTAAAGGTTTTAATAAATGCAAAATTTGGCACGCTCTCTCATGCACACATCTGAGCCCAAGGATTATTAAGTATTATTACAACCCGAGGGCATCAATCCGCTTATTAATTACACCCTTAACTCTCTATGGCGCTGTAAATGCCTCTTTCGCACTCTTATACGACGTCTTTAAAAATCCAATTGAATATAAAATTTGATTTTTGCGAATTTTTAACTTTATGTGTGAACTTATTATGGGTTGCCTTATTGCTGTTCTGAGATCTGCTCTGAGGTGTGTGGGATTGTGGATTGACACCGATTTCGTTTTTATTATGCTTCGTTATTGATATGATAAAAGTTATGGTCGGAAACTTCAATTTGAAACGTAAAATTTGAATTTATTTTCATTCGTTTTGATTGAGTCAATTAAATTATTTGAAAAGTGAGCGAAATAGATCGTGTTGGCTATGTACATATTTATGTGTGTGGACGTACATTTCATCGTGTTGCGAATCATGTACTGTAGCCTAAGTAATGGTATTAAAGTATAATTCTTAAGTCCACTTTATATCTCAACCATATTTATTTATGATCCAATTTTAATGTACATACATAGGTTAAACATCTGCCGCAGCAGAACTGGGGTCACCGATATAGCCCGAAGAATTGCGAACCTTAAGTGGCAGTGGGCGGGGCACATTGCTCGCAGGACTGATGGCCGATGGGGCCGGAAAGTTCTCGAGTGGCGTCCGCGAACCGGGAGACGAGCTGTCGGTAGGCCTCCAACAAGATGGAGCGACGACCTCGTGAAGGTCGCGGGAAACCGGTGGAAGCAAGTAGCACAGGACCGGTCGGAGTGGCGAGCCTTGGGGGAGGCCTATGTCCAGCAGTGGACGTCTTTCGGCTGAAATGATGATGATGATGATGACATAGGTTAAATGCCAAAAAATAATGACATCGATTCTCAGTTGAGAATTTATTGTCAAATGTAATTTGTTGTAGTTAGTTTTAAGATAAATTTTCTTCCAAATAAACAATTTACGATGCCGAAACTATGGGTCATTAAACCAAATTGAAAAAAGCCGACTCAACAAAACGCCTATAAAAAAAAACGAGAACAAAACAAGACGTCGTAAGTCGCATTATGATGGCGTCATTTGTTTTTATT
The DNA here is from genome assembly GCA_963971205.1 of Aethes cnicana. Taxonomy (NCBI): domain Eukaryota; kingdom Metazoa; phylum Arthropoda; class Insecta; order Lepidoptera; family Tortricidae; genus Aethes; species Aethes cnicana. The sequence goes on from OZ020291.1 coordinate 11,887,992, forward strand.
GCCGACTTGATGTGACTCCAACATGTTTGTTTCAGCCCATGTTTATAACTTTACATTGTCTCTAACGCACATAGCTCCCACGTCTTTGATATACAACCTCGTTAGAGTTATTGCCCTATATGTAGTCTATGACAGGAAACAAATCATGATACTGGAAATCTAGCAGTCCAGAGTATTTTGGCGACCTTTGTACCTTACTTTGAGCTTAAATATAATGCGATATCTCTAGAATCAAACACTAAACCAGTTCCTTTTCAGAGTGCGCAGTAAACCGCCCATTTGCGAATCAGTTGAAGCTCCACTCTCATAACAAACTCGCATAAACTCCCGTGTTTGCCCAACAAACATTCTGACGTATGTTTATTATTATATTTACGACTACAGTAGTCTCCATAACTCGCGACCCTTTCACGCCGCGCCGCGAACATTATTACTTATATTATTATTTTCCAGTCTTCCTTTATGCCCCAACTTACCCGAGCCCCCTGCATTCAATTACTTAAGTGCTTAAAGACGCATGACACGAAACATGCCTGTCTCGCTCCGACGTATGCCGCGGCGGCGGTATCGCCGTCTCACGCCCGCGAGGAGGGTCGGGGTAATTATGTGAATATCTATTATTTTTCACAAGAGAGCTCTGTAATGGTTTGATAGAGATAATGCGCTTTCAGTGGCGTCGCCGAATAAAGGCGTCTTAACATGTCCGCCATCTTGTTTTCCGGGCAATTAATTTGAATGATAAGGAGAATGTTTTATTTCTTTGTTATGAGTTGCTTTCTATTGATGTTAATAAATTAACGTTAGTGAACTGGTTGTTAGAAAACATTTTGAACGTTATTGAGGCGCTGTCGTGGCTAAGAAAAACGTCGACAGGGGCTCTATTCGAAACGTTGCATAGGGAAAATAAAATTCCCTATACTGACCTGCGCTCACGCGTCACGGCACTCAAATTGAATTTTCAATCTAGCTGCTTAAAGTTTGGTTTCAAAGCCGTGACGCGTGAGCGCAGGGATAGGGAATTTCCCTTTCCCCGTGTAACGTTTCGTATAGAGCCCCAGTTTCACTATAGACTGGCCAATCGAGGCTCGATGGGTGTAATTCATCGCGATCGTGGGTAAAATTGTTTTGCATGTTCTTCGAGTACTCTATGAAATCCCCTTGCTTGCCGAATGAAGCCCCAGCAACGCTGTACATTTAAATTTGGTCTAAGGTTCGGAAATAACTAAAGTTAATGAAGTTAATACTTTATTTAACTTCACTGATCCAACGTTTATCTTGCAACTTACAAGCGCTAGTTAAGATACCAACATAAGCGCAGCGCGAAAAGCCGAACGAATCCCAAACTGTATAAATGGCCGGACCGAATCAGGCGTGCCAACACAACGACACGTCATTACGCCGGCAAAGGGTGCCCTGACAAATGACCGCTAATGATGCGCTGATACAGTAAAGGGTATAGATAACGGAATGGAGATTGCGGCGTGTTTACAGTTTGCACTCTTTTACTGAAGCAAGGGGTTTACTAACTTGTGAAATTGACTAAAGTTTGACTTATAAATATTCTGTTATACTTAAACACCCTACCTACAACAGTCAAAGGGGCTACCTGATGGAATCTGAAATCGGAACATAGTGTATCGATTATGGATATCATCAAATTCACCAATACAATAACAAAACTCTTTTATCTATAAGATTTAAAGAAAACTTCATTACCACCAGTCTTCTGCCTACAATGTGTACTGTCATTTGACTGCCACATGCCATATTAACATCTCTCATCTAGAACATCATCATCATGTCAGCCGTCATCCAGAACAAACTAAAGTAAATCAAATTAACTTTTAAAATGTACCATTCATATCTAAACCAATTAAGGGGCTTCGTTCGTTTTTGGATGCTTCAAAACCAGTGCATAAATAACCTAAATATCTAAAAGGCCACAAAGATAGCGCGCCAATGCATACAGAGTGGGTATCGTGTTCCATTTTCAAGCGACGTTTCCATCGATCAAAAGTTCCAATTTGTTTCTGGCCACAAATTCTGAACGTCAAAAGAGACAAAAATGATTTCCGATAGCTATGGTCTCTGTGTTGTTTGTCTATGACCGTAGTTGCTGGCTGAAAAATGGTTCCTAGATTGAGATAGCACGGTCGAAATGAATGCTGCAGTCTGCAGTAGAGTACATCGTATATTTAAAGTTTATAAAATGTGCCCTGAATTGATACGCCGAGTCGTTACTCGTTTAGTATAATTTGCTTTTTCACTGACAAGTCAAATGAACTTCAAGATGCAGCTTTAATAATATACCATACAACTAGCGTAAATATATATCTCGATATATATATCTCCAAATATATATTTCGTTCAAGCCCGGTGAGGCTCTGTCAGCTGTTCAAAAGTTAAATGATGATCTTCTTCGTATAGCTAACTGGTCAGATCAAAATTGTTTGGCCCTGAACCCAGCGAAGTCCAAATTTATTATATTAGGTACAAAAAAACAGGTACAACAAATAGTCAACTTAAACCCCCAAGTAAGTGTTCGTGGGCAAGCACTGGAACGCGTTCTAGAAGCACGTAATTTGGGCTTGATCATGGACAGTTCATTAAAATTTGAAAATCATGTTGCTGAAGTAGCTCGCAATAGCTTTTACAGATTAAAAGTTCTGTACCGAGCACGTGACTACCTGAGTGTCGAGATGCGCGTTATGCTGTGTGACTCGCTGATCCTCTCTAAACTCAACTATGCCGACTTGGTGTATGGTGACTGCTTATTGGTTCGTACCAAAAAGGTGATCCAACGTATTCAAAACGCATGCGCACGTTTTTGCTTCCCTGTTGCTCGCCGTGCGCACATCACGCCTTACCTCAACTGCCACAAACTACTCAATATGAGCGCCCGTCGTACCCTTCATTTCACTACACTTCTTTTTGGAATTTGTAAAACAAAAAAGCCATTATATTTATTTCAAAAATTGCACATTCATGAGCACCCACGGCTCGGCACCCAATTGTTATGCCCAAGGCACCATTCCGCTGCATTTCGTGGCAGTTTTCGATATGCTGCCACGAAATGCTGGAATAATCTACCGCCACCGTTGAGAAACGTCAAGTCCGTCAGCCTATTAAAACACAAACTTAAACTACATTTACTAAATTTGCAAGCCGAGTCATAGACAAAAACCATTTCAATATCCTTAGCTCCTATTGGTTTCGTGTCCTACCAAACAAATTTCGATTTATCTAGTTTTAATTTACCAATGATACACGTTTGATGTTTATCTTTAAAAACAACAGTTCTCTAGCAACTGTATAAACACTTAATATTATACTGTACATTTCTTAAAAAAAAAATATTTTTATTATTTTATTTTTATTTTTACTAATTTTTTTTGTGTATAATTTTTTTTATTTAAGACATTGGTATACCCAGTGTGCTGTCCCGCACCATCTGAAGGCTCCACTGAAAACCAGCGCTGCTGCCACACTCCGTGTGACAACAGCACATGCTGAGTGGAGACCTATTCAGTTGCGGCATGCCACATAGCCTGTAATATTTGTTTGTATGTTTTCTAAGAATGTCGTTTGTATGTGCATGTCTGCTTTCTGAATAAACTTTTCTTTATCTTTATCTTTATCTTTAAATATGGGACGTCAAAGTTTTGAGGGATCAAATCCCTTTTTTAACGTACAAGACGATTAGAAAACATGGTCAATCGCTATATTTTTAGACCATTTTTACTAATTTATTTTTATTATTTTATTGATTGACTTTGTCAATTACAGAATAATTATTATTTTGCTACTACATCACATCATACAATCCTAACTTATCAAGCATCTGGAAATGTCTGTCTATTATCTAGTTCTTGAAGAAAGTCAATGAATTACCTATTCACTCAGTAAGTTGCCCTTACAAATTCTCATGTGGTGATAAAACACTGAAACTACCTTTCACAATTTTACTTACGAGTAGGTACTTAGTTTAGCATGAAAACAAATGAGTGTTAAATTGAAAACGAACAGTGTGATTGAGATCTTTGTCAATCCAAGTTCTAGGAATGGACAGCTATACGAAAACGTAATCTAACTATGGTGATGATCCATTTGCGTCATATCAAATAGAATTCTGAGAGACCCTGCCGGCCCATTATACAAGTGTTAGAACATGCACAGCGAGTCAAAGTCCGTGAGAGGTAATGAGCATGACGCTCTAGCAATAATCCTTGCTTCAATAACTCTTATTAATAATGATCATTCCGCCATTATCGCGGCGTAGGCGCCGGATTGGCCTTAATCACTTATTGATCCGCCGCTCCCACGCTAGGCTTTAGTAACAAAACATTATGAATGTACTGGTATAATGATCCCTAGTGGTTTGAACTACCGGCTCTCAGCTCAGGTCGGGGTTCAAACCTCGAAAGGTAGTATAATTGTTATTTTACAGAGCCTCTACAGTAAAAACTCTTCTGAAATTGGTGAAAAACCCCATCTGAAATTGTGGCATCTCCATAAATTTCTTGCAGTATTTTTAGTTCATAGGAGCCATAGGGTTGACTGGGTCTACCCAGTCAACCCTATGGCTCCTATGAACTAAATGCTCTAGCATTGGATATTACCTAAGTCCCAAGTTTAATTAACAGAACACTGACGGAGAGATTATGATGATGATGAACAAGACAAAACACACGACAGTATTGAGTTCAATAAATCCTGATATTACTGATAAAAGGCTCAGTGAAGGAAGTTAAGACGTATGCAAAAATGAGCTGAAATTGAAAAAATCCGACCAAAAATATTTCTTACGTAACAGACCTGACGTCACGTCCTTTAATCAAGGGAAGGCTTAAGGAAGCTCCAAATGGCGTTATTAAAAAAACTCATTAGCAAATTTTTAAAGACAAAGAGATATTAAAGCGATAAAGTCAGTTATCTTCAATTTACCCCCCACGGGGGAACAACCCTTTTTTTTCACTGAAGCGAATATAAAAATGTTAATGTGAAGTATTTAGCATTATCTTAGAAAATATTAAGGGTGTTTTTGTTGTGAGGAGAAACACAAACGTCTAATAATGCTGGACCGCGCGTCGAAGAAAAAAAATGCTGTTATTTTACTATTTGCAATTCATTCATTCAGAAACAAGTAACTAAAAATAGTAAAAATATTACTACTACGTATCGTGCGTGTAGGCAAAATAGAATAACCAAAAGTCGTGTAAAATCGATTGACAAGAACAATCCATCTTAGGCTTTCCCATTTAGGAAAAGTAAAAGTTATATCATCTGTAAAGTAATACAATTCAACTCCTAAAAAACTACGTACCTATATAGCCACTTATTGAAGACTAGAAAAAAATCCAGCACATTCATAAATTGCTGCTACTTCAAGCGTATCTAAAGAACCCTCAATACGAATTCCAAAAACGAAAGTGATTAAAATTTTGTCAAAGCAAAGTTTCCCAATACAAGTCACGAGCCGCCGGACGAGTCCGAGAGGAAAGAACTTTGCAAATTAAGAAAATGTAATTAGTGTTCGCCGGCACCCCCTGGACATAATTAAACAGAATCTTGTTGTAATTTTGACATTTAATTTTTTCCCCTCCCTCCCTTATTAATTAATTTAGGAAAAGCACCCCCGTAATTTTATCTTCCTCTCAGGCGACATTTTTTTCGCCCAGTTAATGAAACGGCCGAGATTTTTTGATAGCAGTTTGTTTTTTAATTTTTTCCCCGGCTTGACTAATGGATTTTACCTTTTCTTATTAATTCCTGAGTTTTTTTAATTTGTCTGTTATTCGTTTTGGCTGGGATTCAAGTTTTTACAGATGGCACGGAAAAGTTTTGCATTAACATGTTTTTTTTCTTCAGTATATAATACAGTACTTTTTGTGACTTTGTATCCACTAAAAGTCTATTTGGTCACTTTTGTCTAAATTACATGTTACAAACGTAACATAAAGAGCAAGATAAAGGCGGTAACAATCAAATTGCTCTATTTTATCTCTAATCGAACTTAAACGCTTTATTTAAATGTGTAATTTATGTAAAATAAGCACAACACATGTAAGCCAGTTATCTTGGATCTTGAAATTTTAAAGGGCGCCACCCTCGTACCCTTATCGGCGTGTAAGCCACTCATCAGCTCGGAATTAGCGTGTGAAACAGGCTTTATGCCGTGTCATTCATGTTGGCACTGGCAGCGTATTGGCGGGAAACGAAACATCATGTCAAGAAAAAAAAGGTTAAATGAAGTGGCCAGGTTCACAAGGCAAGGTCATGTCAAGGACAGACATAATTTTTTATACAATATAAAGTGGTCTTATTTGGTAAACAAAATTCTCAAAATGCATATTTTTGGACGAGCAGGCTCACAGTTGTGGCTTTTTAAGCGTGCAAAAAGAATCCCATCATCATGCATCATCATTATTCCAGCCGAACGACGTCCCTGTTGGACATAGGCCTCCCCAAAGGCTCACTACTCCAACCGGTGAAGGTCGTGAAACTGGTGGAAGCAAGCACAGGCTTCCACCAGTTTCACGACCTTTACGAGGTCGTCACTCCATCTTGTTGGAGGCCTACCGACAGCTCTTCTCCCGGTTCGCAGACACGCCACTCGAGAATTTTCTGATCCCATCGGCCATCCAAAAGGAATCCCATAGCAAATACTTAGGTACCTATCACGCAAGAGACTGTCCTGTCCCATGTGTCGAATCGGGATGATTGATACAGTCATAAACCTATTTTGTCACAAAATTAACACTTTGAAGTTAATATTTTGATTACCAAATAAGACAACTATGTATACGGATGAACAAACCTTACCTAGTACATACTGTGCAGTATCAGACAATACCTACATACTCCACTAGGAACACACACCGATGATGAATCACTAGAGTTTAAATATCACAATAAGTGTTGGTAGGTCTATATTCTGTTGTATGTCAATGAAGAGTTCAAAATAAAATTGAGTCTAAATCGCATTTCATTTCGCGCATTCTGTATAAGTAGATTTGTGTGTGCATATATTTCACAACAGTTGTGAAATTAGCCATCGTCTATAACAGTGAAATAAAGTAGCAATGAAAACATAGCTTATAATGCGAGGTTTTGGTAGAAAACGTGTAAAACCATTAAACGAATCGCTTCGTCACGATCCCCGCGTCCACGGGCTTAGATGTCATTTAAATTTAAATTGAGGAATTAGCCAGTGTTGCCCGCGTTGTGGAAACCGCCGTCTTATCGTGTGGAGGGTGCATTATTTTACATTTTGCAATGTATTTACTGTTAGGGGATTGTTGATTAGATTGATTTGTTCAGTGATAGTGCGATAGCTTTATGGGAGTACCGATGTGTATCACTTCTAATGGGTTTTAAAAAATGTTTTGCAGCGGAGCTTGTAATGTGGTCGTATTATAATGCCGTAGATAGTATTTTGTTTTCTATTTCTAAGTATATTTCCTCTCAGAATTTCTCAGGACTTTGTTGAATTGGTATTCATTTCCTAATTAGAGTTAATGTACCTACTCAGTATGGGTGAAATTATTGTCACCGTTCCATCATTTTGTCTTAAAGACAACGCATCAAATCGTAGTATTGATAAATAAGACATCTTTATCTTCCAAAAGAAGCGTAAATAAAGCAGGCCATCGAAAGCAATTTAAGTGTTCTTGTAGCCATAACAGTTTTTATAGATAAGCGTAATAAAGCGTAAGGCCTTTGTTTACCGGCATAATGCCGATCGCCGCCGTAAACACTCCAATTACCCCCTATCAATAACGGCGTCCCCGAGGAGCGCCATCCCGATACGAAACCGCCGAAACAAATTGAAAATTCTCACAAACAACCCTACATTCACTGCCGTATCTAACAAACTCTCTGGCCGATAAAAATGTTGCCAGCGCGAAATTCAAAGGAATCTCGCACCACAGACAATGCAACAAAGAACGCGCGAGTTGTTATGTTGGCAGCGCTGTTCCTATCGACCATCGGATTGGAATCACACACCGACTGTTTTATACGCGGTTTTATTATTTATCAAGCTTTTAATCCGCGAACGCAATAAATCTGCGCGGACAGACATGGCGGCGGTTTTTTGGCGCGAAAAAGAATCGTCCGCGGAAAGCGGGAATGAGCCAGATTAGGCCGGATAAGTCCGCGTTATTAATGGACCCTGATACCCCGGTATGCGACTAAATGGATAACAAATGGTTTTTTTTTCGACAAGCGATTTTTGTTTACGTGTGTGACAAATGGGAGGTAGGACACGAGTCACTTGGATTTGTGCTGTCACCTGGGATCTACGCAAAGCTGGGTTTAGGGGGCGAAATAACTCTTTCAGACAATCCTTCCATCGAAATGAAGTAACACAGAACAAGCGAGAGATAGAGAACAGTTTCCATCAAGTACCCATCATTATTGAAAAAAAATGTCGATGAAACTAAAGCCTATTAAAGCATATTTGCTAACATTTAATGCGATGACTCATTCATAAAAAGGAAAAAGTAATCCACTATTTATCAGAAACAATATCATAAGAGTCCAATAAAGAGACACTGTCCAAAACGACCGACGCTGCAAACTTACTCTCTCAGTCACACGGCGCGCTGCTACCCAACATTAACAGCTAAAGTACTCGTTGCTGGGTTAGTTTCAAATTCGCCCGCCCGCACTTGTAACTTGGTAGTTCTGCAAATTTATAGATACAGTCGGGCGGGAGTGGCGCTATTGGCTAACGTTAGCCGTGGAGTTATTGTGTAAAGCGCTGTTGTGTTGTTTGCCCACCTGTACGTGTAAGTTGGTTATATTGCTGTAAATGTTGCTGAATTGACGGTTCAAGCGAGGGTGTGACGGGGAGTTATATTGAACTCGTATATTTCTATGAATGTTGTAACAATGTAACGTTGGTTTTCTTGTCAAAAATGGAAGGTTCGTTTGATTTTTCATGTGATAGTCTTCATTAGTATTCTACGTGTATGTAGATATAAACCTACCTACCAACATTGTTAAATATGTATTGTTTGCAATATCGTAAATACATTCGTGAACTCTTTTATTATTTGTTTTTTTTTATCCGTCCAGTTAGTCATTCGCATAAACGTATTACCCATTTATACACGAATACGAAATAGTCCAATCAGACAAGATACAAAATCAAATACAACTCACACACCGATTGCCATCGAATATTTTTCCGGGGAAAAAAATGCAAATAAATTATATCATACGAATCGAGAACATAATCACGATAAACGAATTCATTATTCGCATAGGCCGAGTGAAAGCGCAATATATATTCATGAATCGATTCGGGCTGAAGATCCGATGGAATCGAATACAATCGAATGGTATCGAGTAATATCGATATGATGGCGCATCAAGTTTCATGGCCACACGGATTTTTATGGACACGCACGGTTTTTATTAATCTGTGGCGTTCTTTTTAAATGTTGGCCATTATGATTCCGCCATCAATTTCATTTTGTTTGGTTGCCAGATTGGATTGATGGCATTTTCGTTTTTCATTTCGCGAATGGCACCAATTTGTCTGGTGAATTATGATAGTATTGATAATCAACGAACTGACTCGATAGCTTGACATTAATTTGACAGGTCAAATAATGCTTGTTGAAAATTAATTTGCACATCATTCAGTGTACTTTTCTATATTCAAAACATAAAATATAAAAAAGGTGATGATTTTTTTTCCTATTCAAAAGCGCAACCACAACATCATATTTATCTTTCAGTGCTGGGCACAGGCTTCCTCTCATCACGAGAGGGTTTTCTTACTACAGTGTCCAGATTCTTCTAAACCTACATAAAACACTCTCTTACACCGGTAATATTTCACTGAACAAATCCTATTTTCACAGCATCGTTTGAGAACACAATGATAGCTGTAACAGCATATAATCGAGAGTACAGTCGATTTCACAAATACGTAAGCCCCATTGCACCTTTCTCCGTTGTAATAAGGTCTGAAAACGTACACATATTAATGAACTCGGCTGTATAGGAAAGCCAATAATCCGATCCCTCGAATAAGCAATAGCGGTAATACACCATGAGTATGCGGATCGCGCCCATCCCCCCGTAGTCCCTCGAATTGGAGGACTCTGCGAGCGGGCGCTAAAGTTTGTAAAGTATCGCAAGTAGACAGTTTCTCTAGTAACACGATATTATAGTCTAGAGAAAGAGTCTAAATGGCTTAAAGATATAGATGCTTTACAAAAGATTGTAAAAAAGTCGCGCTTAAAGCGCACTGTCTTAAAGTTTGTATAAATTCGTAATGAAAGCGTGTGACTTGAGTTTTCATTTCGAACATTTCTGGGGCGATCTTTGATTTTGCTGATAACAATTTTGACGATAGTGTAAATGTAATACTTCATAGTTTCATGGTGGGCAACGCATTCGAGATCTGAGAGATTCAGAAGTCATAAGGTTTCGGTGTCTATGGGCCACAATGACCGATTACCATTAAGTTGCCTGTGTGCTCGTTTGCCTACCAATGACATAAAAAAACATTTACCAAACAATTGCTAGCATGAATCTTATTTATATTGGATTCTTGTTTCTACGTCGCAAGTAAGGAACCTCTATAATTTATGTGAATTGTTCTATCAATTATCAATGAGCCAATCAAAGATCAAACACCAAGTCCATATAAAAAGATGTAACCACCGTATGTAAGCGTCGGAAACATTTCTCACGCATAATCCTCGTAGTGTTTAAATTGTCATTGTCTGGAGCGTCTGGTCGAAAAACCGAAGACCCCCCCTTAAAGGGGGGACGACACATGTAGCGGGAATCGATTGGTAATGCCTTTCCGATTGGCCGGCCGGCGTGTCTGATGGTTATTTAAAATAATGTGGAACTTGTGGTCCGTGTAGATGGAGCCGGTTTTATACAGATCACTCGGGATATTTGGGAAGGTGAACTAGTATGATTGGGGAAAGAGGAAGTAGAGTTGGAAAGTTCGGCTTTTATTTATTTATTTATGTATTTAAACTTCATTGCACATACAAATTGTATACAATTGGCGGACTTAATGCCTAAAGGCATTCTCTACCAGTCAACCATAAGACCAAACAGAAAAAAAATGAGTAGGTGCATCAATATCAGAAATAAACTACAGAAATACAAGGAAGATAACAAATAATTTCAAAAGAGGATAAATTTACATAAACGTACATAAAAATTATATAAATAATAAACATACATAAACTAATAGGTACCTACATAAACCAGCCGCACGAAGCAAAGAAAAATATGAAGGATTCCAATAATCTACGCGACCTGCTCAAACAAACCTGTTCTGCTTTTCTCTGAAATTATCGGTATTTATCACCCTGTGATTTACCTGATGGGCACACAGGCTCATAACCTGTCACACTTGAAAGAGCAAAATACCTCAGAGAATCCTTGTACTTATCTACATCGACAAAAGTGTCATTTATATGAGAAAACAGACCAGGTAAACTATAGTTGGGATTTAGTAAGAAAAAGTCCCCACTTTTTCCCCTGATGATTCCCCAGAATCCACGACCATAGGGGCATGAAAATCGCTAGATCACAACATCAGGCTACCACAGAGTTTTGATTGTTTTGACAAAATAAAAAATAAAAACAAAATTCCATCATTTATTCAGCAAATTGGCCACATAGGGGCTTTTACACGTCAGAAAAAGGATTTACCAGCGCTTCCTAGACCCATTGCTTGAGAAGAAGCTCCGCAACAAACTCAAGCAGAAGGCCTTTTTTCAAAAAATCCATGACTGGTCAATTATCATTTTAATTCTGTCATGTTGCATTATGATGATTCAATAAATAAATAAACAAATTATAACGTGATCAATATCAAAATACCATTTGAACGTCTCAATACTCGTATTTGTTCCAATCGTCTGTAATCTTGTCTACAAAATGAACTATGTGTTAGAAGAATATAAGCGCGCAATAACATCGGAGCAGTAGGTACATAGTCGCGTAGATAATGCAATACCGCGACACGGCGGCGAGGGCGGCAGCCGCACAGAGGAGGCGTTGACACTCTTTTATTTTGGACTAGAATTCTAGTTGGCGTAACAGAGCGATGAAGGCTTCTGTTTTGCCTTTTTTGGTAGATATCTAAAAAGGGCTTCGCGATTTTAGTTTAGGTTAAAAAGAGCCTACTTAGGTTACGTGTTGTTTAAACCTTACATTAATTAAGAATGAACTTTTTGAGAACATTTTAGCTGGGAAAAACAGACTTCTGGTGCCTTACAGAAATAAAAATATAAAATTTGGTTTACATAAATAAGTACAGGGTTCTACAACGTAGAAGGCACGTGCATTAAGCAATAATAGACTCTGCGTCAAGAGCTTCAGTGCTTGTGTCGTGATATATTATGTTTTCACGCTCTACCGTCTCCACGGTAGCCCTGTCCGCCGGCACAGTCGGGGCGCGTCGTCGGCTCGTATGAATAATGTGCTATCGATTGTCCTCACTATGATCCCGCAGGAGTTACGCCTCTGAGTATCATGCTCTCGTTAGTTTTCGATATTCGCTGTTAGGACACATACCAGTTTATACCAGTAAATATTCAAATATTCGAATCATTATCATCCTTACGTTTGTGAAACAACTAGCCAACAATCCATACTAATATTATAAATGTGAAAGTAACTCTGTCTGTCTGTCTGTATGTTACATCTTCACGCTTCAACCGCTGAAACTATTGAGATGAAATTTGGCATGGAGATAGTTGGGGTCCCGGGAATGGATATAGGCTACCTTTTATCCCGAAAAAACGCTCAGTTCTCGCTGGAACGCGATAACCGAATTCCACATCGTCAATCCATAATACTTGACATGATGTTCAGAAAGAAACCTACTTCCTATCTTTACGCATCTGCGAAGATATCCAAAGACGTGACCTTATGAAGTGTCTTATTATTTATTATGTACTGAGAATGAGGGAAGGCTTTTAGTCCCTCTTGTGATGATATGTTGTGGGTTGCTGTAGTAATAATGGGGTAGAAAGCTTTAAAATTATATTTTTATATTCCTAATTGGAAGGCAAACGAGCACGCAGCCAACTGATGGTAAGCAGCCACCGAAATTATTAATAAGAAATCATATATTAGATCTCGAATGCGTTGCCCTACCACGAGGCCAAAGATGGAATGCCTCTGTGCCAGTAATTTCACCGACTGCTTTAACCCCCTACCGGAACACAACAGTGCGAGCACTGCTTTTTGGCGGCAGGTTAGAGGGTTTACCCGGTGGCACCAACCCGGACCAGAAAAATGCGAATTACGATAGAGAATGTACAAAAGCAGGATAATATTCAAGTACCTGCTCTTGCTTGCCACGCTATCGCTCCCTCTAAGTGGAAACATACAAACAAGTTCTCTAATTCGAACTGTCCTTATCGTAATACCATCTAGTATTAATATATCACCCGTCCGTCCGTGACAAATGAAAGCGTCAGCCGCCGTCAATATAGACGTCGATAATTATCTATGGTGCGTCAAGCGCGAACCGAGTTTAGTCTATGGATTCTCTAACATATTATAGTTGAACACATTGAAAATGTAAGTAATTATAGTTGAACACATTGAAAATGTAAGTAGTTATACTTACTTATATTAGTGCCAGTTCTAAATTTTTAGTGGACATTCATTAACACAAAATACAAATACATATATTTATTAATGAAGAAAAATACTATCAGTCTGTAAGTCTATTTCAACAAAAAAATTAAAGTGCTAAAATTCTCGTGAATTCCAAAAATCCGGTTCGAAGGACCATAGATAATATTGTAAAATTAAACGTAATGTAGTGAATTTATTGTCTGACATTGGTCCGACTTTGCTAAATTTTAAGATTGAAAAATTGGCCCTAAAGTTTATACTATAAAAGTAGTAAAGTAATAGTTTATTAATTACTGTGGTATTTTCCAGATTGGAAACCACAGAACACAGATCGAGATAGAATGCTAAAGTTTACCTACCGCGCGTGGAAAAAAGTAGAAATTATGACCACTTTGCTCGCTTCTAACCTCAGTTCGCTTCCGACCGCCTTCCGCGACCAACGTCACATCAAAAAAAGAAAATGACTAAGTGTGCCGTAATTAACTGTACAAACTACACCAGCGTTGGTGGAGTTGGTCATCAGCAGGTGTTGGAAACCGATCTTCAAAACCAAATGTACCATCAACCAGTAAATTAACTTCTAACATCGTCGGATTAAATCTAGGAATCGATTAAAAACCGTCTTAACATTCGAATTGCGATTACCATTTCAGCTGTCAAACCTGTCCGTCACACAATATTTCTGTGCATTTAACCGCTCACATCTCGTTATAAATTCAACTTTACTTTGTTGAAAATAAAGTCGTCTTTTTTAATGAGCTTTAATTTAAGGTAGCATCCATTACTGAGCATTTCCAAACGTCAGAACTCAAAAAACGCTCCAATAGAAACGACTTTATCAGTCTACGCAAAGGTTCATTTTTGAATAGGTGTGTATGCTTGATAGGTTATGTTAAGTTGGAAAAGACAGGGTAGATTGTCAAATGTAATGACGTGGGAGTCGGTAGCTCGTCGGTTTCGGTAAATGTCACTAATGACATTAGTGTAATGAGATAGACGGTTACACGGTTTTGGGCTTCGTTACACTTTCGTTGCAGTTTTTTGTGAAGGCGGCTACTTTAATAAATTAATGAGTTCTTTTTTGTTTTAGAAGCGCGATGATCGTTTCTAATAATTCAATTTGGTTATATTTTTTAATTTTGATTCATGGAATGTGCTGCTTTTTGTCGATGAAAATATTTTTTATTTTATTTGTGATACAGTTTTGAGTTTTTATTTTTAGTGCATTTGTATTTCAGTACCTAGTTGGTACTTGACCCTGTATGTCTACTGTGCGGAAGGCGTGAGTTCGATTAACGATAGCACGAATAAGTTGTTTTTATTCAAGGCCATGGAATAAGGTTATATCTATATCAATAATTATTTATTGTTATTAAAATTTAGGACAGAGTCCGCGAGTGTAAAGTGTCCCAAAATATTAATTACACAATAGAAAATTTAATTGTACAAAGTACCCAAAAGGTCCACAGGCACCTGCGCCAAAACTCAATTATAACATCCCGTAATAAGGGATCACACCGTTAACCTCCATTAATCGGAGTCGGTTAAAAAGCGGCTCCTCGCAACATTAATTTAAACATTAATTAGAATATTAATTATTAGCTAACTCGTGTTCCGACCCGGCCGGTAGGGACGGCAGAATCACTGGCAGACTTACCTAATTGGGCCTTAGGCAATTGTTTGTTGAAGAAGCGGTACGGTCGAGTACGCTTTTGCACCTTAATTCGTTGTTATAGAGTCCAAAAGTGTACGCATACATATTAATGAACTTGACTGTACCACTACTGCCTATTTTATGTCCCACTGTTGGGCATAGCCACAGCCATCGCAGAGGGACTTCAATTCACACACGTCTTTGAATTATTTCGCAGAGATACAAGTTACCTTACCGTGTTTTAGTAAGTACTTGTATAATACTAACGAAACCATGAAAATTAAATTTTACATCACCCTTGGCCATAAAGTGGGATTTTCTGCCCGCTACGCGGAGAGAAAATCTCACTTCTTGGCCAAGGCAAGACGTAAAACTTTTGACAAACCACGGGCGGTAATTCGTAAAGCCCCAGATAGCATATTTATGGCCCTCACCTTCGGTTGCGAATTCACCACCCTAGGTCTGTAATGTACTATTATTACATAAATATACAGGAGGATTATTGTGCCACTGAGCTAACATAGTTAGGCTCTATTTTCACTTTGCTATACAGTATGAAAGACGACATGACATGCCATCTTCGTTGCTTATTGTAATTTGCATTACATGAACTCAGGGAGGTCTTTGCTTTTTGGCATAGTAAAAATTATTTACGCAAAATCTAGTCTTAAATATTGCTTTAACTACCAACTTACAATTAACTTTAACTAATATTGGATCAATTTTGGATTATGAACGTAAAAAAAAACGTTTACTTCTCAGCTCATTGAAAAATAACCGAAATCTCATGAACAGTAATTGCTGTGCCGACGTTACTTTAAACTGGCACATAAGCTCGAAGACGCGCGCGACATCTGTCGCGTAATTGAGGGATTACGTAGATAATTGAAACGGTGCGAGCGAGACAACAATATACAAGGTTGTTAAGAGGGAAAGAGACAGGTAGTGGTGCCCAGCTCCATCGTCGAGAGAACGGTTAACAACGTGTCTTCTTGTATATTGTATTATCTTACGTTTTATGCCCTATTAATCTTGCTCGAGAGTTGTTTCGCGCAGATTGAGCGATTCCCGACTTTGAAATAATACGCGCAGGGTTTTTGGCTTGCTCAGTTCTTCCCTCTTAGGCTGTTGGTTTGTTTTCGCTGCAATAAATAATTGGCGTGTAAAAGCTGAAGCGTTTTGTCGATGTCGCGTGGCGTGGCGTGGGATAACGAGATGTTTGCAGATGAGCTAATAAATGTTAATTGTCTCGATTGATAGCTTTGGATTACGCTGCGAGCCATAAAGGCGAGTTGTAGGGTGAGATTAAGGTGAAAGGACTCGAGTTACCTCGTTGTTACGAGAAGTGAGATGAGTACCTTTTAATAAAATTACGAGGGGGTTAGAGCTTGTGAATTATTTGTAGTTCTACCATAGAAGAAGGAAGGTAAACTTAGAATGACAAGCTTCAAACAAATGAGCGTACGCCCGAAATAAGTGTTAAATGCGATAATAGATGTCGCTGCCTAGATAGTCTGCATACAAATTTTAATTCCATGAGCAACATCTAGATGGTGCTGTAAATTTGAAGCTCCAGTGGCTATTTCCGATGTACGCCGTAATGTAAGGAGGTTATTGACAGTCTTATATAATTACATTGTCTCTAGTTTTACTAGATCGCTATAGATGTTATGTGAAGGTAAGTTCTGTGCAGTGGGCAATGCAAAATGAAACATGTATATTTAAAAGAGAAATGAATCATTTAAATTGGATTTTCCTCCCTCGTGACTCGCTTCATCAGCTGACCGCGGTATTTGGTACCAAACTACTTAAGTAGCATTAATTATGATTTATAAATCGATCCACAGGAAGTGTCACTCGAGACGACTGGCGCTCGCCTAATATCAATTAAAATGGTAATAAGTTTTATTAATTTGATTATTTAATGGCTACCGATGATGAGATTAACAAACCTGTATAATTTAAGAATGGATTAAATTATAGTGTTTTATTAATTTAAATAACTCTTTATCTATGACTTTAAAATGTTTCTACTGGGTTTCTGTTATAGGGTCATATTATACTACAACATGGGTTGGGGTATAGTCCCCACGCGGGCTCAGTGCGGATTGGGGACTTCGCGCACATCCTTGAATTACTTCGCAGATGCGTGCAGGTTTCCTCACGATGTTTTCCTTTACCGAAAAGCTCAGTGGTAAATTCAAATTGAATTTCGTACATAAATAATTTCAGAGGTGCGAGCCGGATTTTAACCCGCGACCCTCTGCATGAGAGGCGGTAGGTCTAACCACAAGGCCACCGAGGCAATATAGACGCGGTCTAACGTACACGTAATATGTCCCCACTTCCACGGTGTCCAATCCAAAGTTCTGTCACCGAGCGTGCGTGACAATAAGCGTTTTTAAAAAAACTTTTTTCGAAAATGTTTCTCAGTATCTAAAAACTCGTCTCGTTGTTGAGACCAGCTTTAGTGTCACGATATAAGTTTAACTTTGGATTGGACACCAATGAAGTGGGGAAACATGACATGTATCTACGTTAGGCCGGGACCATACGAAGTATTGTTTATGTATATGTATGAGGGTCATATTATAGGCTTCTCTCAAAACTCAATAGGTACGCGGGAAAGACAACAATAAAATTATTTCTGCAAAGAGTACATTGACAGTGACGTTGTTTTTAGTTAAGTACTCCCATTATAAACCACACACAACCACTTTACGTGTACGTTAAAAAATAAACTACATACCACAAACACAGTAAATAAGAGAATGCTAGGGAAGCGCTTGAGGGAGGCAACGGGAGACCCTCGCGCCGGCAGCTTTCTCGCGCAAAGACTGGCTATTGCCATACAGCGAGGGAATGCTGCCTGCGTGATGGGAACCCTTCCGAAAGGCCCTAATTTAGGTTTTTAAGTTATTGTTTACTTTTTTTTTTTGTAAAGGACCATGTGTCAAAATGGGCCTGAAACCAACCGCATTGAGAGTTATGTCAATTAATAGGTCTTAAAATCTACTTTATTTCATTATATGGGCACAAAGCCGAATTCCATTGCAGAACTAAAATATTTGTATTTTAGTCACGGTGAGTACGAGCTACGATAAATGCATTCGGAGAATATTCATATTCTGGAGGGTAGGTATTGAGCAAACCCAATTTAAAAAATGAAGGTAGGGATATTGACCGTTCCATTAATTATTCGTTCGGTGTCATTTCTTGTTGAATATAGTGTTTTACCAATAATAATATGATTTCGAGTCATTTAAAACCTCTTCTACCTAGGTATCTATTCTTAAGTACCTATCTCTATCTCAAAGAGAACCTGTTTTTTAATAGATCTTATTTACTCTGACTGAAGTATAAATATCTCAGTTCTGCAATGGAATTCGGCTTTGTGCCCATATAATGAAATAAAGTAGATTTAAAGACCTATTTAATGACTTAAGTTTCAGCTCTGTTGGTTTCAGAACCAGGCTCCATACAGAGTTGCCCATGGTCCTTTAAATGCTATTTGTTAGTTAATTTTTAATTTTTTAACTTGTTCTTTTCTGAATAAACTTATCTACTACCCAGTAAATAAATATTATTTAAAAAAAAATCATTTCACATTTGTTTTTGATGTTTAAATGATTAATTTATCTTTTTATATATTCAACTTTATCCTCGACGTTAAAACCGATGAGGTTGGGTCCTCCGCGGCGCCCTCTGCGGGCGGCGTTAGGAAGCGAACATAAAAATGCAAATGGCGTCCTTGTATCAATCATAGCATAGGATATTATTGCAGGATCCCGCTCCAAGCCGCCTCGTTTATTGTTTCCGAGGATTTCGCTTTAAATTGTGTTGAAGTGTTGCTGTGAGTGATTTCATTGTTTGTTTTATGTTTTAGGTACGTGATGAAAAAAAAATTGGTTGTCTATAAAGACGGTTTACGGAAGATAATTTTACATGATAATGTCACGCTTAGCCCGATCGTGCCTCTCTATCGCTTGTTCCGCACTCTCGCTTACACTGTATTGCGTCATGTTTTTTCACGAATTCCTTCGCAAATGCATGCAGGTTTCCTCTAGATGTTTTCCGTCATAGAAAAGCTCAGTGGTAAATTGAATTTCCCACATAGGTACTTAAGTAAACTCAGGGGAGCGAGCCGAATGTAATTATTAAACCCTCACATACATACATTTCAAACTAGGTATTTGGCAGATGCGTGCAGTTTTCCTCACAATGTTTTCCTTCATCGAAAAGCTCACTGGTAAATTGAAATTCAATTTCACACATAAGCGTATAGGTAAGTATAACTAGAGGTGATATGAATCACTGCATTTTATACCAATACAAACTTACATCTTGTACAGTCGAGTTCTCCAATATATACACACTTTTACACCCTGCTCCGTTGTAATAAGGTCCAAAAGTGATCATATATTAAAGAACTCGACTGTACAAAGTGCAAAGGGCAAAAATCGCATAGGTACTCGTATGTAAACTTACATACACGGAATTTAAGAGTACAGGAGGGCGTTTTCCCCTCCATAATCCAATGACGACGTAACACATAACCTCCCCCAGCGCGCGCGCAGTTAAGCAACACAACGTATTGGTAAGTTACGGCGCGCGGCGTCTCACTTACACCGTTGACCTACGGTCTATTATTGCTTAATCCACGCGCCATGTTAGTTGTGACCTTGTACGCGTAACAACTCGTCAATTAGGGCTGGCCCCTAATTGATTGGGTTCAGTTTATGAGGCTCGGGAGCGGTAATAAAATATATTTAAGCGTTGTAGGCATTTACAGGTAGTCTGGTGACGAAGCTTCGATCATAAATGTTCAAACATCATAAATCAAGGAATGTACATCATATATAAGATATGACGAAGGCTTCGCGGTGACGAGATCTGAGAAAAGACTCATAACATAAAACAATGATTAACTATTTGCTTGAAAGTATATATCTAACTAGCTTTTCCCCGCAACTTCGTATGCGCAGAAATATTAAAATGAAAAATCCCGTTTTTTCCCGTTCTCGTGGGAATTTCGGGAAATCCTTTCTTAGCGGATGCCTACGTCATAACATCTACCTGCATGCCAAATTTCAGCCCGATCCGTCCAGTAATTTGGGCTGTGCGTTGATAGATCACTATGTCAGTCAGTCAGTCACCTTTGAGTTTTATATACATAGATTAACGACAGTAGGCCTCCGACAAGATGGAGCGATGACCTGGCGGAGGACGCGGGAAGTCGGCGGATGAGAGCGGCACAGGACCGGTTAGAATGGCGAGCCTTGGGGGAGCCTATATGTCACTATGTCCAGCCGTGGACATCTACCAACTGACATGACAAAGACGTGAATTTCTCAAGTAGATAAGGTATTTGTAATGGATGAAATATTTGATAGTCACTTAATTATTCCATGAAACCTATACTTGGCCGTCCTGTCTGAAATATACCTAAAGGTCACTTTCTTTTTCATTCTCGTAATCAAGACGATAATTTTTATTTATTAGGTAAGTATTTGTCCATCGCTTTTTTAATGAACAATTTGTTTGGTATTCCTTTTCTTGTCCAGTTGATATAGCACTTTTCTAAAGTTACTGCAGTAACTAAGTACTGTAGAGTTGGTATAGCCCTCGCTATACGAACTCTTTAGGGCTGTAGTTTTGTAAAACGTTCTAGAACTACTAATCATTTGAATATTTAAAAAAAGAAAGCCGTTCTGGAATGTCTAGAAATAGTCTGAAGCTCATTGTAGCAACGTGAACTTGTATTTTAGGCCCCACTATAAAACCAATATAGAAGAAGTATTATTATAATTCTTGTTTCCATTTAACCTCAAGCAGTACCTCTAGCACTACCATCTGACGATCCCCCAGTTTCTCGCCACAGTATATACATACCTACATATTCGACTCATTTATTTGAATCTTTAAACATGAGAGACTTTTCGACTTACAGAGCGCTCTACGCTTTTCCCAAAAAAACCCCAAATAATTTCAAATCGCCCTACAATTTGTCCAATCTGAACAAAACCTCCATCCGTCATGAACCCACGGCGACGGTGACACATCATAACACAAATCCAAAGTCACCATAAAAACTGTCATTTATAAAAATCCACGCATTCAACGCGTATAATTTTTCGCTAATTCTAAAAACCGCGTCGACAGCCCTAACCGATCGTGCGCAGATGTGTCCACAGCTTAGCACGAGTGAGCGAGACAGATATATTGAACTGGCACGAGAGAAAAGGGGATAGAAGAAGCGAAAGAATCAATCATACGTCTCCATAGTTAAGTCTTGCGGGAGATTGCGCTAGGGTGCGCACGATTACGGGATTTGCGGTATAATAGAATATTTTGTATTTCCCATTGATATTCAGAAAGGGTTTGTAAACAAATTGCAGTTCGCGGGTCACCACGTGCAATGGAAAAAGATGAATTTTATAGATTTGTCTGTCGCAAATCGTAGCGTTTCAATGAAAGATCAATGCATATAAATGTTCAACGCGTGACACAATTGAAGATACCATGTGTTCTTCGCTATAGATGAATAAATAAGCAGATGGAAATAAAGAACGGAAATACAAGCAAGCACCTGATGGAATGTGGATATAATATAGACATATTTTTGAGAGCGAGTAGGTAACATCAATGGCGTTTCTACGCGTTGCCGGTCGTAGGAAGGACTTAGCAAGAAGTTTATCAACGCAATACAAAGCAGTACTAAAGGGTAGAGTTAATTTTTTTTGGTGTTCAAAGTACAGTTTTAGACCCTATCATCACTTTCTATCAGGTGTGATCAGGGTCAAACGCAAGCCCAATTGTAATGAAAAAAATTGAGCACCATAAAAGAACATCACACTCTGAAAACAATAAGAAAGCTGCCAGCAATCGCAAAAAGGCTATATTTTTAGGAAAAACAATATCCATGGTAAAAACCTAGATACTTATGCACTGATAACTTTCTGGATTTTTGTTTATCAATAATTAATGATTTAGAGAAGAATCGAAAACAGCTGGAGGAGCTTCTGGTCCATGAAGGATCTTATGAAGGGAACCCTTCCCATTTCTTTGAAACGCCAACTCGTGGACGTATGCATCTTGCCTGTTTTAACCTACGGCGCCCAATCATGGTCATTAACTGAGGCACAAAAGTCCAAGCTCAAGGTTTGTCAGAGAGCAATGGAGCGCAGTATCTTAGGCGTCCGAAGAACTGATAGGATACGGAACTCAGAACTGCGCTCCAAGACTCAGATTGCCGATGTTGGGGTACAGACTGCCAAACTAAAGTGGAACTGGGCTGGACACGTCTGCCGTATGCACGATGACAGATGGGCCAAATTAGCCACCGAATGGCTACCTCGGGACGGACATCGTTGCAGAGGCAGACCTAGACGGAGATGGCGCGACGACCTAGACAAGTTTAGATCGGGTTGGCCAGAACTGGCAAAGAACAGAGAGGAGTGGAAGAGAGGAGGGGAGGCCTTTGCCCAGCAGTGGGATCTAATAGGCTAGATAAGATAAGAAGAATAATTAATGAATTTAATGACCAAATACTCGCTGTAATAACAACGTCGAAGACGTCACATTCGCATTCCATCCATCACCGAAGGGGCGGGGAGTTTTAATAACACAATCAATACAACATATTGACCGCAGGGCGCCAAATTAGCATGACAGCGGAGGCCTGCGCAGATGGGGCTCCGATTGGCTCCGGCACATGGCCCGTTTAATATCGTCCTAATGGAGTATTAAATATGTCCAAAGATAATGTTTTTTTGTTAGTTATCCGTCATAGACAAAGATGCACGGCAGCGGTTGTCATTTTTAGGGTTTTTTTGTAGGTTATATTTTGGATGGTTTTTCTTTTTTTCAGTTCAGTAAAGCTAGTGTTTATTTTGTGTTGGCAGAAGTTGCACGTTGTCTGCCAATAGTTATTTTATTACTCTAAATTGTTTAGTTGGGATCTTTTACTATCTAAAGTCCCGCGCCTTCACATTTCAAAACGCTTCAATGTATTTAAAAAGCACCACCAACACCCCCAACACATGTGTGCGTGCTGAGACAGCCATCAACTATGCGTTGAGAGTGTTGGTGGTGCTTTTTAAATAATGATAAAACATTGAAATGTGAAGGCGCGGGACTTTAGATATAGTAGAAGATCTCTGACGGAAAGCGATATTTAAAGGTTGTATCTAATAGGTAATCAAAAAGTAGTGCTTGAAATATTAGTATGTTTATCCAAGTTGCGTTTGTCGTCGATAGATTTGATTACTTTTCCAAACGAGCACCATGTCGTACGTAAGTCGTAGGTAGGTATGTATTTGATCATTAGTTATGTTATTAACAATTTGATGCAGGATTTTCAACCTTATCTCGATTTATTTTAACTAACAAGTGATCGGGAGTGATCTCAGTAGAAAAATAATCTGTAAAACAGATTTGGGTAACTCAGTCTCGTGATCGGTATTACGGAGCTATTGATTCATAGAATGAAGAATAACATTTCGCGTCCTAATAAGAAAAATATACTTTGTTGCATTAGTAATAGGTACATACTAATGATTTTCTTTTTTATATCATTGGTATAGGCAAACGAGCGCACAGCTCACCTAAGTGATCACTGCGGCCCATGGACACCGAAATCCTATGATCCCCATTAGGAAACCATAGGATCTCGAATGCGTTGCCTACCCTGAGGCCCAAGATGGAATGCCTCTGTGCCAGAAATTTCACCGGCTGCCTTAACCCCCTACCGGAACACAACAGTGCGAGCACTGCTATTTGGCGGCAGGTTATCGGGGAAAGACAGCGGTACCTCCCCGGACGGACCTAGCACCAGACCCTACCACTAGCGAAAACAATTTTTCACCGAGAGTCAGATTTCAGAGTTCCAAAAATACTTAAAAACTTAAATACTTGTTCTCGTCTATAATGTTTAACAAGAGCGTCGATATTATTGAATCCTTATCTGTTCATTTGATTATGAACTCGACGATACACCTTGTACAAATATGTCTCATATTCCCCCCCATACAAGACGCTACACTGTGAACACGTGCGCACCTGTAGATAACACACCGATAGCTCCATATTAGTTCGACATATTTATGCAATACATGCGGTACACATGTCGTGATTCATAATGAACGTACATTTATCTGGTTCATGCGAAGTATGGCACCTATTTGTTTGTTTTACAGGAAGATACTGTGTTAATTAAAAGGAAAATTTCGGTTATCGAGACCACGGTAAATTCATGTCGGTTAAATTCATTTAAAAGTGACGTGTAAAAGTGCGCAGATGTGGCCTATTTGTTGAATAAATATTTGTCAGAGGCTATCTAAGCCGTGGTGGCCTAGTGGTTCGACCTACCGCCTCTCATGCTGAGGTCCTCACGATGTCTTTCTTCACCTTAAACGTAAACTTAGGGGTGCGAGCCGGAATCGAACCCCCGACCCTTGGCATGAGAGACGGTAGGTCGAACCACTAGGCCACCACGGCTTTTTAGACCACTATTAGAACTATGGCAGTTAATGTGCTAAATTGGCAACATGCCCCTCGGAGGACAGCAAGCGCGCAAGCGGCAGTTTCACTCGCGGTGGTGACCCTCATAGAAGTGTGACATATTTATTTATGCCCAAGTCAGGACTTCAAGATATAACGGATGATTTTTGAAGGTACCTAAGGTCTAGATTTAAATCATTTGGATACGCATAAAGCTCGAATGGCCCGGCCCGAGCGGCAACAGGAAGAGGCAGGGCTGCAGCTAGATGGACTGACGACGTCACACAAATCGCCGGCAAGCAATGGATGAAACATGCTGAAGACAGAGAAAATTGGGCGTCCCTGGAGGAGGCCTTCACTTCGGAGGGGTTCTCTTCTCACTAAATGCTTAATTAAGTACTTTTCTATTCTAAAATAAAATAATTTATGGATACAATAATATAAATACAAATTCAGATTTAAAATACTATAATATTACAATAAATAAATAAACTAGTTTTTTAATAATATTAAGTATACTAATGCGACGAAATTAATCTTTTTTGACAATGAAAATGAAAATGAAAATATTTATTCAGCAAATAGGCCACATCTGGGCACTTTTACACGTCACTTTTAAATGAATTTAACAGAAATGAATTTACCAGCGCTTCCTAGACCCATTGCTTGAGAAGCGCCGCAACCAACTCAGCAGAAGGCCTTTTTTCAAAATTTAAACATATAGATTTACATTAAATTTACGAAGAAGAAGAAGAATTTATTTGCTTGAACATGTTGAATAGAAGGTGACATTTCGTTTACTTATGTACATTGTTCTATCGAAAATTCGACATGCAAATATTAAATTTAATATAACGTTATATCAATATACTACAAAGCAATTTAATTATTCTATAAATTAACAAAACGCATAATATTTATTGCTTATTATTTGTTTTCAAGATTTACAAATTCATTCACATTATAAAAACAGTGACTTTCAAGAAATTTCGTGAGTGCTCTGTTAAAGTCTTTGCCATTTAATTGTTTGATATGCTCAGGTAGGTGATTATAAATGTAGATACACATGTGATATGCATTTCTTCTGTAAATATCAGAGCGACACAGAGGTTGAAATAACACATTAACATATTTAGCTCTTTGAATGCCTCCGAACACTCCGAAATTGCAAAAATGTAGTTTTAGTAATATTAACGTGAAGATTATTATTATACATCCAATTTATTACATCGATTAAAGCATTATTAATGTCCGATTCATATGTATCTGGATTGTTCCCCTTTACAATGATTGTTGTGTCGTCTGCAAATAATATGCTTTTATGTTTTGTGGCCGACGGAAGATCGTTTATGTATAGCAAAAATAAAAGTGGTCCCAAATTGCTTCCTTGAGGCACGCCAACCTGGTTCGTCCTGAATTGAGACGTTAATATGTATAAAAATACATATATAGGTACATACTAAAATCACATTTAAGGGATGTATAGTCCCTAACTTACACTTATTGAACTCACTATTGACATTGAAATAAAATAATGACTACAGTTAAAATAATAATAATTGCGGCCATCTCACATTTCTAGTAAAAGGTACCAAAAGCCTCTTCATGTTGGCTTCGGCCCCATGAATGCGAATGACCGGGTCCCCATGGGCCCGTGACATGAAAATGTACCAACAAATAATAATAATAATCATAACATGAAAAAAAATGTATTTGACTGTAACGCATTTATCGTAACTAATAATACTTGAAAAATTTATATAATTTCTTATTGACCTTGTGGTGAGAAATAAAAGGCTTTTTTATTTTTATTTATTATTTTATTAAAGCTCGAATTGATTCCAAATGGACCCTAAACAGTCCTAATGACGCCACAGATAAAAGAAAATGTCGCACATGTAGATACTATCTCTCTCCCTCTCTGGCTCAGTACCATATTAAATTATCTTGATGGATGACGCAGTAATTTAATTTTAATGTGTTTTGATACTTTTTATGAATGCCTAATAGCGTTACGCCGTTTTTGAGATTCAAAATGCAATTGTATTATAATTTGCGAGCTCGGGGGTGCTTATTAATTTTTAATGCAGCTGTCAGTTTGTGTGGAGCGAAATATTAATATACTAAAGTACTTACTTTATTAGTGAAACTATTTAGTGATCGACCACACAGCCTATAAACAAAAAAAAAAACATTTTCTTTTGAAGATTTCAACGTTTTTTAGGGTTCCGAAGTCCACTAGGAACCCTTATAGTTTCGCCATGTCCGTCCGTCCGTCCGTCCGTCCGTCCGTCCGTCCGTCCGTCCGTCCGTCCGTCCGTCCGTCTGTCCGCACTATTGCTCGGAGATGCTTAGTTCTAGAAAGCTGTAATTTGGCATGAATATACATATTAGTTACGCTGATAAAGTGGTACAATAAAATTTTGAAATATATTTTTTTATAGGGTACCTCCCCTACTCGTAAAGTGGGGATGTAATTTTTTTTTCTTGCGTACCCCATGGTGCGGCATATCGTTGAATAGGTCTTAAAAAATATTGTGGGTTTGTTAAAACCATTTTTTGATTAAGTGATGCGTTTGTGAAATATTAAGCTTTAAAGTGCTATTTTTTGTTAGAGTCACGTGTCCCCCCCCCCTGCCAGCTAAAAGGTGGTATTTGGATGGCTGAAAAAAATCACGGTTATGGCATATATAACGTAGTTGAAAGGAAAACTATCACAGCTAAGTAGGCTGTACAAACTTACGAGTCATAGTCGACCAACTTATGAAATGATTAAAAAACCAATGATTTTTCTCGAGCGGCAGGGGCGTCGGGCGGGCACGTCATACCACAGGCTAGCTAGATGCTAGTAAGTCTTAGAAAGGTACTGTGGGCATCGTCAACTTCGGAACCCTATAATTTGCGCGTGGCCCGACACGCACTTGGCCGGTTTTTTAGATGGAACAATTTGAAATTACCCATCGATTTAACTAATTTTCTCGTTTTATTTTTTTCAAACTCTTTAGTTTGAAAAAAGAAACTCTAGAAAGAACCCAATTAAAATCATTCTGTATAAGTACAGTCACCAAACATTTAAATCCGCCTCATAAGTCATAAAGTGGCTCGACAATGGCGTTTATCTCCAGATCGCTATGCTAAGTGCTACCGCGTTACTTTCGTGCGCCCGCGCAGTGCGCAACACAAGTAGCAGACAGAAGGTCCACTCGCCCTTCTCAAGTTTTTTAAATGACAAGCCTGAAGATCTTTTAAGTTCTTACGAGTAGGATGCTAGCTAGATCTTGCAAATGCACCGCTAATTAACTGTCATTTTTTGCTTATTTTTCTTTATTATTTGTATTTTTGTTATTTAAACTTGTTGAGTTTATTTTCTTCATCAATGAGTTTCGTAGTACCTAACTAAATAAATCAATTAACTTGTTGATAGGTATATGAATTTCTTGAGCTATAAAACGGCCTAACATGGCGGTTATAAGCGTTGGAGTTATTTCAAGCTCCTGCAAAATAAGTTTGTGTACGCGTGGAGCAATATCGGACAGGGTTGAAACATTACCATCTGGGAGTGTTTAATTTGTGTCCGTAGGCTTTATTTGCATAATGCGTGTAAATGATACCGTTTATACTTCGGACAGGGATTAATAGGTTTCGTAACACTTCACAATTAATTTTAGTAAAGTTGTAATGATCAAGCAAAGTTTAGTAGTAATTATTTTTTCGAGTCGTCTTTACAGTATTTTTGTATGTTTTAACATAATGAACCAAGCTAAAAATATGTTAAGTATTTTAGGTACAGTCAGCAGCAGAAGTAGATAAGCTGTCCAGGTGTTCAAAATGACCTACACACGCCCTTAACGTCTTAAGAATAAGGTCGTGTGTAGGTCATTTTGAACACCTGGACAGCCTATCTACTTCTGCTGCTGACTGTACCTAAGGCGCACTTGCACCAAGCCACTAACCTCGGGTTAACCTCTTAACCCACGTCAAATTCATACAAATAAATTCGAAAATTCAAAATTCAATCATTTATTCAGCAAATTGGCCACATAGGGGCACTTAAAATCTGAAGTTAACAGCTCAGTAAATTTGACACTTAAGTCTTATAATGTTAGGTTTACTTTTGTATAAAATATTTATCTTGACACATATTATAAAGAGGCGTTATTAGCATATTGGAACGTATTTTCTAATGTCAGTTTGCTCCGTATATTTTGACATATTCTGTTAGGCACCGTTCGTCCATATGTTTATTAGAAGTCAATGAATAAAATTAATGCATTATTGATTTCCAAGCCACCAGCTATCAAATGAAAAAAAATCATAACCTCAGATAACAACACGAAAGGGCAAAAACATGGTGGCTCACTGATTCAATGGTTTACTGCCACCAATAAAGATGATAGCTGGAATTTGCATTTTGAGTATGACAGGGAGCAATAAGTCGTTTGGTATAGGCGTCCTTAACTTTAGGGCTCCAATCGCTAGCGATCGTGACGTCCGAGGCAGTAAAGTTACGATCATCTATGGCCCGCTTTTATTTATTTTATATCAATTCATTTTAATTTACAAACTATTTTAAAGTCTTAGGTAGGTACAGTAAGTATAATCCATACTTCGGTCACAGAATATTTAATAGTACTACATACAGAATGGCCACGGAATCAACCGCCTGAATCTAGCGGGCGCGAAACTCGCGCCCAATTAGCCCTCACCGTCATTTGTTTCATCCGGAGATGGAGAGTGGATCATTGGCCCGCGTAGTTGGTACACACACATTTACAAGTGTACAGACGTCCTCGCAAGCACACTTCATTTGAATTTTGTTCGAAATCGTGCTTTTATAGGCCGTGTCCGTCCTGTGCTCCGGTTACGCGACTTCGGTTATCGCTTTCCCGCGTGAAACAGGTATATGTTTTTTCGGGATAAAAAGCAGTCTATGTCCTTTTCCGAGTTTGTAACTATCTCCATAGCAAATTTCAACTAAATCGGTCAAATGGGTGAAACGTGAAGGGGTAACAGACAGATAGACAATTTAAAAAATCAAAACCCAAAGACAAAAAAAAAACAAATGTCCTGAACTATTTTTATATAGAATACACTCGTTTGTCGTTTATTTCCTAAATTATTATAAGTATCATGACATATTTTTCATACATATCCCGAGCAATTTCTTAAATATCCATAACACAAAGCCGATTAAACGTATTCCGTATAATTCCCCACTTAATAATCCTTCATATTAACTTAATAAAATAAACAATCGCTCCGAATTAATTGCGCCAGCGCAACACATGTGTAAACACAGGACCCTCCTAAATCGCTCTTGGGATTAATTTATCGAATCTCAAATGAGCTATGACACCCGAACACCCATATAGGGGAATCAAAAAAACCAACTTACCTCTACGTACTAAAACTCCTTAAGTCAAGATAAATAAAGTTGAAAAACGTCTGGTTCGAAAGCAAGCTGTGTTGGTAGAGAATCGAAAACCCAAAACTGTAATCTGCATACTACTTACCTCTTAGCTTAAGTTAGTAGAGTTGAAATTCGTCCGATTTCGTAGCAGGTTGTGTTGTAATTCCAGCCCCCTTTGGCATGGTTTTTGAGCACAATTTGCAAATAGGGATGATCCTCTATACGTTTAACGTTTAGCCATACAAAGGCTTTGTCGGAACTAATGACTCGAACGCACGATAGATGGCGGTGTTAATGTGTAGTGGGTGAATTTAAAAGTAACGGTAAATGCGTATTAAGTTAATTGTTTCAATAGTAATAGGTTGCATGTGTTTTGCGAAATAAAAGTATGTATATACTTTGAACAAATCCAATTTGCAGTAACGCAATAGTGAGATGAAATAAAGATACCTAAACATTTAACAACATATTTTTAATTTATAAAATATATTGTTACCCTGCTCCCAATTAGCTATGAATAAGTTCTATATATATAGCCGTGGTGGCCTAGTGGTTCGACCTACCGCCTCTCATGCCGAGGGTCGGGGGTTCGATTCCGGCTCGCACCTCTAAGTTTACTTATGTGCGAAATTCAATTTGAATTTACCACTGAGCTTTTCGGTGAAGGAAAACATCGTGAGGAAACCTGCACGCATCTGCGAAGTAATTCAAAGATGTGTGTGAAGTCCCCAATCCGCTCTGGGCCGGCGTGGGGACTATAGCCCAAACCCTCTCGTGATCAGAGGAGGCCTGTGTCCAGCAGTGGGACGCAAATAGGCTGTAGTAGTAGTAGTAGTAGTAGACGTTCTATATGTAAATCCTTTGTTCTGATATTTTTTCTTTAAGTACTTACCTACTGTGTGGTGTTCAATATCTTATGTTGGTTCAATAGGGTGACGGCAGGGTGAAGAAATCGAAATTCTAATTAGTCCGTCAGTCAGGTAATAAAAAAATATATGTCACGTATTTTTTTGTTTTATCAAATTAACAAAGAATGACTAAGTTAAAACGCATTAAAGTTGGAGAGTGGGGGCTAACTACGTCACCGTTAGATATAAATCGTACCTAACCGTGACGTCACGCGACATTTCAATTCAATATATCTCCGTATAAGTTTGATTACGTGAAAAAAGAAAAAATACGTGTCCAATACTTTGCAATAATCTTCCTGATAGACTAAGAAAAAAAAAGTTGTCGTCATCCCTATTATGTTCTGTTTGACAAATATCTAAGTCGTGAAATGCGAAACATAATTGACGTATGCAACTCGTGAAAAGAGTAGGGTAACCAGAATATTACTAAAATTAGTTTTCATATTGTTTAAATATTTTAAAAGTGAATTGAATACTGATGATGATTATTATTTCTTGGTAAGTAAGAAATGTAGCTTTCTGGATGCCAATTAAAAGTATTTCAACACTGTGTAGTTATTTATTACTTTGACAGACATATCAAATCTAATTACGAAGGGTATTCTTAAATTACGTCATTACAGTTATTCCAGCTGTCAAATGTTGCATTCTCGAGCTGACTGGCGAAATGTATCCATTCCATTTGCCGCGTTATGCGCGGTTCACTGCATATCGCTCCCTCGGAGTGTAATCAATGGAAACAATCGCAGGATCAAAATATAAGAAAATGTATATTTAGAATTCTATGGGTTCTTAGTTTATGTTGAGCTTTGATTATTTTGAGTTTTGATCAATTGTTTTATTCTTGCGAAATGCTATGAGGTTCAGTTATTTTATGTAGTGGAAGCGAAAGACACAAATAACGTTAGAAATATCAATATCGTACTCATTTCATGAGAAAGAAAGAAAATAGCAAGGTTTTCGTTATCGTCTACTACAGGTTTACACAACTTAGAAGGCGCGTGGATTAAGCAAAAATAGACTCTGCGTCAACGGCTTAAGTGCTTCACCGCGCGCCTTCCAAGTTGTGTTGTACATTACCTAACTATGGAATAAAGCTCTTAATTTGGGTTTAATAAAAAAAGACCTAAAACCAAAATAAATTAAAACCCATTGCGATAGTAGCGCCAATTTTAACAATACAATTTAATTACTATTTAAAAAAATCTGTTTTGAGCAAATCGTGATTGTCTCTCAAAACGTTACCTAATTATCTAAAAATATCACATTTCCAAAATTTTTTTAAACTGCTCAGATTTGAGCGCCGTTATAATGCTCGCTCCACTTTGCGCCGCCGACGCGCTCCCCAAATGGTAAGTATCACTTAGTATAATGTGATTTGTACCCTCGTGTAGGGAAGATTTTAATTATATCAGTTTTGTATGACGCCGTTAAACTGGGGTGTTCTGTTGTCGAATGATCTATTGTCAGTGTAACGATATGCGAACGTTTGAAGTGAATGTTTGGGAGGAAAGTCTTGTAGAGGGTGCAGCTTTATTTTTATAGCAAATGTGGAATTTTAAATAAGGAATTATAGTGACAGTACGGAGGAATGTTTTGTGGAAAAAAGTCGTCTTGTAATTATTATATTTGACGTGAGTAGGTACTTAATGATAGAGTCGAAGTATTTACATAATTCTTATTAAGTAGCAGACTTACGCCCGGTTCCTATATCCAAACAACGCCTCGTTTTGCCTACGGACGGTTAAAATTTGACAGATTCTCTATGGAACAAATGTCAAAAATCAACCGTCCGTAGGCAAAACGAGGCGTTTCGTGGATATAGGAACCGGGCCTTAGTTAATTTACTCCGAAAGACCGAGAATCTTTATAGTTAAATTTTCAAACGGATTCTCAATAAAATCTTGATTTTTTTTAAAATCCGATTATAAATTGATAATTAATTTTATGTACCTAAACTATTATTATAACAATTTTCTTGTATAATTTCCATTCAGTAACAATATATTGCCATACAGTGAGGGAATGCTGCCTGCGTGATGGGAACCCTACCGAAAGGCCCTAATTTAGGATTTTAGGTTATTTTTTGCTTTAGTTTTTCTTAGTTCTGTAAATTTAAATGCTATTTGTAGTTTATTTTTAATTTTTTAACTTGTTATTTTCTGAATAAACTTCTTTTTACATTAATACTAAATAATCAAGCATACAATAAAGGAAAGTCAATCCCAGACACCCTTGACAGCGCTAAGCGTGCGTGACCGCAGCGCGGGGCAGCGCTATAGGGTCACACCCCAATTAGTTAAAAATAAAAAATAAAAACGGCCCTCGGAGCGTTGTGTTCGCATAATTGATCGCTCGTTTAGTTTTAAACGCGTTTTGTTTATGCATCATTAGGGCGATGACAATTTTAAAGTATTTTTCTTTTTTTTTGCGAGATGAGTTGCTTGAATGTTGGAGAAATTGTGACTAGTGATAGAAATTGTGACTAGTTTTTTTTTTAATTATTATTATTATAGACGGACAAACAGGCAGACGGCCTACCTGATGGAAAGCGGTTACCGCCGCCTATAGACATTTGTAGACATTAGTAGGTTTAGGTTCGCGAAAAAGATTTCTGAAAAGTATATGCAAAATTATCAAAAACATACCTACGATGATACCTTCTATAAAAACGTGTATATCGTAGGTAAGCAAGTAACCGTACTACTACAGCCTATTTGCGCCCCACTGCTGGGCACAGGTCTCCTCTCATCACGAGAGGGTTTGGGCTATAGTCCCCACGTAGGCTCAGTGCGGATTGGGGACTTCACACACATCTTTGAATTACTTCGCAGATGCGTGCAGGTTTCCTCAAGTAACCGTACATAAACACAAAAAGCTTCAAATGTTTCGAAAATTCTTTGAAACTGTCTCACATTCTGCAGAACCGGTGGCCAGCCTGGCCAATCAGCCAGTGAAGTGGTTAAATTCAAATTCGTATTTGGAATACTCTCTAATGCACCCAGTGTTGTCAGTACACAAAACCAGCAACGCAGTTGCCAGCCAGTAGCAGTTAAATTCAAAAGTACGTTCCAAATTAATCGTCTCCCGAACCATTCCCGAGCTGACGGTTGCGCGCTAATCCGAGCGCGATCGCGCCGCTAAGTGATTGACTTTTCAATCTTTGTAATCGGATTACACTCCCCGGTTAATTGTGCAGTGCATGAACCATTGTCGAGGCCGGCTTATATTCATAGTAGTTATAGTTTCGTTTCGGCTTGATTAGGTTTCTGAACGGTAGCTGGGAGTCAGTAAAAGGGCCTTTTAAAAAGGCGGTCTCGCTATTTACATCTTTGACTCCACGCAAAAATCCTTTTGTTTTGCCGTGAGTCTGAGTTCGGAAGCTCGATTGTTGAACGTGGTTTAAATGAGGATATATACAATGTACATAAATGTAGAACAGAAGTACCTAGGTATTCATGTTAGTGATTGATTTGTCAATTTATACTTTATACCTACCTGCTAACCAACTGATGCGCGGCGGGCGTTACGTTCACAATGTTTAAGTATTTTATAAATATTATTAATGATTATTTTATAAATTCTCATTAATGCATGTCCTTTTCCTGCATTACATATTTGTACACCCGTTGCGGGTAAAACATAGCGATAAGTTATTATTATAAACCGCCTATTACCTATTGTAACCTATGTTTTACAAAAAAAAATGTACCCGTAAAACGCTCGCCGCTGCGGCTACCGCCCAAAGTCGTGGCCAAGCGGTAAAAAAGGCCAAGTGAGCCACGTACCGGGAGACGAGCTGTCGGTAGGCCTCCAACAAGATGGAGCGACGACCTCGTGAAGGTTGCGGGAAACCGGTGGAAGCAAGTAGCACAGGACCGGTCTGAGTGGCGAGCCTTGGGGGAGGCCTATGTCCAGCAGTGGACGTCTTTCGGCTGAAATGATGATGATGATGATGAGCCACGTACCTTCACTTGTGACTCGGTCATGCCGAGGGCGTAGGCCAGCTTGGCCCGCTCCGGCCCGGCGAGGTACTTGGTCTGCTCGAAGGTCTTCTCGAGCGCGAAGATCTGCTGCCCGCTGAACGTAGGCCGCGTGTGTTTCTTCTTGCCGTCTTTGTCCATGCCGGCTTGTGCGCACGCGCTTAGCGCGCCGTTGCTCACTGCAACAATAGCAAATAAGAATGAAGATAGTGAAGATCCATGCTTAAATTATAAATGCGAAAGTAACTCTCTCTGTCTATTACCTCTTCACGCTTCAATCGCAAGACCGATTTAGATGAAATTAAGTATGGAGATGGTTGGAGTCCCAGGGAAGTTCATAGGCTACTTTTTATCCCGAAAAAACGAATGGTTCCCGCGGGAACGCGATAACCGAATTCCACAGGCCTTCTCTCATCACAAATATAATTTATCTAAGATTATTTTTACTAAAAATATGTACTTAATTCTAACTTAGTGAATGCATGTTTCTTTTTGCACATTGTTGGCACTTTTTTGCAAGTTGTGTTTTCCTATAATTAGATAAGCATCCAGCATAAGCCTTTACTTATTAAATAAATGATTCACATGATGTATTATCTGTTGGTAATCCTAAAATAAATAAATAAATCACAAGAGCGAGAGATGTTTAGGCTGTAGTCCTCACGCGCGGATGGAGAATTTTAATCCAATAAAATCATCTCATCCTTAAACACACGAGCGAACATTGACGAAAACAGAAACGAACCGGCTCATCCAAAACAGTAAACAAGTACAGTCGCGGCCCCCCCCCCCCCTCGCGGTAAGCTCGCGCGCAAACGCTCAATTCAATTCCACTTAATTTATCGCCTGTACCGTCGACAAAAGTGGCCATAAGTCTCCATTTTGATATAATTAAGTCCTTAACCGAATTATTTATAAATTGTAACGTGATATTGACGCGTATTTTGACGCTGGAACGGTGTTAACTCATCTTTTAATGTAATTAATGCTGCTACTGTAATTGTAGTTTATTACTTTGTTTATTTATTTAAGTTCATACACGTATTAAATTCAACCTTTTGTAGATTATATTAACACTTCGTCCCGCGTAAACTTAGAATTTGCGTAACTGTAAGTACATATAGGTAGACAGTTATAGTTATAGAAGTATTGAAAAATTGGTTTGACCCGTGGAAAACCCATTCCCGTGGAAATATCGGGATAAAAGTATCCTATGTTATTGCCCGGGTCTCAAACTATCTCCATACCAAATTTCATCCAAATCGGTCCACTCGTTGCGATGTGAAGGAAGGACAAACAAACACGTGTTCAAACACCTTCACATTTATAATCTTAAGTGTAGATGGATGATCGTTTTCCTGCTTAATATTTATTTCGTCTAACATGACTTCTAGAATTTTTCCATTTATTTCATGTTCATGGCTTATGCGTACATTTTTAGGGTTCCGTACCTCAAAAGGAAAAAACGGAACCCTTATAGGATCACTTTGTTGTCCGTCTGTCCGTCCGTCTGTCAAGACCCTTTTTCTCAGGAACGCGTGGAGGTATGAAGCTGAAATTTATATCAATTACTCAGGTCTACTGTCCCTTGAAGCTGTGAAAAAATCAAACTTCTAAGCCAACGCAATCAAAAGATACAGCCGTTTATGCCGCAAATTTTCGACACTTGCAAGGGAATCAAAACCTACAGGGTGCTTCCCGTGAACTCAGAATCTTGAAATTTGGTACGAAGCAACGTCTTATAGCATAGATAAAGGAAAAATTACGAAAACCATAAATTTTTAGTTACATCACATAATATATATTTTTTTAATAATTTTAACCTTACTACCCATTTCCTCATAAACGCGTAGAGGTATTAAATTGAAATTCATACCAAATACTCAGGTCTATAATACCTTTAAGCTGTAACAAAATCAAACTTCTATGTCAACGCAATCAAAAGAAACAGCAATTTAAGCTGCATATTTTGAAACTCGCAAGTACTCGCAAGGGAATCAAAACCTAAAGGGTACTTCCAGTCGACCTAGAATCTTGAAATTTGGCATGAAGCAACGTTTTATAGCACACATAAAGGAAAAATTCCGAAAACCTTAAATTTTTAGTTACATTACAAAATATATATTTTTTAAGATCTTTGTCTTAAATTTATGCTACTCCATCTTTCCCCATTGTAATGTTATGAATTTCATTTTGCAATAAAAATACCATAGTTATGACTCGATTGTCGTAAAGAACGAACTTTGTAAACCTTACAGGTTTGTACGGAACCCTCGGTGCGCGAGTCCGACTCGCACTTGGCCGGTTTTTAACTATTATTTGACGTTTATTTAAGTGTCAATAAGTACACAATTTCTTTTGCTTATACAAACTCTTGAATCTGAAACCATGAAACAAGTACTACTACTATTACAGTCTATTTGCGTCCCACTGCTGGGCACAGGCCTCCTCTCATCACGAGAGGGTTTGGGCTATAGTCCCAACGCGGGCCCAGTGCGGATTGGGGACTTCACTTCACACACATCTTTGAATTAATTCGCAGATGCGTGCATGAAACAAGTACTACTTTTTTAAAACCGGTATAAACCATCAAAGAGCTCTCTCGTCTTTTTCGTGGCAAAAACAAACACAACATTTTTTTATCAACCATCCCCTGATGGGTCGTTTTATTCATCATTTTCATTTCACCCCCTCCCCCGCCCCGGACACGCTTCATCAAAACAGAACGGTGACGCGAGCTTTTTGAGCTTTTATTTCACTTTTTATAATACAGTTGAGCTTTTTTAATTTTTTCGCGGCTTTGGGGAGCAATGGAAGGCATAGTTTAACTTTAACCGTGAAAAACTCGTATTTAAATTTAAAAAAAAACCGAATCCTGTCGCCAAATAGCAGTGCTCGCTCTGTTGTGTTCCGGTAGGGGGTTAAGGCAGCCGGTGAAATTTCTGGCACAGAGGCATTCCATCTTGGGACTCAGGGTAGGCAATTCGAGATCCTATGGTTTCTAAATCGGGGATCATAGGATTTCGGTGTCCATGGGCCGCAGTGACCACTTACTAGCAGGTGGGCTGTGCGCTCTGTGTGTAGTTTCAAGTTACTTTACATAGTTGGTATAGATACTCGTATAATCGTTTTTTCATTGACTTTTGCGTTGTGCATGCCTGTATGTTAGGTTGTCTGTCACTGCGTCCTAATTTTGGGCTCTATTAAAATTTTAGTACTTATAGTTTACAAGTAACACAGGACCGGTCTGAGTGGCGAGCCTTGGGGGAGGCCTATGTCCAGCAGTGGAACGTCTTTCGGCTGAAATGATGATGATGATGATGATGACTTATAGTTCCGAGGATTAATATCATTAAAACCAAAGGGTTTTTAATAATATGTGATCCGTCATCGACATTCGATTATACTCGTACTTAGTTATAAGTCGACGTAGTAGAGTAGATAATATATGTCATATTCAAATAAGTAGCCTAGATACCAAACGCAAACCGATGCACTTGAATTGAAATGGTATTAATTTTATTTCGGCTTCTACTTAACAATTACTTTGGCAGTGATCCAGAATTATATGGCATGGGAAAATTCAACATATCTCAGATTTACAGCGTGTCATAATAATTTGGGAGTGAACTGATATTCGAACCAGAGTCTATCAGTAGAGGAAATTCTTTGGGAAGGGTTAAAGTCCTGCTCCTGAATTTAAACATTACAGTCAACCATTATTTGTACCGATTTTATGCCCGTGACTTCGCCCGCGTGGAATTCGCTTATCGCGTTCCCGCGGGAACTATGCGTTTTTCCGGGATAAAAGTAGCCTATGTCCTTTCCCGGAACTCCAACTATCTCCATGACAAATTTCATTCAAATCGGTCGTGTGGTTGAAGCGTGAAGAGGTAACAGACAGACAGACAGACAGAGTTACTTTCGCAGTTATAATATTAATATGGATATCTAAATTAATCTTTCGGAGACGTTGTCTATAAGTACCGTAATACTGAAGAGAGGCCGAATAAAAAATACTTGAACCCGACGTGACTCCAACTCTCTCCATACCAAATTTCATCCAAATCGATCCAGCGGTTGAAGCGTGAAGAGGTAACAGACAGACAGAGTTACTTTCGCATTTATAATATTAGTATGGATATACGGTCGCGGAAGTACTTACTGTATACGAAAGATTTACTCGCAGTCTCAATGTAAGTACCTACCTCCCGTGCAAAACCGGGGCAGACCTAGTTAGTGATATAAATCACAGATAAGATATTACGCGGGACTTATGTGGTCCAGAGGGTTGCATTAATAATATTAATATTAATAGGAGGTGCCTGTTTATGTCGGCCATTTTGGATTTACGAGTTTTATCCTACATTCCTTCCTACTTATTTACGGCCTGAATATTTTAGGTAATTTAATTAGATTGAACCAGTTGTTAAAAGTAAGTATTATTAAAATATAAGATTATCGTCATTATCTACGTAAAATAGATTATATGATAATTTTATATGATACTTTATTTTTGTGGAAAATATCTTTTTTTCGTCTAAAACAATGTCATTTTTGGCATTATGTACATCGTCTGACATTAGTTCTTCAATCATGCATCATGAATATCATGATCATCATCATGAGGCTATCTATCTATCATTCATACTCTTAATCCTAAATGTACTTATTTTTCAAATGAAATCTTTGTAATTTTTATTTAAGTACACTAGCTGACCCCGCGGACTTCATACCGCCTTAGATATTTTTTTTGGGTATGAAAAATAGCTGACGTCCTATTCTCAGACCTACTCCAAATTTCATAAGAATCAGTCGAGCCGTTTCGGAGGAGTTTTGTTACAAACACTATGACACGAGAATTTTATATATTAGATTGCACATAATACATGTTTTTTTATCTCTTCAAAGAAACCACGAAATCAAATGATCATTACAATCAATCCTTATAATAAATTACTAAATCGTTACAAGAACTGTCATTAGCTCCCGCTCTACCATATCTCCATAGTGCACCACATTGCGCGAAACTCCCGCCACTCGAACACAGACTCTATTCCCATTACATACAGTCGCAATCTGTCCAACTATATGAGGTTCTAATGGGAATCAGATATGGAAGTGGCCAAATGAGTTTGAGCTCTGTGAATTAAGAGATACAGTTTGATTTAGTGTGGGCAGTGAATTGGTGATACAGGATGTCTCGTCTGTTTGACAATATCTAATGTAGTTAGCTGTTTAGATGTGATATAATAGTGTTTTTGCGTTGCTTGACACGTTGTATTGTTTCGTGTGTTGTGTATACAATACTATACTAATTAGAGGTATTACATTTAGTGAAATGTACTGCTGGAAAGGCTGTATATCAGCTGAATGGATATTAATACAAATGGGAAATGTCAGTCAGAAATAGAAGTAAGTCCGATTTTATTTTACTACGAAAGCGCTCAACAGGCTGTATAACTCATACTCATATAGTTTATTGCTTTACAAATGTGATTATAAGCACATACATTTACACCTTGATAGGCATGGCCATTTAAAGTAGGGAATTTATATTAAAAAAAAACTACTTAATTTATATTTACTAATTTACATTTATATTTAAAATGTATCGTTTAGATATTCCCTAACAGAATAATATGTTTTGTCATATAAAAAATGCTTTACTTTTTAAGAAACTTAATTTAATTATTTTCTTTTTTAATGTATTTTGGCAGTTAACGTGCACTTTATTTAATTTCAAGCTGTCATAGGTATTTCAGACATAGTATACTTATATATGTATAATTTACTTATGTCACGTAACATGGCATTGCAGTCACTCCATATACGTACTAGAATTTCAGAATTTTCGTTATAATACCGTTAAAATAATATAATAGGGAGTAACTTCAAGTTTGTTTTAAGGGGAAGAGCGCTGCTTATCCTAAAGCTCAGGTTTAACGTACTTAGGGAGTAGAGTTCTAGTTTTAAGGAACCTGTTATAAAAATGTTTGTATATTTTTAAACAATTCATTCATTCATTCAACGAAAAATAGCCAAAACACTCGATAACGTTACTAACTGTAGCGTAGTGCCTAATTTTAATCGCACAGCCGGTCCGGTCAATTTCAACTCGGCCCGGCAACTCTGCCGGACAGTTTTTCCGCCATATTGGCATGCATAATGCAGCGCTGTTAATATTGCACGCTGCACTTGTTTGGTGCAGCTTTGCTATATGCAAATCTGCTTGAAGATGTGTAGACAGTAGAGGAGTGTCATTCTTTTTCTAGTATTTTTTATTTTATCTTAATGGGATCGCAAATTGGCCACATCTTGGCTCTTTTAAGTCGTGTACACGTCAGTAACATAATTAATCTACTGGAAATGAGAATAAGCGACCAATAACCTCAAAAGAGGAACTTTTCAAAATTCCAAATACGCTCAACAGCAATGAATTCGGTTCACTTTGTATTGTACGGAAAATGATATACAAAGTGACTCGATTTTATTGCTGTAGAGTGAAGTGCTCCTACGTGTTTAATAACATGTAGGTCAATAAATCTATTTTTATAACTGTACCTACCTACTTGTTTTTATTTTTTTTACTGTCTCGTTTCAGTCTAAGAATGAATTAAGAGGCAAGCCGGAATTTTGATGTCAATGTAGAGCAAAGCTGATTAAATTGGTATGAGTACTTACAATATTGTATCTGCCCCAGATGTGCATCTGGGGAAAGGATAATAATTATTTTATTAATCATTAATTTTCAACCTTTTTAACTTTCCAAAATATTTACACATTACTTGAATATTTTAACGAGATTTATTAGAAAATAATCAAATAGGTACATAGCGTGTAGCTATTATTATAACCCTATTTATTTACAAAATATCAAACACCTAATCAACGGAGGCGTTCAAAACCTCGACCCTTTCCGAGTTGCAATATTATTCCAGTCACGGCGGCCATCATAAAA
Source organism: Aethes cnicana (assembly GCA_963971205.1). Taxonomy (NCBI): domain Eukaryota; kingdom Metazoa; phylum Arthropoda; class Insecta; order Lepidoptera; family Tortricidae; genus Aethes; species Aethes cnicana. The sequence goes on from OZ020291.1 coordinate 11,930,050, forward strand.
ACGCGGCACGAGCTGCAACCGCGTTCGTGGCAGTGTTACGGCGAATTACAGCGACTGAATTACAGCGATTACAATTATTACAGCGATCATTATTACAGCGATTACAATTAAGATCGGGGTCCCGAGTATTAAGGTTGTCCTGAGGGCTTGTTCAAATCTGAGACTACGTCGTAGAATGTAGAATTATTGGTAAGTGAGTTTTATTAACTAGTTTGTGAAACAAAGAGTCAGGTTTTTAGGTACTGTTTACAAAGATCCGTGGAAGCCGTGGTGGCCTAGTGGTTCGACCTACCGCCTCTCATGCAGAGGGTCGGGGGTTCGATTCCGGCTCGCACCTCTAAGTTTACTTATGTGCGAAATTCATTGAATTCACCACTGAGCTTTTCGGTGAAGGAAAACATCGTGAGGAAACCTGCACGCAATCTGCGAAGTAATTCAAAGATGAGTGTGAAGTTCCCAATCCGCGTGGGGACTATTAGCCCAAGCCCTCTCGTGACGAGAGGAGGCCTGTGCCCAGCAGTGGGACGCGAATAGACTGTAGTAGTAGTAGTAGTTACAAAGATCAGCTAACCAAGTTCGTAATTCCGAGCTGACCCGTGTTTCAAAGACTACCTAATAGTTTTGTAGTTTTAATGGTAAGACGTGACAGAAGAAATCGTGACGAAATGTGACATGCCACTTTTCTGACTTCTACCCGTGTGTTTGGTAGTAATTTTAAATGCTTTTTTTTATAGGTAATAATGCCTTGTGACATTTCACACTAGCCTCAAACTAAGCAAAGCTTGTACTATGGGTGCTAGACAACGATATAAATACTTAAGTATATAGAGAAATACATTAATACTAATATTATAAATTCGAAAGCAACTCTGTCTGTCTGTCTGTTACCTCTTCACGCTTCAATCGATCGATTGAGATGAAATTTGGCATAGAGATAGTTGGGGTCCCGGGAAAGGACATAGGCTACTTTGTATCCCGGAAAAACGCATAGTTCCCGCGGGAGCGCGATAACCGAATTCCACGCGGGCGAAGTCGCGGGCAGAAGCTAGTACATATATAAATACTAAACATCCATGACTCGGGTACAAACATTCGTGCTCATCACACAAAGTTTGCCTCTAGCGGGATTCGAACCCGCGACCGCCGAACAGAGGGCAGGGTCACTACCAACTGAGCCAACTACTACTACTACTACAGCCTATTTGCGTCCCACTGCTGGGTACAGGCCTCCTCTCATCACGAGAGGGTTGGGCTATAGTCCCCACGCGGGCCCAGTGCGGATTGGGGACTTCACACACATCTTTAAATTACTTCGCAGAAGCGTGCAGGTTTCCTCACGATCCAAACCTGTCGTCAAAATATACCTACCGGACTTGCACGTCAGCACTCAGCAGTGAGCAGGCGCGGGCTGTAAACCAGCGCTGGGTCACGTGACCGCAGCACACACTGAGCTTAGAAGCCTTTTGCCACACTTTACCTATAATATATTATGTAACCTTTTATAAATTCAAGTAATTTTGTTTAATTTAAGAAACCTGTAAAGTTTTCCTAAACCTAAATGCGTGTTGTATTTTTTGTATTTTTTTTCTCTATCCGTGGTGTGTGGCAATAAATGGATTTTTATTTATTTTATTTATTTATTTAAAAATCTTCACGAACAAAGCGACTCTATTCTTCCAAATACAGACATCCACATCGAACTATACAAGTATGTAGGTGTATGTATGTAGATCGACGAGCCCCAACCCCTTCCAGTAACGACGAGCGAACGAGGGGAGGGCATGTACTTTTATTATGTGTTTCAAGTAGGTACTAACTTATATAGGTGCTTAAAATTTAGATTTAAGGGGGAAGATGGTGACGTGGTTTGATGATTCCCGTGTATTAGGGGCAATACGGATTCTTTTAGATCATTATTTGTTTTCACTTGTATAAATAATCAACATCATCTAGGAAGGTGGTTTTTTTACTGATAGGACCATCGTCTTTCCCCGCTAACCTGCCGCCAAATAGCAGTGATCGCATTGTTGTGTTCCGGTAGGGAATTAAGGCAGTCGGTGAAATTTCTGGCACAGAGGCATTCCATTATCGGCCTCAGGGTAGGCAACGCATTCGAGATCTTATAGTTTCTTAATGGGGGATCATAGGATTTCGGTGTCCATGGGCCGCAGTGACCACTTACCATCAGGTAGGCTATGCGTTCTTTTGCCTATACCATTGGTATAAAAAAGGTGAGCATACCAATCATTACACTTGGAATCTTCCTAAATAGTAATGTACTAGAGGAATAATAAAATTCAACGTGTTTTTTTTAGATCTTCGAAGTCACAATGGAATAAGTATGCCTACAACAGCCTTTTTACGCCCTATAGCTGATCATAGGCTATAGGTATAATTGGGGACTATATCACGTATATAATTTAGGTATATTGTGTGGAAATCTGTACCTAAAAAAGATTCCCACACAATATTCTTCATCACTGGAAAACGCTTTTATTTTAAACTAGTTTCTGCCCGCGACTTTGTCCGTGTTGAATTCGGTTATCGAGTTCCCGCGGGAGCAAAATTTTTTTCGGGATAAAAAGTGGCCATGCTTTAAGATTCCACGGGACTTAAACTATCTTCTTACCAAGTTTCATCTAAGTCGGCCCAGACAGACAGTAACTTTCGAATAAATCCGTAGTCTACCGATGACGCGAATTCGCGTCGAGCGGACTTACTTTAATAACTAAGTAACTAAGTTTATTTTACCTTAACTTTTTGTATATAACCGGTAGACAACCGGTAATAAACTAGCTACTACTACCCGCGACTTCGTCCGCGTGGAATTCGGTTATAGCGTTCCCGCAGGAATTGAGCGTTAAACTATAACAAATTATACACGAAAACCTTCCTCTTGAATCACTCTATCTATTTAAAAAATCGTCAAAATTCATTGTGTCGTTTTCAAGATCTAAGCATACATAGGGACAGACAGACAGCGAAGCGACTTTGTTTTATACTATTAAGTGATATTAGTATGGATTGCGTAGAGGTTATTAATGAAAAGCTAGTCTAAAGTATGGTACATCCCGTAAAATCTCGGCATCGAAGCTGTTCACCGCAGGGCGGAATCTGGGGCGCGTCGGATAAATCCCCGCTCGTTTGTACCCCATTCGGAGTACCTGCCGTAGGGCTGCCTCGGTACAACTCGCTTACCCTCCTGCCAGAGGTTGCCTTCCTCTTAATTATTATGTTAGTATCTAATAGCAAAAAAGCCGTGGTGGCCTAGTGGTTCGACGTACCGCATCTCATGCCGAGGGTCGGGGATTCGATTCCGGCTCCCACCTCTAAGTTTACTTACGTGCGAAATTCAATTTGAATTTACTAATGTAAAATAATAAATGCAGTGATTGACCGTTCGCATTATTTACTGAAGTGACACCATTGTAGCATAAACAACTACGGTTGCTATCACGTCTTAAAGATATTCAAATCAGACATATGTAAATATGATTAGTCTATTTGCCAGCACATACCACAGTACCTACAGGCATATGCGCCCTCCAACATTTTCCAAGTGCTTTTCGGTGAAGGAAAACATCGTGAGGAAACCTGCATGCATCTGCGAAGTAATTGAAAGATGTGTGTGGAGTCCCCAATCCGCACTGGGGCCGCGTGGGGACTATAGCCCAAACCCTCTCATGATGAGGGGAGGCCTGTGCCCAGCAATGGGACGCAAATAGGCTGTAGTAGTAGTAGAAGTATCTAATAGCTTCTACCCGCGACTTTGCATGCGTGGAATTCGGTACCGCTTTTGCGTTTTTCGATACTATGCAGCGACATCTTATAGAAACGGTTAGCACTAATTTCAGGCGTAGGTACGCTGATTTGTGTGAAGGCATTTACCTATAATAAGTAATAACATATGGACGAACGGTGCCAAACAGAAATGTCAAAATATATGGAGGAAACTGACATTAGAAAATACATTCCAGTATGCTAATAACGCCTCTTATAACGAAGGCCAAGCGGGTGCCCGAGCTGTTCGGGCGCCCGTTTTGACGGGGCCATTTTTCTCCGGCTGATTGTGAATCCTATGTATGGAGGTGGTTCTTCTAGGGTTTACCTTACTTTTTCTGTGGTATAAACACAGCTTTAGCCGCTAAAGGTGAAGAGGATGGTACTGTGCGGAGAAAATATATTTTTTTGCCGCGGCCAGGGCGAAATGTCGAAAAAGAGGACGAAAAACACATAGCTTACTTGGTAGGGCCAGGTGAGACCATTTTCCTTCATTATCTCATGTTCTGGCATTAGAGGACGTAAGTACAGCCAACCGCAATGAACTCGGGTCACTCGGTTCACTTTGTATGGAAAATCCTATACAAATTGATCAGATTTCACTGCGGTTCACTCCTCCTTCCTCTTGACTGAAAAGATTTCAGGATATAAGATCAATGAAAATAATATATGTATTCTGAAAATTGTACGAAAAAGTCAAATATTTATTTTATTTTATTTTTAGCATTGCCGTGAAGAACTGGTGCGAGCAGCAATTTTAACATACATTATTTTCCACAAAATCTTTCGTTTATCTGTTACTCCATTAAATGAAAAACAGTAAATAATAAATTTAATCTACTAAACAATTTAGAAACCGACAACCCTACGTCCCCCTAACCGCGCAAGAACCGCCCTGTTACATTTGTTCCTACTAATTACAGTGCGTGAACTTCGCACATATCGCGAACTCGAATGCGCGCGTCCGCGTTACAGGTTTACACAACTTAGAAGGCGCGTGGATTAAGCAAAAATAGACTCTGCGTCAACTGCTTAAGTGCTTCACCGCGCGCCTTCTAAGTTGTGTCGTGCTGTACGTCGCGTTGGGGAATAGCAACGGGACTTGTTCGACGTTGGAAATTAAAATGCTCCCGGTATGAGGCGGTTTACGTTTTCGCTAATAAGATGTGGGGTGTTAAATGCCTGTTGGGATTACTGAGTGTTTTACTTGGATGAGTTTCGTCAAGTTGACTGCTCTAGTGGAATGTCTTAACCGACTTTAAAAAATATTAAGTGAGTCAACGGTTTTTTTTTTAAGTCGCATAACTGAATAATTATTAGTAAGTAAGTAACAGTTTTATTGTACAAAAATACAGTAATACAAAACATATCCATGCCATATAGACTACATAAGTTTATATACATGCAATAGAACATCTTTTCCAACGACATTCTTAGGTAAAAAGATACATACCTACATCCATCTATTATTTTTTTTATTATTATGATACTGAAATAAAGACTTTTTATTTAAATTTAAGTTTAATTATTGTTAGCGTCAACATAATTACTTCGAAATCAGGATTGAAAAGGCTAAAGGAGTTCGATGTCAGGCTTCCTACTGAAATTCTGAATTATCACACTTTGTTAGTACCTATTAGGTATATTCGATATATCCTATAGGAAAACGCGTTAATAATACGAAGGCTATATCCATAAAGGCCGTATTCCAGTGCTAAGAGAGCGATCATGAAGCGAACATCGTCGGCGATGATGATACACGTATCGACTCGCAAAATATCTGCACGAACATGTGACGCACCGTGCTAGGGTTGCCACCCTTTAGTATCAAAATGAGGATTTTTCGTGAAATATTTTACACGTTTTGCTTAATTTAACTAGAATGCAGGAAGAAATGCTCGGAACTTCATGTATTCTACATTTACTAGTTAAAGTCATGATTTGGAATAGAGTGTAAGTAGAAAATAGTCATATTACTATAACTAAACTTTTATTCACTTTATATAAAACCAATATAATTGAGTGCTTTCTGAGGTCTCTCTTAATAGGTACAGGTTTTTCACGACAGCTGTTAAGTAACCCCAATCTACATACTCGTACACTTTAGGTCGGTGTGGGCGCTAAGTATAATAGCCTTAACTAACGCTGCCAACCAAATATACGGGACGTAAAGAGGCTATTACGCTAGTGGTTGAGTGACAACCCTACTATCTCAGTGGAGGGTGTGCCGACATGGCAAGATAGATAGTCGATATAAATACCGAGGTATAGCAGAATACAACTTAGAAGGCGCGCGTCGACGCACTTAAGCCGTTGACGCAGAGTCTGTTATTGCTTAATGCGCGCGCCTTCTAAGTTGTGTCGTGCTATAAGTTTTTGGTGGTTTTGACGTGATAACGTGTTATAAATTGATGAACGCCGGCTGCGCGCACGCAAAACCTGACGCAATATATTCCATGTATGTCCATGGCGATGTATGTCCCACGTAATGGAACATATTCATTAACTAGCTTTTCCCCGCACCTTCGTATGCGCAGAAATATTATAAAGTAAAATCCCGATTTTTCCCGTTCCCGTGGGAATTTCGCAAAATCCTTTCTTAGCGGATGCCTACGTCATAACATCTATCTGCATGCCAAATTTCAGCCCGATCCGTCCAGTGGTTTGGGCTGTGCGTTGATAGATCACTATGTCAGTCAGTCAGTCACCTTTGAGTTTTATATATTTAGATTTCTGTTAGTGGTAGGACCTGGTGCTGGGTCCGTCCGGGGTGGTACCACCGTCTTTCCTCGCTAACCTGCCGCCAAATAGCAGTGCTAGCACTGTTGTGTTCCGGTGGGAATGTAGGCAGCCGGTGAAATTTCTGGCACAGAGGCATTCCATCTTAGGCCTCAGGGTAGGCAACGCATTCGAGATCTTATGGTTTCTTAATGGGGGATCATAGGATTTCAGTGTCCTTGGGCCGCAGTGACCACTTACCATCAGATGGGCTGTGCGCTCGTTTGCCTATACTATTGGTTTAAAAAAAATGTTTTCTTATGACGTTATCACGTAAAATTATGGTCCACAAAACGACTTTATAGACAACCGATAATTTAGTTACATTATTGATGTTTTATGTGAAACGTGGATTCATGATTATAGTGTCACGCGCATCCTAACTACACTCGTATTACAGATTTTCGTATATGACAAAACATAACATCTTTCCAGTCCAAGTTTTTTTTAAACGATTCCAAATATAATAATAATAATTAATTCATAAAAAAAATACAGGGGGTTCTTACTAACTAAGATACTTCTTAATAAAAAGGTAATATGTAATTTCTTAGTAAATAAAAAGGTATTTTATATATATATTTTTTGGTCATATTAAATCATCATTCTGTGGAAAACATATTATACTTAAAAGCCTGTACAATTTAGCTTCATTTTCTTGCTAAAATTGCAGAACAAACAATTTAACGCCCAAACAAGGTCACACTCAGAATATCATCCGAAAAACAAAGACGAGGGGGGGATCCTCCCCCTCCCAGGGGGGGAATTATGTTATGCTTAATTTCATTTCATTAGGCGAGCGAGATTGCGCGGCTTTGTGCGCCGACCGTACTTTAATTGCTTGAAGGTGATTGTTGGAAAATTGTTGTGCCTTCTTTGCTAACGCTGCGGGTCCTTTATGAGGTGAGTAGACATTTTTGCTATCTATTTCAGTAACAATGTAAATGAAGTATTTGTAAGGAAAATCTATATTTTTTTCCAATAGGTGCTAATGAAAACTTACTTGAGTACCTCTATCTTAACGCATTCACTGCCACTTCTGTTTTACGAACTTTCGCCAGGTGCCACATCTGTCATTAAGGGAACATTGCAACGCACATGTGCGTTCAAGGCACTGCGGGAAAGTCAGCAAAACGCATATATGCGTCGGTGGCAGTGAATGCGTTAATAGTAAATTGTACACTCAACAGCAATGAATTCGGGTCTTTTGTATGGAAAAATCTATACAAATTGTCCGGAATTCATGCCTGTTGAGTGATCTTTTAAAAAATAAAAACCGAGTTATCTCTGTAAAATCAATTTCATCATAGCATATATGTCGTTCACCGCCCATCCAGAATAGTTCGACCATATAAAAAAAAACACATTTTTCTCTACGGCTCCCCACACTGCAAACTATCCGTGGAAGCCCGAAACTCGTTGCATTCGGTGAAATTTTAATTCCGTGCGACATATGGGGTGGGGTGGGGGCGAGTGGGACCGTGGGGCGGTCATTAAAAAAATGTGTCCCACTTCATTCGCCGACCGCAGCGCCCCCTGCTAATTAATAACGAAATGTTCGCGAATATTAAATTTTCGGTTCTAAGGTTGGTTGGAGCAAGCAATTGCTTGAACGTTTAAAAGTTTGGTAGCCTTGTGGTTTGACCACCGCCTTTCATGCAGAGGGTCGGGGGTTGGCATCCGGCGCGCAGTTTACTTATGTGCGAAATTCAATTTGAACTTTCTAATGAGCTTTTTGATGATGAAAAATGTCGTGAGGGAACTTGTGCGCAACTGACTGACTGACTGACAAATTCAAGGATGTGTGTGAAGTCCCCAATCTACACTGTGGATTCCCCGAGTGGGGACTGTAGCCCAAACCCTCTCGTGATGAGACGTGCCCAGCTGTGGAACGTGATTAGGCTCTTCTGTTGTGGAGGTGAAGGAAACAATGCGTGTGTAAGAATGAGAGTATCGTTCCGAAGAGCCCTTTTATTTGAGAAATCGGATAACGTAATTTAGATAAAGTTTTTTCATGTTATTTGCAGGCAAACGAGAATACGGACCACCTGATTGTAAGCAGTTCCTACGGCTAATGTTACTTACAATTAGAAATATTAAGATTTCGAATGCGTTGACAACCGTAAGGCCTAAGATGGAATTCCTCTGTGCCAGTAATTTCACCGGATGCCTTACCCCCGTACCGGAACACAACAGTGCGACCATGCTATTTGGCGGCATATTAGCGAGTAAGACAGTGGTAGCTAACAGGACGGATCTTGCACCAGGTTCTACCACCAGCAAACTCTCATACTCATACTCATATCATTTATTGCCAAACCATGGTTTTTACTAACATGGACCCTGTGAGGCTGCACCAAAATATTAAAACTAAATAGGTAATATACCTATAAGAAGCCGTGGTGGCCTAGTGGTTCGACCTACCGCCTCTCATGCCGAGGGTCGGGGGTTCGATTCCGGCTCGCACCTCTAAGTTTACTTATGTGCGAAATTCAATTTGAATTTACCACTGACCTTTTCGGTGAAGGAAAACATCGTGAGGAAACCTGCACGCATCTGCGAAGTAATTCAAAGATGTGTGTGAAGTCCCCAATCCGCACTGGGCCCGCGTGGGGACTATAGCCCAAACCCTCGTGATGAGAGGAGGCCTGTGCCCAGCAGTGGGACGCAAATAGGCTGTAGTAGTAGGTATATACCTTAAAATCTAGATGTAAGTGCAACCGGTATTTATAAGTATATATACCTATTACCAAATTCAACTATAAATTGTCCTTATAGTTATGTTGGTTATCACTAGGTACATGTATATACACATCTTTGTCATGGATATGGATATTTATTAGGTAGGTAATATTTATGTTGTTGTGTGTGTGCGTGTGTGTGTTTGCGGTCTGTGTAAGTATGTATTATTTATTTGTCATTCATATCTTACATAGGTATATACTTTACTTATTACCAGGCGCCAAACCAAGCTCTCTTACGGTGAAGCCTAAAGCCCAGCAGTTGGACGAAAATAGGCCGTTTCTGTCTATGATCGTTTGTCACGGTGTTTGCCAGTTTTAATAAGCCCGTGTCAGCTTATTAGCTGATAACAAAGCGGCCGATAATACGCTATTGCCTGTTTTCATGGTAAAAGTCCAAGCCCAAGCTTTAATTATTGTTCGTTGCTGGATGGATGGAAACGCAAATCAGACTCTAAAATACTCGAAACTATGAAAGTATGAGCCGCGGCTGGAACTTATATAGTACTAACTTTTCCCCGCAACTTCGTATGCGCAGAAATATTAAAATTTAATATCCCGTTTTTTTCCGTTCTCGTGGGAATTTCAGGAAATCCTCTCTTAGTGCTCCCCTACGTTCCCTAAGCCGAAACTACTGGTCGTAGAGAGCTGAAATTTGGTATGTAGGTTATACCAAATTTCAGCTCTCTACGACCAGTAGTTTCGTCTCTGCGTTGATCGATCAGTCAGTCTGTCAGTTAGTTTCTTGTTTTATACATGGTGGGTCAGAAAATATGGCAAATAATTAACCCACAATATCGGCCATCGTTTCTAAGTATATTGTATAGGTCTTTAATTTTTTTTGAGTTGGTAAAAAAAAAAAATTTGTATAGGATTCAGGCGTCGCTCACACAACCAATCCCATATACATTTTTTTTTTACCAACTCAAAAATAATTAAAGACCTATACAATATACTTAGAATCGATAGCCGATACCGTGGGTTAATTATTTACCATATTTTCTGACCCACCGTGTATACATATATAGATTTACTCGTCCGCGGTTACAGCGTTCCTGCGGGATCAATACTTTTATCCGGGATTAAAATGCCCTTCCCGAGACTCGCTTCTCCATACCAAATTTTATCTTAATCGGTGTAGTAGTGTGAAGAGGTAACAGATAGACGGAAAGAGTTGAAAGTTAACAAACACTTTGGATCTTGCCTGGAGCGCCAGTTGATTCCAACATTTCCAACTTGACGAATATTGTAGAAGAATACTGCTCAATTTGCTGTTTTTTTTTTCAAACGAACCCTAAAAATCACTGAACGTACTCGTAATAACGTGTCACAGTATTATTTCATTTCACCCCTAATATATCTAATCGTGTAATATTTCTAATTAAAGTTATCGCGATATCTCGAGTGCGCTTACAAGCATTAAAGCTGTAATTCGAGCTAGTTTCATAATATCGCTATCTCTTAATATCCCTTCATATCTCTTCGTATCTCTTCGTATCTCAATTCGGCCGTAGGCGGGTAAGTCGCATGATTATGTTGTTTATGGTGAATCAAGTGTTATAAGCGTGGAACATGGTGGGAATCAATATAATGGATACAAGTTAATTTTTTTGCGACTAAGGCGAAAGTAAAAATTTAAGAATCCCCAGTACGGACTGCGTTTCTCAACTTTTCATAACGTATTTTCGCTTTTATTACCAAATAGCTTTCGCCCGCGACTTCGTCCGCGTTGAATTCGGTTATCGCGTTCCCGCGGGAACTATGCGTTTTTCCGAAATGAAAAGTAGCCTATATCCTTTCCCGGGACCCCAACTAGCTCTATGCCAAATTTCATCTCAATCGGTCCAGCAGTTGAAGCGTGAAGAGGTAACAGACAGACAGACAGAGTTACTTTCGCATTTATAATATTAAAATATGGATTACTAAACAGATTGACTCGAAACTTGGTACACATAATAAAATCATTATTGTGAGTGTCCGAAATTAGTAAATGTCGTGGTAAAATAAAACACAATTAAATTACAGCCAAAAAACTGAATTTGCAGTTTGTATGGAGGAAACCAAAATGCTCCTAGTTTCTTTGTTATTCAATTTATTACAATCAAAGTGTATTTTGGACACTAATATCTCTGCTCCACTATTACTTGTAAAATTTGGTGCCAATCTGATAAGTAGTTTGCGAATTAAAACGTTTGTGTGGAGAAAGGAGCGTACAGGGGACTCTTCAGTTTCATCTGTAATAAAAATGCTAAACCTGAATACTGCAGTACAGTACCTACAACGGCAATCATTAAGCAATTGATGACAAAGTATCACGCATGACTAATCAACTAGGTACTCAATGGGGGCTCTCGCGTGTAAATTTGCCACTAGAGGCGCTAGTGTCGCGTGAGGTCCAATAACATTCAGTTTTCACTGGTTTTGGCGGGCGTCGTGATATAAATCATAATTTCTTTAATTTACCTGTTGAAAAGTGATCTCCTTCGTGAAATTATCGCAAATATGGATTATTAGGCTATGAATGTAAACGCTTTGAAAAAAAAAACCAAACAAAACGGAACTGTACAACATTTCGGCATAGCTACTCGATATGATGATAGTTATTTATAATTAATAAACTTAATGTGATTCAAGATTTAAAACTTTGTTTCGGCGCCGATCTTATAAAGTCGCCTTTGACAGCTATACCTCTGGACCTTAGTCAACAGTGGCGCCAACTGGTGAGCAAAGAAACGATAGTCCCCATTAGATTAATTCTGAAACATTAAAAAAACTTTCAAAATTAACATCTGCGGAGAAAATACGCAGGTAGAGCCTGTCATGAATTTTCAATATACGTTGTACTTAAGTAATTCACTATACTTTTTAAGTTATTTTTATCAAGGGTAGCTATATAGGTAGGTAGGGTAGCTACAGACATAAAGTGCACTAACTAATACGGGAACGTAATAGTGAGACCTTATTTTATGGATCAAAACGTGTTATTGTTTTAGCTTCTATTAACTTGATTTGATGAAAGTTTTTTAATTTTTCTATAAGACTATTTTGTAAGTAATCTAACATTCTTTTGATGTTTCATTTTTCCTGCGTAAGAATAAACCTTGTTTAGGTATGATTAGGTTATGGTAATTTTGATCATAATTAATGGACTAAAAATTTACAACAATTGGAAATACAATGAAAATGTATGTTTATCAAATTCTTCCCGATTATTTTTACATGTTTCTGTGTGAAGTATATACTTAATGTTTTTTTTTTATTAAAGGTGCTTGTTTTAATCTAAAATGGTCACTTCATTAATTATTATTCATTCAACGATGTGTCAGATACTTAAACGATGGCACTGTGCAGTTTTGAAATGACAATCATTTATGTTCATTAATTTCATTACATTAGGGATCTTATAGGCTAGATAAGATAAGATAAGATATTTTATTGTCCTTTAATTAAGTGTTAACTAATTTAATTTTTTTAATTTTCAAGTTTCAGGCGCGACTTATTCTACAGACTTAAGTATTGTAAAAACATATATTTCCTACTATTTAATATAAATTTAATGTAATTTTAATTCTTAAATCAGAATTTCACCAATTCAAACCTTAATATATACACCTACTGCAAATTTACTATGTTACAAATACAAAGCGACATCCATTCCCCGACCGGAAACAGCTGTAAAGCCTCCGCAACGGCTTCCGGCGGAAGGCGGCCGTCGGGGCCTACTTTACGAGCTTTCAGCCACTTACAGGCTGTATTGCCAATATTACTAGCTGGAAAAGCAAATTGTTATGTAGGTTTTATTTATATTTAAGTATCAGATATTTTGGTAAAGATAATGTTTAAAAAGTCCTACGTAAAATCAAAACTGATTTTTTACTACATTGTGTTTATTAATGTATATTACCTATTTATTTATTTAGTTTATGTTATTTTAATATATGGATTTAATTACCTAGGTACAATTAATTTATCTAAGACAAATAACAAAATAAAAGCATGGTATACCTAAAAATATGTGCGTATTGTATCATTCTAACAATAAAATGTATTTTTAAGGACGTTTTAATATGTAAATATTATAATGATACTCATGATTAAGATGTCATTATATTTCAAAATTATTTCATTTTCATTTCAGAGCGCGTTGATGTCTTTCCTTAAGAAAGGTAAGGTTTTATATTTTTTTACCAAAATTGCTTTATTAATGACTTAATGTAACGAGAAAATTTTCTTTTTAACATCGAATGAATTAAAGGATACAATTACACTTAGTGAAAATTACTACTTAATGGTATTAAAAAGACAAATAGTTAAACGACAGAAGAAAAACATGCTGTGAAACAATAATCTTGAAAAAAAAAAGTAGGTATCTATGTAATCAATATCCTTAAATAAAGTTTAATAATCGTCACTTATTGAAATTTATAAATAATAATCAATCTGGTAATAATTTTTCAGTCAAATGCGAAAAATATCCTTTAAAGAGAATTCTACTTGGTAATTCAATATTGGTATTTACTGACATTACATTAGGTACTTTACTTTTAAACTCGGCGAATTTTCCAACAAAAATTGAAAATAAACTGAATATACATAGCGCGAGAAAAAACCCAACAAATTGTTTCATAAAAAATCTATTTAGGCATATATGTAATTTGCATATAAATTCAAAATAATGTTACATGAAATCGCAAATGTTCTAACGTTAAAATAAATATAATAAACGTATTTTGATGGCAAAAGACATATGTAGCATAAAATGCGCTACATTAAAACCAATTAGCCTCAAATAAGAACAAAGCTGACAAGAACATAGCATAAGACACTCACTAGATTGCAGTCGATCCCGCCAGGCCATGGGGTTGGAGACCAGACCCTGGAAACCTGGCCAGTAGAGCGGCTTGTGCTGGAGGTAGTGTGCCATGCCTGCTGCTGCAGCGGCCAGCGACAGCCTCGGTGCTAGCAGCCCGCCGCTCACGCCGCCCACCGCTGGACGAGACAATATATGGTCGATCCCATGGGGATTCGGAGCTGGGGGTGTGGAATCAGCGAGCGAACTCAACGCTGCCAACGGAGCACCGAACCCGGACTCCAAACTCCTCGACAAAGGAGGCGAACCACGCAACTCCGACATTTTAGACTCCAAACTTCAACACATCACAGTCCGCACTCAGCGACCGTCCGCGCCAACGGTTACACTCCGAATAATAACTGCCGTCATATAAAAAACCCGAATAGACACCGCCCAGTCAATCGAAAAGCGTGGCCACACCCTGAGGAACTAAAGCCAGCGATATACAGCTTTCTCTGTCTGTTTCCGATACGTTAGAGCGGGACTTTGTGTGGTGTTAACACAAGTACGAGCGGATGGCGATTTGATGGCGCTTCTTGTGTCGTAACAATTAAGTCGCGTTTTTTGCAGTCCCCCTCTCTAGTTCGTTGCTATAATGCAGCTGTTTAAAAGCCTATTTTAAACAGCATTTATCGCATGATTAATATTTGGCAAATTTGCCGCTATAATAGGCACTTAAAGCTTAAAGGTGTTTTGATGACTGAAAAAACGTGATTTATTAAGAAGTTGGCGACATTGTTAATTTTAAATTTGTAATGTGTTATTTTTAAATATTTTTTTTATATTGAACTTTTGAAAATCATAGCGATGAGCTTTAAAGAAAAACACGAAATGTGTAGGTAAGTAATAACTTCGAAAAATAGATGAGCAATTGAAAACTCAGATTAAAAAAAGAGCAAAATTTTAAATTCTAATTTTAATTGGCTTTCATTTACCTAACTACTTTAAGTTAAGTATACCTAATAGTCCGAGGGCCAGAATATTATACCCCAAGCTTAAAAATTCCCCACATCCGGCTCATGGCCATAAAACCCCCATTATTATATAAAAATACGCCACAACATTACCCCGAATTTAACACCCCTTCGGGTATTAAGTCAAATTAAAAAGCTCAAAAGCTCCCTATTAATAAATAACAATAAAGCTGCAATTTATAAAAAAATATAAAGGAACATCCTGGCTTTTTAACGATGACAAAAGATCCACTATATCTATCACTAATTGATCACTTTAAATCGTGAGATGGTATCTTCACATTGCTATTATTTAGTATCGAATTTAATTTTGCATTTTATTAAACCGGTTTCAAATTGGAAGTGATTGTGATTTAATTAGCTTACAAAAAGGTAGGTAATGACCAATAATGACTGTCACATGGTTTTATACTTTTATACCTACTAGGATCTTGTAAATTTCTTTAATATAAGTATTAATAAGTCTGTAGAAGAAGTCGCGTCTGAAACTTGAAAATTAAAAGAAACTATTAAGTTGTGGGGACACAAACGATACTGAACGCAAAATAACGATTTTTAGAAAAAATATCTGTATGTATGTATGTCCGGATACAATTCGAAAACTACTGGAAGGATTGCAACAAAATTTGGCATGGGGGTAGTTTATAACACTGGTCAACTAGGTCTGGTAGACTACTTTTTATCCCCGAAAAATTGCATAATTCCCGCGGGAACGCTATTTCCGATTTCCACGCCGACGAAGTCACGGGCGGAAGCTAGTAACCGATAAGAACATACTTTTTGTCTATCATGTCAGCCAATTTTAATGTCCAAAATAGGTACAATAATAATGAAAATAATCTCTACCTATATTTCAACAATTGTCAACCAATTATAACAGCCTATTTTCCTACTGGGCATTCATCGCGAGAAGGTTTAGGCTGTAGTGTGTTACTTTGAAACTTACTTATAAAATACATCTTTGATTTCATCTTTAGAGTTCTAACAACCCTCTACGGATTACTTGTACAGTCTATGACAAAGAGATGTTTACACTTTTGGACGTTAATACAGCGGAATAGGGTGCAAGAGTGTACTCGTAAGCATATCCTTGACTGGGACCTTACGTACAGTCAGCCGCGTGAAATCTGCGGCGGTTCCGCTGCGGCCCTGTTAAATGTTAATGCTACAATCGGTATTGTGCGGACGGGGTGTGGTGCCACTGTACGCGGGTTTACATTGATTCGCTACATGTGCGTTACAGCAAATAAACTATTTCATTCATTCATTGTGCACAGGTTTCAGAAATGGATTTAGCTTTCGACTTTCTACCAAAATTTTAGAAACACCTATTTCTTTAAGAGATTTAGAGAAGACGAGAGAGAGAGGTTGGAAAGGTTCATTTTAATCCTTACTAATATTATAAATGTGAAAGTATGTTTGCAACGAACTGGATCGATTTGAATGAAATTTGGTATGGAGATAGTTTGAGACCTTGGGAATAACACAGAACTTTTTATCCCGATATTTCTACGGGAACGGATTTTTTAAACCAGTTTTTTCAATATTCCTATAACTATAACTATGTATAGTATCATCGGGTACGCAAATTCTAAGTCTACGCGGGACGAAGTCGCGGACATCGGCTAGTCATTTATAATTAACTGACCACCGAAGTAGCTATCTATTTTAATTTCTACAAGCAGTTGTCTAATTTCTGGTAATTTAAATTAACTTCGTTTTTATTAAGTGTTTCTTTTAGTTTAGACCTTATTCGTCAAATTATAAAACTTCTCTATCCAATTTCAATTAAGAATGAAGCTGTCCAGTATAAAACTCGAATTCGCATTTATAATTATAACTTAACCAATAATTCTGATTATTAGGTAGGCACGTGTCAAGAACTGAATTAAATAATAAAATGCATAAAACAGACATTTTATCTAACCTACGAAACTTTTGAAAGCACCGCATGATCGCTTCGTTCTCCGCTCCGCTTATCGCCCCGCTGCCACTGACGCCGCACACTCGCCATTGATCCCTACGTCAATTAGACCAACACCTTTGCTTTGTCGGCCATTATAAGCGGCCCATTATGACCCAGATTACACTGCCACTATCCTTACATCCCATCACACCGTTCTCAACCCTATAACTATTCCATTAAAGCTTTACGGAACCGCAGAAGTTATCGTTGTATTTTTTATGCGTTTTGGCCCATTGTGTAAGAAATACGGAGGTGTACCGGAAGATGACTATAAATTGATTATTGTGAGTTATTTTGGTCGTAAATAAATTAGTGGATTGGATTTTATTCCGAGTCCGGAATTTTAAATTTTACCTTAGCTACTAAAGTTACATAATAGAGATTTTATGCAACTGTCCTCTCAATTAAAAAAACAATGTCTTATTAAAATGTAGCGTTTGTCTAAAACCTAACTATATTTGTTAAGTCATTACACAAATAAGTACGATTCCCACTCGCATCGCGCGAGAAGCCTTAAACAACAAAATTGGCAACATTCTAAACGGATTGCGGACTGCGCTCCACCATATTCCTGCAAAACTTTAAATAGCGATAAAAAAATCAACCCGATATGAAGAATCGAGTAGTGTGGCCGCGCATTTTGTTGAGTCACTGCAAGTGCGAGCGAGATGGGTGATCTAGGCGCGCGCTGATTGGTGGGTTCGATCGAAGCCCCGCCCCCGCCCGCGGCTCACCCCACGTGTTTTTGCCCAGACGATTTTCAGACATGATAGTGGTCGGACGTGCTCGCCAACGCTGAAACTTTTGGGAATTTACGCTCTTAGGGGTTATTAAGGTGTTACAGTATTTAATGATTTGTTGCAAATACTTTTGGGGGAATTAGAGTCAATCTAAGAACGAAATTGTATCTTATTGGACTTTTCATGATTCTAATTAAAGTCCTATACTTATTTCATATTAAAGTTGTTTTTTATTGTAGATCCTCAATAAATTCAATTATTCCATTAAAAAAATTGCTGTATTGTCGAGTCGTGTTTTTATAAATATTTCAAATAATATGCATATTTGAAATATTTATAAAAGATCCTATTGGATAGGTATTGTTTATTATTTTTTCTCTAAATATTATTATTTTCAGATTTTAACTGCAAATTTTCTCATTAAATTTTATTTTTCGAGTCTTAAAGTAAATTCTCTTTATACATGTAATGTAAATTTTGAAAAATTTTGAAAAAAGGCCTTCTGCTTGAGTTTGTTGCGGCGCTTCTTCTCAAGCAATGGGTCTAGGAAGCGCTGGTAAATTCTTTTTTTGACGTGTAAAAGTGCCCCTATGTGGCCAATTTGCTGAATAAATGATTGAATTGAATTGAATCTCTTAAACTCATCCTGATGACTGACTCTAGATATTTTATTAATTTACAGTAATATGTGATGACATTGACATATTACTGTAAATCTAGAGTCAGTTTAATTCTAGTGGCTAGCCAGCCTTCCCTACCAGCCTTATTCTCATTTAAAAGTATAGGTAGGTATTCCGCACAAACCTTGGTAACCACCACCACAAATCACAACAGCCTATTAAGGTAGGGTGCTAGGTGCTGCTGGGGGTCGGAGGCTATTGTCTTCGTTCGGGAAGTGGGACGTCGCATTAGGGAGAGGGGGTCTGACGCCCGCGCAGGTACGTACCTGGTGCAAAGGTAATCCATCGCCATTCAACGTGGCAACGCGGCCAGTGTGATGGGTACCTTCGCTCCAGGGACAACCCAAGGGGGCCTTTTTGATAAGGCTTAAGCTAATTTTTTTTTGTTTTTTTACAATTGTATTTTTTTTCTTTCATAAATTTTAGTTCATTTAGGTATGTATAGGTACGTCCCACTGTCAGACACTAGGCCTTCTCTCATCACGAGAGGGTTTGGGCTATAGTCCCCACGCGGGCCCAGTGCGGATTGGGGTCCTTGGCAACCTTGACTTCGCAGATGCTTGCAGGTGTCCTCGCGATGTTTACCTTCACCGAAAAGCTCAGTGGTGAATTAAAATAGAACCTATCAGTAACTCAGGACCTAATTTCAAACCTTCTCATTGTCACACTTGGGCCCCCACCCAACTGCGTCACAATCACGGTTTAAGTATTTACTACTACTACTACTACAACAACAGCCCATTTACGGCCCATTGTTGGGCACAGGCCTCCTCTCATCACGATACATATTTACTTTGACCAATTAAAAAAGTTTTATTACTTTACTAGGATAATCATTATTTATTACAAAAACTCACGTTGAACCTAATAAAATAATTGATCCGGCCATTAAACTAAATAACGTTACAACTAAAGTTAATAACGTTATAACTCCGTTAGTTTTTAATCTCTAATCGAGCAATAAATCAAAGGCATAAACAAACGGAATTGAATCAAACCCCTCGGAACCCCAATTATGATAGAGAAGGGTTCCATAATACATGGACCCTTCGGAACGGTACCTACGCTAAAGTGTGAATATCAATTTTTATTTTTAATAAAATATAATCTTAATGTTTTTGTGTCAGCTCAGAATTAAGATTTCTTTTAAATTAGCTGTTAGCTCATAGCCGTGGTGGCCTAGTGGTTTGACCTACCGCCTCTCATGCAGAGGGACGCGGGTTCAAATCCGGCTCGCACCTCTGAAATTCTTTATGTGCGAAATCCAATTAGAATTTACCACTGAGCTTTTCGGTGAAAGAATACATCGTGAGGAAACCTGCACGCATCTTCGTAATCCAAGGATGTGTGTGAAGTCCCCAATTCGCACTGGGCCCGCGTGGGGACTATAGCCCAACCATCTCGTGATGAGAGGAGGCCTGTTCCCAGCAGTGGGTCGTAAATAGGCTGTTGTAGTTGGACTAGCTTTTAGCTTCACCTATAAAAACAGCCTTTTTAGGGTTCCGAAGTCCACAAGGAACCCTTATAGTTTCGCCATGTCCGTCCGTCCGTCCGTCCGTCCGTCCGTCCGTCCGTCTGTCCGCACTATTGCTCGGAGATGCTTAGGTCTAGAGAGCTGTAATTTGGCATGAATATGCATATTAGTTACGCTGACAAAGTGGTACAATAAAATTTTGAAATGTTTTTTTTTATAGGGTACCTCCCCTACTCGTAAAGTGGGGATGTATTTTTTTTTTCTTGCGTACCCCATGGTGCGGCATATCGTTGAATAGGTCTTAAAAAAATATTGTGGGTTTGTGAAAACCATTTTTTGATTAAGTGATGGGTTTGTGAAATATTAAGCTTTAAAGTGCTATTTTTTGTTAGAGTCACGTGTCCCCCCCCCCCCCTGCCAGCTAAATGGTGGTATTTGGATGGCTGAAAAAAATCACGGTTGTGGCATATATAACGTAGTTGAAAGAAAAACTATCAGAGCTAAGTAGGCTGTACAAACTTACGAGTAATAGTCGACCAACTTATAATAATGATTTTTCTCGAGCGGCAGGGGCGTCGGGCGGGCACGTCATACCACAGGCTAGCTAGATGCTAATAAGTCTTAGAAAGGTACTGTGGGCATCGTCAACTTCGGAACCCTATACTTTGCGCGTGGCCCGACACACACTTTGCCGGTTTTTTCATTGTTATTGACGATGACGGACTAATACAAAGGCAGTCCACCTGACACATACATTGTCTCAAACTTTCACGATACACACTCAATATCAACACACTAAAATCGAGTGTCTCAAGTCGAAAGTCTTCGACCAGTGTGTGTTGCCAGTGATGACTTATGGTTCCGAGACGTGGGCGCTTACGATGGGCCTCATAAGAAGGCTCAAAGTCACTCAGAGGGCAATGGAGAGGGCTATGCTCGGGGTTTCTCTGCGTGATAGAATCAGAAATGATAGGATAGGATAGGATATCCGCAGTAGAACTAGGGTCACCGACATAGCCCGAAGAATTGCGAGCCTTAAGTGGCAGTGGGCGGGGCACATTGCTCGCAGGACTGATGGCCGATGGGGCCGGAAAGTTCTCGAGTGGCGCCCGCGAACCGGGAGACGAGCTGTCAGTAGGCCTCCCACAAGATGGAGCGACGACCTCGTGAAGGTTGCGGGAAACCGGTGGAAGCAAGTAGCACAGGACCGGTCTGAGTGGCGAGCCTTGGGGGAGGCCTATGTCCAGCAGTGGACGTCTTTCGGCTGAAATGATGATGATGATGATGATGAAAATCGGGACTTAATCGCGTAAAAAAGAATTATTTATATTTTACCTCGACGTTTCAGCGTCGTCGTTCACGTCAGCGTCACGTTCAGTCGTTCATGCAGCGGCCGTGGTCCCGAGAAGACTAATAGGGATGACGACAGGGTGAAGAAAGCGAAATTCTAATTAGTCCGTCAGTCAGGTAATAAAAAAAATATTAGACACGTATTTTTTGTTTTATCAAATTAACAAAGAATGACTAAGTTAAAACGCATTTAAATTGGAGAGTGGGGGCTAGCTACGTCACCGTTAGGTATAAATCGTACCTAACCGTGACGTCACGCGACATTCCAACGCAATATAACTCCGTATAAGTTTGATTGTATGAAAAAAGAAAAAATACGTGTCCAATACTTTTCAATAATCTTCCTGATAGACTAAGGAAAAAAAAGTTGTCGTCATGCCTATTGTCCTGATTTTAGTGTGTTTAATATGAGTCCAGCTGACCTGATGAAAAAATCGGAAACAAACACGACTCTCTTCGAAAATCTGTCTTGATTTTTTATTTTTTATTATTACGAAACCTAAATAGCAACAAAAGTAAAATCAAATCAAATAAATGTAGAAATAACGAAGTTATATCGAAGTGTTTGGTGACAACATGAAAAGAGCGTGTCATTGCTTAATAGAATCATCTCGGTCGATTTCCGTCCCCTTCTACCCGAAATATTAGATTAGATTACATTATCAGAGTATTAATCAAATGGATTTTATGATTAAACTAGCTTTACCCCGCAACTGCGTATGCGCAGAAATGTTAAAATGAAAAATCCCGTTTTTTTTCGTTCCCGTGGGAATTTAGGGAAATCCTCTCTTAGTGCTCCCCTACGTTCTCGAAGGAACCTGCATGCCAAACTTCAGCTCTTTACGACCAGTAGTTTCGGCTCTGGCGTTGATCGATCAGTCAGTCAGTCAGTCAGTTTCTTGTTTTATATATATAGATAACTCGATTTTTGCAAAAATATAAAACCCGACTGCAAACGAACTTTTGATTTCACATATATTATATTATTTTTTGTGATCCATTCATTCAGCCCTTCATTTTGATACCCCACTCGATAGGCTATGACAAAAAAAAATTTGGAAGCGTTTAAAATGCCTCCAAAAGCCAGCCATTTTGATTTTGCAATTTTGATATACCCAGTGTCACTCTCACGGTTAGTACGAATCTGACGACATTTCGCAAGCTAAATATCCATCCAGCCATTTAGGCTACACAGCGTGCCAAAGGAATATACATTCAAAATTCAAATTTCAAATCTGTTTATTTCCATAAAAAAAAAAGATAACAAATTACATTTAATGAACTCCCGCTCAATCTTTACACAAGATTACGTGCTGCGGAGTTGTCGCATGCTCACAGTAGTATAAATGCTATAATGGTAAGTATTATGTAATAGGTAACAATAGGTAGGTATTTTGTTTTCATTTTACAAAAGTACAAATGTAATATAGGTAATGGTGGATTGTTTTATTTAGGATAAAGGATCTGCATGTACATTGTACTTTTCTACCAGGAAGTAATGTTTTAACATATTTTTAATTTGTTTATTGTTTTTATTTTTGATTTTTATATTAATTTCTTTAGGTAGGCTATTTAAGATGAATGGTAATATGTATTTCCAGGTCCTTTCTCCGTACTTATTAATATTTTTAGGTAATATATACATAGGTACATACATACATATACCTACTCGAAAAACATAACCCTTCTTATAGCGCAGTTAGGTAAAAACTAACTTAATACCAAGTCTTTAATTTACGTCGTTCATACATACTAAACTCCCATCCAAGAATTTCCAGGATGAAAATCGTGTCCTACATGTGGTCTAAATATTTCCACCACCACCACCATTACCATCACCACCACTACAGCCTATTTACGGCCAGCTGTGCACAGGCCTCCTCTCATCACGAGAGGGTTTGAGCTATAGTCCCCACGCGGGGAGTGCGGATTGGGGACTTCACAAACATCCTTGAATTACTTCACAGATGTGTGCAGGTTTCCTCGCGATGTTTTCCTTCACCAAAAAGCTCAGTGGTAAATTCATAATGAATTTCCGTTCTTACAAAAAAATCATACAAATCACATTAAACGGCGACCTATTTAGATGTTTGCCATTAAGATAATATTTTATTGCGTAATTTGAAGTAAAGGCTTATTTTTATTTAGTTGGGCAACTTACCTATAGCCGGCAAGCTATTATTCCAAACCAGCTTGGAAATTTTGTATTTCCTCTATCAGATACTTGCCTTAGATATCAGAGTATTCTGAGGCACTATAACAATAACTCCCAACATAAAAAACAATGATCGTAACGTATCTAATTAAAAAAATTCCAATAGCGTTAAACATTTGAGCTACGTACTACTAGGTATTACCTTAGTAGAGATAATCTACCATAGAAAGTCCCGCGCCTCTACTTTTAAAAACGCTTCAATGCATTCATTATTATTTAAAAAGCACCACCAACACTCTCAACACATAGTTGACAACCGTCTCAGCATGCACACATGCGTTGAGAGTATTGATGGTGCCTTTTAAATACTTTGAAGCGTTTTGAATTGTGAAGGTGCGGGACTTCCTATAGTAGGTATCTCTAGGTAGTTATACCTCCTTATAATTACGTCACGCTACCTAATTAAGTAACATATTTTACAAAATAATATTAAAAGAAAAATAAATTACAAGCTATAACTTAAATAACAACGGGCTTCGAGTGTTGCCATTTAGAGAACTTTTTTAATCTGTGGCCGGAATTTATCGGTTTTAATTCGATGGTCGATAATGTGCCACTCGATACAACACCAAATTAATGGAAGGTGCACCGAGCGACTAGGGAGGGGCAACTATCGATGCTATTTAGGCAACGGTTTCATCAAATTACATTGATTAAGTTATTTAGCTGATTAACTAAGAAATGTGCATGTTTGACCAACGCTATTCATCATTAAAAGAAAAATAAATAAATATGTCGGAATACTTTCCACAAATTAACATTGCCCATTTCAGCCGAAGGACGTCCACTGCTGGACATAGGCCTCCCCCAAGGCTAGCCACTCAGACTGGTCCTGTGCTACTTGCTTCCACCGGTTTCCCGCGATCTTCACGAGGTCGTCGCTCCATCGTGTTGGAGGCCTACCGACAGGTCCTCTCCAGGTTTGCGGACCAAACCGAAAACCAAAACTTACGGTAATAGAAATAGACGATGATACTAATACATCCATGATTCGAGTATACAAATGCTCGTTCATCGTTCATCACATAGGTACACATTTTGCCACTAGCTGGATTCAAATCCACTACATTCGACGGCCACAGTAGATAGAAGTTTCTATCAACTGAGCCAATCCAGTCGTAAATAATACCAATCTATAGGTTTTGCAGAAAATTGATGATCATTGATGTAACTTATAAAATGAAGAAGAAGATGAAGAAGAACATTTATTCATGACATTACACAACAGAAACATATAAAATTCATCAGTTATTTGCAGTCATTGCACATACAAAGCGAATATCTAATCAGTTGTATTTTCCATACTACCATTAACTCTCGGTTTTCTTTCTTCAACCGATCTTTAGTGAGCTTAACTATCGATAACAATTTCATCGACTCCATCGACTGTCCCCATCTCTACCCGTGAGCAGGGGCCGTTAATCCGCAAGTTTTCCAATAGCGGCGCACCTGTGCCTCTTTATCGTGGATCGCCGCTTACATGTTTACGGAGCAAATTCGATACCCGCGATTCTTGGCCGCTAGTGATGTGACGCATATCGGTACATTTGTGTACCTACCTAGTGTGATAAGTTTTTTGACGTGAAACTTCTTTAAAATCACAACGAATCAAACAAGAAAAAGTGGAATGTCACGTTTCATCACGAATTGGTCTATTTTAATAACTACATGATATTAAGCATGAATGACTTGTAAATTTGCAATCCATACTATCCGTACTAATATTATAAATGCGAAAGTAACTCTGTCTGTCTGTTACCTCTTCACGCTTCAACCGCTGGACCATAGACATATATAATACTTCGTATAGACCGGGTCTACGCACATGACATATAACCCCACTTTGTTGGTGCCCAAAATTGCCCAATCCAAGTTTGGTCACCAATCGTGACACAGTGCTCAGCGAGACACCAGCGCGTGCGGATGTCAAACAACATAATACGCAACCCTTAAAAAATGCCGACTTGCGTGATAAAAGGCTGCAGAAATCACGTAGGCAAAGTGAAAAAGTGTCATGAAATATCGTTTCATCGGTGATTAACATTACCTTGTGTTTATTCCATCAATCGAAATATTTTTGTTAACAATAAATTTATGACACGACGTCGCCATATTTACGCCATGTTACGGAGTTGCCATAGTTACGGAGACTGCTTGTTAAAGTAACCTTGTAAGGACGTCATTTTTACACATGAAGAATTTCACGTGAGATGTTTAATTTGGACTTCTATGAAAATATAAATAAATAATTATTATGTCAATAAATAAACAAAAGTTGATTTATGAATCATGTTTTATTAGAAAAAAGGATATTACAGCATTCACGTCGCTTGTACTGAATAAAATAAAAAAGTCAGCAACACCTCTCGTTACGTCACTGCGAGGTTATAGCGCGCAAAACATTCTCGTAGTTCATGCAGTTGACCACCAGACGGCACTGTATTTCGTTGTATGAAGAAAGTGGTGACTGAATGTTCGGATGGGCCTATCCCTAAGTATAAAAATCATTGCGCTGGACCGATTGAGATGACATTTGGCATGGAGATAGTTGGGATTCCGGGAAAGGACGTAGGATACTTTATATCCCGGAAAAACACACAGTTCCCGCGGGATAGCGATAACCGAATTCCACGCGGGCGAAGTCGCGGGCAGAAGCTAGTTTATAAATAAAGGATTGATTGATTACAAAACTATAGTAGTCTTAGAAACATGATTTGGCTTGTATTTAAGTTAGTGACTGCGGGTTGAGGAAATCGTCATTACACGTTAAAATCAATGACCTGCACTGACACAGCCATGACTTATTTTTGAATTTGTGTCTATTTATTAAGCTTATAACACCAAAGTACAGATATGGAGATTTATTAAAATTACCTAACACTTATCGTCGTAAGCCACGGATTCGTAGCGCTTCCGCTACAAAATGGAAAACGGGGGTTCGCTACGAGCGTAGCACCAAGCAAGACAAGAGCGTAGCGTAGCCATATAAACCAACCAACCACTGCAGCCTATTTTGCGTCCCACTGCTGGGCACAGGCCTCCTCTCATCACGAGAGGGTTTGGGCTATAGTCCCCACGCGGGCCCATTGCGGATTGGGGACTTCACACACATCTTTGAATTACTTACTTCGCATTACACGCATCTCGTGCAGGTTTCGTCGCGATGTTTTCCTTCACCGAAAAGCTAAATGGTAAATTCAAATTGAAGTTCGCACGTAAGTAAACTTAGAGGTGCGAGCCGGGATCGAACCCTCGACCCTCTGCATGAGAGGCGGTAGGTCGAACCACTACGCCACCACGGCTTAATATTCCATCAATACTACATACTTTGTCAGAATGAACATAAGGAAAACAAAATAACTGATTTTGTCTTACATGGAATTTGAAATATCTAGTCCTCAATTTGTGGAAAACTCATTGAAATTATCTCGTGCCATCATCATCATATCAGCCGAAATGCGACTACTGCTGGACATAGGCCTCCCCTAAGGCTCGCCATGAGCGGTCTTGCACCACTCTCATCCACCGTATTCACGAGATCTTTAAGGTCATCGCCCAATCTTGTTGGAGGCCTAACTGGCAGCTCATCTTCCGCTACGCGAACGCCGCTCGAAGTCGAAGGACGTCCACTGCTGGACATAGGACTACCCCAAGGCTTGCCACTCAGACCGGTCCTGTGCTACTTGCTTCCACCGGTTTCCCGCGTCCTTATGGCAAGCGATATTTTACTTCAAAATCAAAACAGTGGGCGTCTTTCGTAAAATTTGAGGATCATTCATTCCACCCAAAGTACTCTTAAAGCGTCTATCAGATACACCGTTGCCAGCTCGTTCGTCCACCCCGGGGCCGGCCGCAAATAAATCTTACTAACTCGCCCCCCATTAACAGGCACTTAGCACTTCGGGGAGGGGGGCACCTAATTGAATTTGTTCGACCACTCCAGCAGTTCCGTCGTAATTTGCTGCAGTTGATGTTTTAGCACGCCAGTTTGTACAAATGGTAACTGTGCGTAGATAATGGCTCGGTCAAATAGTCCTTAATGACTAAGCTAGAATCTGATTTAAACGACCGAGCCGAAAATGGCAATTATTGTCGAATCATGCATAACGATGTACTTAGAACTATTAAAAAGAATACTAGTAACTTTCTTCTAGAATCGAAACCAAGGGGCTTGCATGTGGAGGTAGCGAGGAAGATGTGATTGGTTGGTTAAAGGTTAGTGGCGTCCTGTGGTTTCTGTGAACTCCAATATTAATAATTATTATTGTATCTATATAATATACCTTGACCTGTAAAACTGTGATATTTGACCAACAAATAATTCATTCATTCCAATGGGTATGTCTGTTTCCTCTAGAATGAATGCACTACCTACTTACTCTAACATTTAGGTATGTAAGTATGACTTCTTACTAAGTAGGTATAAAGGAACTGATGCCAAAGAACCAATTCATCTGAGATTTTCACACAGAATTTACCGCTTCCACTGAGAAACCAAAGTCGCAGAATTCACAGAGGCTAATTAAGTTTAAAACAGAAGACAGACAAACAATGTAATTTACATGGCGGTTCCTGGTTTTTGGTTCCCAAACGTTTTGCACTTATGGTGACAAGGTATGGAGATCGTAACGGGCTTAGACAAGTATTTGTGGCTTCACGAAGAATATGGAACGATTAGAGTGGCTCGAAAACAAAAAACTATAAGGCAATCTCAGCACGGACGAGACTGTATGTGTGCATGATGGTAAAACTGATTCACTTCCACTATTCCTTCCAAAATTCAGTCGTTTGAATACAGAAGTTCTGAATTCAGTGAAGTGTAATCGCATTTAGTGTTCTAAGTTCCGAAGAAAGGATGGATTCGGATTGACTTACTTCTGAATTCAGACGACAGGAAGGTGTAAAATAATTAGCGCTTTGTATGTAAGTACCTACCCGAAGGGCCGAGCTTTGCGCGGGTGAAAATATCTAAAAACGAGTTTTTTTCACATATGAGACCAGCCTAGACCGATTTGTCGCCCCTGTTGAACCCTATTTATCAAATTTCTTTCAAATCGTTAGAGCAGTTTCTGAGATCGCTTGTATAAATAAATAAATAGTTAAATAAACACAGAAATATACAAGACTAGCTTTAACCCGCGGCTTCGCCCGCGTGGAATTCGGTTATTATGCTCCCGCGAGCTCTATGCGCCGCTGCGGGCAGGCGCAGAATTTATTTTCTCCTGGGAACTTTTTGTTTCTTCGATAACTCCCAAAGATATTCATTTCAATTGCATGGTGTAAATGGCAATCATAAAGTCCATGAAATGCTTAAGGTAAACTATTGTATTTAAAATGATTAATACTGTATCCCTCTAAATAGCTTTCTTTCCAAATCACACTTTATATGGGACCATTTTTTTAGTAATTAAAATGGGTAAAGTAAGCTATCCTTAGAAGATAGACCTATACCATCGCGGACTTTTTTGTAGACCTTAATAAGAGAAACAATTCTTCCATACATTGTTGTGTTATACCTCAAAGGGGTTAGGCAGCGTTTTCGATGAAAGCTCCCAGCCGGCTTGATTTTATCCGCCAACTTGAACTAACATCGTCGTATTTCATCGAATTTACAGAAAACTATAACAAAGTATATACTAAAACCTGCCTCAGCTCAGGAACCACTCTATCTGTTAGTGAAAACTGCATTAAAATCCGTTCAGTGGTTTTTGAGTTTATCGCGAACATCCAGACAGACAGACAGACAGTCAGACAGACGCGACGGGGGACTTTGTTTTATAATATGTAGTGATATATCTATAAAACAAAGTTGTGTTAGTTACACCATTTATAACTGGAGAACGGCTGAACCGATTTCGATGATCTTTGATTTTTTGGATTTGTCTCCGTCCCGAATAGGGGGTTCGATTCCGGCTCGCACCTCTAAGTTTACTTATGTGTGAAGTTCAATTTAACGAATGACGATGGAGGGCAGTGGAAAATGTTTTGAAATGGGCGAAAAATTCTTCCCCACGGAACAATCTTGAGCCAAATTTTATTTATTTATTTATTGGAGATAAAACATAAATTAACAAAGAATTACTTATAAATAAATATAAATATTGGCTAAATAACAATAGTTGTTGTTATTTCCTTAACATATCTCACTAAGAACATAAATAAAAGAATACATACTTAATTTAGAGCAACATGCGATGACTGACTTGAAGTTGCTGCCTCTTCGTCCAGCAAAACACACTGAGTGCATTGAGCGGGCATTTGCACGATATTTGCACGCTTGAGCAGGGCTTGTAACCGATTAATTAAAAAAACCCCGAAATCGCCATATATTTAGAATTATTTTATACTCTTTATGTGGAACTCCATAGTGTATTTAGGTTATTACTTCGTATTATTTTATAGCCTTATTAAACATGAAATAGTAAACGAAAGAACGATAAGCAAACCGGTTTATTTGTATGGGGGCAAAAACCGGTTTCAAGCCCTGCGCTTGAGGTTTAATTTAAAAAAAAATCGTTCAATTACGTTGTATTGCGCACCGAGGCGAGGGTTCCATACAAACTTGGAAGAAATTAAAATTGTAAGTTTATCATTAAAAACTTATTATTTGCAGTTGGTAAATGTGAAAGTGTGTTTGTTTGTCCTTCCTTCACGTCGAAACCACTGGACCGATTTGGACGAAATTTGGAATGGATATAGTTTGAGATCCCGGGAATAACATAGGATAGTTTTATCCCGATATTTCTATTGGAACGGGTTTTATACTGGTTAAACCCGTTTTTTTCAATACTTCTATAACTATAACTATGTATATGCATAATATCATCGAGTATGCAAAAAAGTAAAACACGGGCGAAGCCGCGGGCAACGGCTAGATTAATTTAAATTCCAAATTGACACCGCTACGTGTTCCTGAGAAGTGACCCTATAAGGGGCTCCATTATTTACTTTTGAGGTACGGAACCCTAACAAATACTAATTCTTATAAAATATTTTAAGTTAGCCTTTTAACGGAACATGGAAGTACCATGGAAGCTTATAACCATTACAAATTTTGAAAAAATCTTTTAGTTGATGCCTACGTCATTAAAGGAATACGTGAGAAAAGTTTCTAGCTCTAAGGGTTTGGCCTGTGCGTTTATTTAAAAGTTTCATCCCCTATTTTTCCCTCTTAAGTGTTCAATTTTAGAAAACGCTGAAATACGTCACTCATTATTTTGGTCGCACTCAATTCATACGAAATGTCATGCAAGTATGTTGAAGAAATAAAAAGTTTAATACAAAATTTCATCCCCTATTTCACCCTCTTGGGGTTTGAATTTTGAACAATCATTTCTTATTGGATGCCTACGTCATAAGAGGAATACGTGTGCTAAATTTTAAGTTTGTAGCCCGAAGGGTTTGGCCTGTGCGTTTATTTAAATCTTTCATCCCCTATTTTACCCTCTTAAGGGTTGAATTTTAGAAACTCTGAGATATGTTACTCATTATTTTTGCCGCAATCAATTCGTATGAAATTTCATGCAAATATGTCCAAGGAATGAAAAGTTTTATGAAATTTTTCATCCCCTATTTCACTCCCTTGGGGGTAGAATTTTGAAAATTCCTTTCTTGGTGGATGCCAACGTCATAAGAGGAATACGTGTGCGAAATTTCAAGTTTGTAGCCTTAAGGGTCTGGTCTTTGCGTTTATCTAAAACTTTCACCCCATAATTCACACCCTTGGGGGTTGAATTTTGAAAATTCCTTCCTTGGTAGATGCCAACGTCATAAGAGGAATACGTGTGCGAAATTTCGAGTTTGTAGATCTAAGGGTCTGGCCTTTGCGTTTATCTAAAACTTTCACCCCTTAATTCACACCCTTGGGGGTTGAATTTTGAAATTTTTTTTCCTTGGTGGATGCCAGCGTCATAAGAGGAATACGTGTGCGAAATTTCAAGTTTGTAGCCCGAAGGGTTTGGCCTGTGCGTTTATTTAAATCTTTCATCCCCTATTTTACCCGCTTAAGGTTGAATTTTAGAAAACTCTGAATTATGTTACTCATTATTTTTGCCGCACTCAATTCGTATGACATTTCATGCAAGTATGTCCAAGGAATAAAAAGTTTTATGAAAACTTTCATCCCTTATTTCAACCCCTTGGCGGTTGAATTTTGAAATTCCTTTCTTGGTGGATGCCAACGTCATAAGAGGAATACGTGTGCGAAATTTCAAGTTTCTAGCCTTAAGGCCAACCTTTGCGTTTATTTAAAACCTTTACCCCCTATTTCACCCCCTTGGGGGTTGAATTTTGAAAAATCCTTTTTTTGTGGACGTCATAAGAGAAATACGTGTACTAAATTTTAAGTTTGTAGCCTGAAGGGTTTGGCCTGTGCGTTTATTTAAATCTTTCATCCCCTATTTTACCCGCTTAAGGGTTGATTTTTTGAAAACTCTGAATTATGTTACTCATTATTTTTGCCGCACTCAATTCGTATGAAATTTCATGCAAATATGTCCAAGGAATAAAAAGTTTTACGAAAACTTTCATCCCTTATTTCACCCCCATAGGGGTTGAATTTTGAAAATTCCTTTCTTGGTGGATGCGAACGTTATAAGAGGAATACGTGTGCAAAATTTCAAGTTTGTAGCCCTAAGGGTCTGGCCTTTGCGTATATCTAAAACTTTCATCCCTTAATTCACACCCTTTGGGGTTGAATTTTGAAAATTTCTTCCTTGGTGGATGCCAACGTCGTAAAAAAAATACGTGTGCGAAATTTCGAGTTTGTAGCCCTAGGGGTGTGGCCTTTGCGTTTATCTAAAACTTTCACCCCCTATTTTACCCGCTTAAGGGTTGAATTTTAGAAAACTCTGAGTTATGTTACTCATTATTTTTGCCGCACTCAATTCGTATGAAATTTCATGCAAATATGTCCAAGGAATAAAAAGTTTTATGAAAAAATTCATCCCTTATTTCACCCCCATGGGGATTGAATTTTGAAAATTCCTTTCTTGGTGGATGCCAACGTCATAAGAGGAATACGTGTGCGAAATTTCAAGTTTGTAGCCCTAAGGGTCTGGCATTTGCGTATATCTAAAACTTTCATCCCTTAATTCACACCCTTCGGGGTTGAATTTTGAAAATTCCTTCCTTGGTGGATGCCAACGTCGTAAGAAGAATACGTGTGCGAAATTTCGAGTTTTTATCCCTGGGGGTGTGGCCTTTGCGTTTATCTAAAACTTTCACCCCCTAATTCACCCCCTTGGGAGTTGAATTTTGAAAAATCCTTCCTTAGTGGATGCCTACGTCATAAGAGGAATACGTGTGCGAAATTTAAAGTTTCTAGCTTCACGGGTTTGGCCTGGGCGTTTATACATCAGTCAGTCACCTTTGCCTTTTATATATACAGATTAGCACGTTCAAAGTAAAAGAAATATGATACTATTCTTGTCATAGAACATTCCAAGTCATAGAGTATTTTTTTCTAAGCCCTCTCTACACCATTCCCTGCTCCTTTTTCCTTCAATCTGTGCTAATTGCTGATTTACTTCCACCGCGACTGACGCAGTGCCGCGGCCAAGTGCTAAGTGCTCCATCGACGTGTGTGCTTATGTGCCGTGAAATACTACCCGCGGACTTGGCTGCCTCTCTACGCGTGTTTTTTTGCGGGTTTGATTTGAGGGTTTGGCATAGCATGGTAGAGTTAGAGGGGGGATTACAACGACGCTGTTAATGTTGAGATGTAAAAGTTTTAAAATCAATTTCAAACGAATTTTATATCCTTGGGGTCCTCTTCCGCAAAAACAACACAATTTTGTTTCATACACCTAATATGCCACAAAGTAAAGTACTTCATAATTTAAATATTTTTATTTAAAACTTGCTTTATTAATCTTTGTTTTCTGGCCGTATAATTTATAAAATATTTATATGTAATCAAGATGTTATTATTTTAATATTTTGTAGATACCCCAGAAATGGGAAAACATGGAATGGATGAATTTACGCTTATTGGTTCACAAATAAATTATTATCCTATTCTATTCTAATAGTTATAGAAACCATTGAAATTTACAACCTTAACATTTATATGTAGCTTTCACTTAGAACACATCGATGATCTCCACTTACGTAAAATACTTGCGACGAATAAGAGTAAAAACACAATTTAGCAAAATGAGAGATATCTCGAAGCGAGAAATCATCTTAATCGAATTCATTTTCACCCTTTCGTAATCACAGTAATTAACAAAAAACCGGATTAAATGAAGCGGATGTCCATTTTGAAGATTACAAAAAAACTTCATTACCAAGTGCTTTTGAGAAAATATTCTGGGGTTCCACGCTATATTTTATAGACTCCGTCATATAAATATTAATAAGTACATATTATACATATAAAGTCTTCGACCAGTGTGTGTTGCCAGTGATGACTTAAGGTTCCGAGACGTGGGCGCTTACGATGGGCCTCATAAGAAGGCTCAAAATCACTCAGAGGGCAATGGAGAGGGCTATGCTCGGGGTTTCTCTGCGTGATAGAATCAGAAATGAGGATATCCGTAGTAGCAGTGGTTAGCCGTGGTGGCCTAGTGGTTCGACCTACCGCCTCTCATGCAGAGGGTTGGGGGTTCGATTCCGGCTCGTACCTCTAAGTTTACTTATGTGCGAAATTCAATTTGAATTAACCACTGTGCTTTTCGGTGAAGGAAAACATCGTGAGGAAACCTGCACGCAACTGCGAATTAATTCAAAGATGTGTGTGAAGTCCCCAATCCGCACTGGGCCCGCGTGGGGACTATAGCCCAAACCCTCTCGTGATGAGAGGAGGCCTGTGCCCAGCAGTGGGACGCAAATAGGCTGTAGTAGTAGTAGCAGTGGGCGGGGCACATTGCTCGCAGGACTGATGGCCGATGGGGCCGGAAAGTTCTAGAGTGGCGCCCGCGAACCGGGAGACGAGCTGTCGGTACGCCTCCAACAAGATGGAGCGACGACCTCGTGAAGGTCGCGGGAAACCGGTGGAAGCAAGTAGCACAGGACCGGTCTGAGTGGCGAGCCTTGGGGGAGGCCTATGTCCAGCAGTGGACGTCTTTTGGCTGAAATGATGATGATGATGATACATATTTTGAACATTTAATATTTAAATTAAACTAATATCCGTCCATACCAGACGACGTTATGAAGTGAAGTACTTTTTTTTATACCTATGATATAGGCAAACGAGAGCACAGCCCACCTGATGGTAAGTGGTCACTGCGGCCCATGGACACCGAAATCCTATGATCCCCCATTATGAAACCATAATATCTCGAATGCGTTGCCTACCCTGAGGCTTAAGATGGAACTGCCGGAACACAACAGTGCGAGCACTGCTATTTGGCGGCAGGTTAGCGGGGAAAGACGGTGGTACCACCCCGGACGGACCCAGCACCAGACCCTACCACTAAAAAAATGATGATGATGTTTATGTTTAAATATTATGAAGATAGTCACATCTTGTGATGGTCACATCGCGAGAACTGCGGATAGTCGTTGGAGTAAACGCGTTCTTGAGTGGAGACCATGACAAGGCGAGCGAAGTGTAGGGCGCCCTGTTGCCAGGTGGAGTGACGATTTGCGCAAGGTGGCCGGTGTAGACTGGATGCGGCACGCCTTGGACAGAGCTCATTGGCGTGCATTGGGTGAGGCCTACGTCCAGCAGTGGACTACTATGGGCTGTTGATGATGATGATGATTATGAAGAGATATCCACTGGTGGGTCTAGATATAGCCTCCCCTTAGTTTTCTCACACAAACCCCTCACAAGATAGAAATTGTAGTATGGAGTGTACACATTCATAAAAAAGATTGTAGGTACAGTCCAATGCTGACTGTCAAATCCATATTTTCTTGTAATCTGGATATATTTACATCATCAAAGACATTTCAAATGGTATTTTGTAATATAAATTACTAAACGTAGTTCGTGCCCAGTTTTTACAGACATCGTGTACCTGTTCAGAGCCGTTTTTCCAAATTAAACCATCTCAACGCTGTAGTAATAACTCACGGCGGAAAAACACCTCATCTCCAAATGGCCGGAATAAGTCCAATTCTTCGATTCCAATTTCAAATCGAATTCGTTCCAATATTTATTGGGATTCGGATTAATCTTTAATTCGCCCTCCCCGCTCTCGTTTAAAAACGCGCTTATGACTATTTCCCTTCAACCCATTCCAAACCTTATTTCTGTAACTTGGAGTGGGTTCTGGTTTGTTTGTTTGTCGGTGGGAGTAGTAAAAGTGGGCAATATTTATGATCTTTCGAAGGAAATTCTTTCTGAATGTTTGCATTTATGAAAATATGCTTGGGTTGGGGCTTGGCCGGGTACAGGGTGACTTTTTACTTTGTAATTGGTTAAGATTTATTGAGATTGGAAAAAAAGTATGCTTTTTACAGATAGAATTACTTATAATAATGGATTAGCTCGAATTGTTTCACTGGTCACGTAAGGCACGTTATAACTATGTAAATGCATATGCATAATACATGTGGTTACTTAATACTTACATTTGCGAGAAAAAAAGTAATTACATCCCGCAATTTGTATTAATATTAATATGTACTTAAACCAAATGTATTAATATTAATATGTATATTATCAAAGAACAAGTTAACGGCTCTCGCCCACGGCGACTTTTTGTAGCGATGCTGCCGCGCTACTCATGACACTATCCTTTTTCTCTTTGATAAGAAAAAAATAATTAAAACCGCCTTCAAACTCCGACAGACTGCGATGTCAATGTCAAGTTCACTATA
Source organism: Aethes cnicana (assembly GCA_963971205.1). NCBI lineage: Eukaryota > Metazoa > Arthropoda > Insecta > Lepidoptera > Tortricidae > Aethes > Aethes cnicana. Next base: position 11,966,374 of record OZ020291.1, read on the forward strand.
TGATTATCATTTCTTTGGGTCGGTTCACTTGACACCGACTTCGCAGTCTGTCGGAGTTTGAAGGCGGTTTTAATTTTTTATTTTAAATTTTTTTTTCGGCTACAGTTTCCAAGCATTACTATAGAAGTACATACCTAAGTAACTTTGAAGTCTTCGAAATTGACACCAAAGTCCCCTCATTTTCTCATGGATCCCATCGTCAGCACTGAACAAAATTAATATGGGACCAACTTGGAAGTACCACCTTTCGAACCAAAAAAGAATCATCGAAATCGGTTCACGTTTACTATTTATTTTTGGTGAACATACATAAAAAAAAACCGACGAAATGAGATCCTCCTCCTTTTTTGAAGTCGGTTAAAAAGGATAGCGATATGAGCAGCATCGCTACAAGAAGTCACCGTGGGCGATGGCTCTTAGGATTTTAGGTTCAACAGTGAAGTTGTTTTGTACAATTTACCCCCTGTATTTAAAGGCTGGTAATTTATCCCGGATCAAACCCTGCCTAATGATGCCCCCTCCCTCCCGGTCCCCCAGATTTTTTGCCTCTTTGGCTACTGATTGTTGATTGACTATCTTACTAATATAATAAAAGTGAAAGTTTGATTGGATGTTTGTTACTCAATCACGCTAAAACAGCCCAACCAATTTGCTTGAATTGTTGGCAAACAGATAGTTTGTAATCTGAAATAACACATAGGCTACTTTTTATTGTGATATTTAGTATTTATAAGCAATTATCTTCTATTTATCACGATTTGGCGGTATAGATGGCGCCACGGTGTCGCAGTCGTCGATCTGTCGCCCATTGGACCTTTATGCTTTTTTTGCTTTTAATGCACTAACTTTTGAGAGTATGACAGCGTGTAGGTACACATTTTGGTCTAATTTGGAGGGCAAGTTTAGTACGAAATTCTCTGCAGACGAAGTCGCGGGTAAAAGATCGTAGTTAACTAAATTGGTTATCTACGAGGACCAAAGGCATTAAAACATATGTAAAAGTATTATTTGTCAAAAAATCAAGACTATTAATAATGAATTTCCTAACTTTAATTGCCTGAATCTATTTAACTGAACTAAACGCCCTGTTTAGAATTAAAATAGGTTCGAGGAAAAAACGAAGCCTAGTTGTTTTTTATTAAAAAGTGAGTTGGTAATAATAATAAAAATACCCTCGCAGAATTGAAATTGTAAATTTTCATTTTTTAAGTCTTTACAAGCAGCAAGTCTCCCCTGTAAATCCTAAACGATCTTAATACACGGAAATCATTCACACTCGGCGATATTAAATCGCATTGCTTCCCTGCACACTTATCAATGACTTTTCAATATCACCCCCAGTTCACCTTCAGCCTTTTCCTTTAGTCATAAGACTGACATTTCATTGACTGGTCGGTTATTTTTCTTAAGAAGGTTCGATTCGCGGAATTCGTTTAATAAGGCGATGATTTACGCGCCGCCACCGCCAGGCGGCGCCAGTTAATTAGGGAAAAAATTCACGCCAATGCTACACGTTACGTGCCCCATTGATTCGGGAAGAGGTTTAATTTATTAGTTTTGCTTATTCTATAAATACCGCCGCTAACCTCGATTAACTCAGATTTATTTGTATGAATTTGACGCGGGTTAAGAGGCTAACCCGAGGTTAGTAGCTCCGTGCAAGTCGGCTTTAGTAAAATTTCTGACATTAACACTATGAAGTGTACCTACTGTACCTATAGTGGGGGAGAGACTAAGTTCAAATTATTTCCCTAATTGCAAATCACGTATAGACTAGACGCTATTTTATTATTTTTTGAAATACCTACAGAACTTTTGCAGGTTGTCAGTCTATGTATAATTACATTGTCTTAGACATACTACTACTACTACAGCCTATTTGCGTTCCACTGCTGGGCACAGGCCTCCTCTCATTACGAGAGGGCTTGGGCTATAGTCCCATTGCGGATTGAGGACTTCACACACATCTTTGAATTACTTCGCAGACGCGTGCAGGTTTCCTCACGATGTTTTCCTTCACCGAAAAGCACAGTGGTTAATTCAAATTGAATTTCGCACATAAGTAAACTTAGAGGTGCGAGCCGGAAACGAACCCCCGACCCTCTGCATGAGAGGCGGTAGATCGAACCACGAGGCCACCACGGCTTTCTTGGTTGGTCATAGACATAACCCAATTATAATTATGGGAATACCCAACTGACAGACTCAGTGCAGATTGAGAACTTTACACACATAAGTAAGTATATTTGAATGGTTTCTCAGATGCGTGGCTTCATCATGATGTTTTTCTTTATCAAAAATTTTATTTCGCACATCTAGGTATGAACCCCCGACTAAGTACGCGGTATGACAAGTCGATTAGACTACGCCAGACTTGCAGAAATTAAACAAAAAGCCATACTCTCTATTCATATTTTTCGAATCAATAGAAATCAACCGTCACTCGTTCCAATTTTCATTTTCCCGCACCATCATGCAAAGTACCAATTGGTTCCATGAGATGGCGCTCAAATCAAAGCCCGCAGGAAGCCCGTAGGTAAGAAAATAGCGTCGTTCTAAATAAAAACATTGCTCCCAAATCGTTCCTATTTGCCGACATCTGTATACACGACAAAGTTTCTTTTGCACTCACACAATTGCATTTTCAACTTTGGACGCTTAGAATAAGAGTAAAGGAAGTGATTCTTAACGGCATCTGTAGGTTGGTAGTAGAGGTATGATATTGCCAGCACTCGCGTGTGTGGCAACATTAAGGCGAATAAAATTTAAATATGGCGACACAGCCGCGTTATAAAAGGAGCAATCGTATAAAAACGTATAAAAATAGAAATGATTTTGGAACATAATCCCGATCACCTGGCGGCATGTTATTTCTTTATACGAAAAAGTCCGGGCGCGGGCGGTTAAATTTTCTTTCCATATGTTGCCAATGAATTTAGTTTTTGATGTAAGGCAATTTGAAAATAGAAATGACTGAATTTCTCTTCGATCAAATCATAATGTATGTGTTTTAAATACCTATTATTAAAAACTATAAATACCTTAAATGTTATTTTAGTACCTTTATTTTTTGAATAAAAGGCCTTCTGCTAAGTTTGTTGCGGCGCTTCTTCTCAAGCATAATGGGTCTAGAAAGCGCTGGTAAAATTCATTTTCTGGCATGTAAAAGTGCCCCAATGTGGCTAATTTGCTGAATAAATGATTAATTTGATTTTATATAATACTAGCTTCTGCCCCCGACTTCGCCCGTGTGGAATTAGGTTATCGCGTTCCCGCGGGAAGTAGGAAAATCCTGCGCTTCTGGTCGGAGCTAGGCTGGCTAGATCCCTAGCCGGCACTTAACGTACAAAGGCTCAACATAAATGAGCCAAGTGCGGATATTAGAGCCCACAACACAACCATAACCATAACCATCCCGCGGGAACTATGCGTTTTCCGGGATAAAAAGTAGCCTATGTCCTTTCCCGGGACCCCAACTATCTCCATGCCAAATTTCATCTCAATCGGTCCAGCCAGCGGTTGAAGCGTGAAGAGGTAACAGACAGACAGACAGACAGAAAGACAGACAGACAGACAGAGTTACTTTCGCATTTATAATAATATTAATACATATAAATTTAAACATAAGCCGTGACGTTTTGGCGTTCCCTAAACATAGATTACCATTGCGACCCGAATGAGAGCCTTGTTTGTAGGTCTTTTGCAATAAAATCTATTTTGTAAAAATTGTATCTTGCATAAAAATTACATACTTATTTGCATACTTTTTGACGATTTGAACGGTGGATTTTCCTTCGCTGCGTTACCACCATTAATCTATTATAAGTAAGGATTCACAATCAGCCGGAGAAAAATAGCCCCGTCAAAACGGGTGCCCGAACAGCTCGGGCACCCGTTTGGCCTTCGTTATAAAGAGGCGTTAAGGAGGCGTTATTAGCATATAGCGTATTTTCTAATGTTAGTTTGCTCCATATATTTTGACATATTCTGTTAGGCACAGTTCGTCCATATGTTATTACTTATTATAGGTCAATTGTTACCACGGTGTTAACACGGTTCAAGTGCGCGTGCGTGACACGTGCATGCCACGCGGCGGCGTTCGCGTCGAGAACGCTGCGTAAACGTTGTCACACCAATAATAACAATATTTGATGATTCGATTATCATCGAGGAGTGAGCAATAACCACGTCCATTGCGGTTGTAGTGCGTGATAAGTACTTTTTCATTATCTTTGCCATAATAAGGGACATGATAACAACATTATCATTATTCCAGTCGCTTGTACGGTCGACGTCAATGAGATGTTAAAACTTTTACATCCTATTTCGTTGTATAATAAAGGTCCAAATGTGTAAATGTTTTTATGTACGAGTACACTCATATCATAAACCCTCTATGATGCGTTCAAAAACCGCAAATTATGACCGGCATTAAGATTCACTGTTTAGTTAGAACAGATTTCTTATCTGTGAAAATGTTCTTCGAATGGGGACTATCGTTTCTTTGCTCACCAGTTGGCGCCACTGTAGACTAAGGTCCAGAGGTATAGCTGTCAAAGGCTACTTTATAAGATCGGCGCCGAGACAAAGTTTTCAATCTTGAATCTCATTAAGTTTATTAATTATAAATAACTATCATCATATCGAACAGCTATGCCGCAATGTTGTGCAGTTACGTTTTGTTTGGAAAAAAGAAATTTTGTTTTTAAAGCGTTTACATTCACAGTCAAATAATCCATATTTGCTATAATTTCACGAAGGAGATCACTTTTCAACAGGTAAATTAAAGAAATTATGATTTATATCACGAAGCCCGCCAAAACCAGTGAAAACTGAATGTTATTGGACCTCACGCGACACTAGCGCCTCTAGTGGCAAATTCACACGCGATAGCCCCCATTCGATTGTCTTTAGCACTGGTCTTTAGCATTCAAATTTCAAACATCTTCGAATAGCAATGGCCGCCTACATTCTTTAGTCAGACAGAACGAAAGTTTGTTCCAAATTCAAATGTCGGCTCTATTTAGTCTATACTTTTTGAAAATCGAATGTGAGACACTGACGTATTCGAATTGCCGCCATTGTGGACAGCTTTTGAATTGAATTTTTTGAATTTTTTGAAGCCCCAAAAATCCGCATCCGCATTCGCACATACTTCATGATACTCAGGTCAGTATACTAGCTAGCCAGATACAATGTGTGTTATGGCTTCAATCCGCACTGGGCTCACGTGGGGACCATAGCCCAAACCTTCTCGGTACCTATAAGTGGAGGCCTGTTCCCAGCTGCGGGATGTAGGTAGGTACCTAAATAGGAACATAGAAATAAACAAACAGACTTAAACGCATTTAACATTTTATTTTTGGCTATAAAAATGACATAATTTTATTAGTAAAATAACCATTATTTATTATTAATATTTGTAAATAAAACTAGGTATATACACACTTTAATTCATACTAATTATTATTAAAAAAAAACAAGTAACTACACTATTTCTGACGTAAAAATACTTTAACTAGAGGTACATAGCACTTTTTAAGCACTTTCTGGTAAGCCCATGGCTCCATCCTACCCTGTACCATCTGTACTGTGAAACACAAGCGATGGCATTTTTGCGACAGTTTTGTTTGTAGAATTATCCGTCGCTAGAAATATTACGATATTGGTATAAAAGTCAAGTCAATGACCGCTATTGAAATGCTAAATGGGGGTGCCCCTCCGAACGCATTTTTTTTGGCAAAACGCATAATGAATAACACATCATAACCTTCATATGGCATAATTATCATTTGGCATAACAGCACTATGGTATAATGTTTTTACGCATATATCGCATAATGTCAAAACGCATAAAATCAAAACGCGTTTTGCCATTATGCGTTTTGATTTTATGAATTTTGACATTATGCGTTTTAATTTTATCTTCTTCTTCTTATAGTGCCTCTCCACTACTGAAGGTCGGCTGTCAGCTCCGCATATCTATTTTTATCCTTTTGCCAGTCGAAATAGGTGTTCCACGCTGGCAATGCCGGTCCATTCTCTAATGTTACGGAGCCACGATTTCTTTCTTCTACCGACGCGCCTTTTCCCCTCGATCTTGCCCATCATGATGAGTTGGAGAAGGTAGTATCGGTCATGCCTGAGCACATGTACGAGGTATGCCACTTTCCTTCTCTTGATGGTTGTCATAAGCTCTCGAGACTTGCTGACACGCCGTAGGATTTCTTCATTCGTTACTCTCTGGACCCAGCTTACACTTAACATGCGACGGTAAAACCACATTTCCAAGGCCTCTAGTCTTTTGCGCGTGTCTTCTTTAACGGTCCACGCCTCGCATCCATAGAAGACTATAGGCCAGATGTAATATTGGAGTATTCTCACGCGTAGTTTTATGTCAAGTTGTTTATTACAAAGAGTTTTTTTCATGCGACCAAAAGTAACACGGGCAACTTCTATACGGGACTTAATTTCCATATCAGAGTCCCAATTTTCATGTAACCATGTTCCTAGGTACCTGTACTTATTAACTCTTTGTAGTGCTGTTCCCTCGATATGGACTGTAGAATTTAGGTATTGGTTTAATTTTATGCGTTTTGACATTATGCGTTTTGTCATTCTGCATTTTGAGTTATGCGTTATGAGGTTATGCGTTTTGATTGTTATGCGTTGTGACGGTTATGCCATTGTATATTATGCGTTTTGATTTTATGCGTTCAATAGGGGCCCGCTAAATGGCAATGAGTGTAGGTGATGCTATGATGCTTAGTTAGTTACTGTTACATGTCAAACGGGCCATGATCTATCATAGAGCTAATGCGCTACGTTGATAATCGGATACGATACAGCTAGTATACCCCTTCATTCGCTGGGGTTAGAATATGTTGCACAATTACATATCGAACTCAAAACGATCAAGTCAAAGGGTTATTGACAGTACTACTTACATACAACAAATGATACAAACGTGCGGTTTAGCGGCGTGGCGGGTGCGGGACGCGTGCGATACACGTGCGGGTCGTCTGCGGGGCACGCGCCGATCTAAATTAAGCATGAAATATATTTAATCTATACGATTTTAAGGATAATTTAAATTGGGTTTTAAAGCTAGAGGATTATTTTAGAGAATTGTGTTTACAAGTTTACATTGGGATTTAAATGTGTTATTTTAAGTTAAATAACAGTTTTCAAAATTAAAGGAAAAAATTAAAGCATAGATTAGATTAAGCCCCTATTATCTGGATTAAAGTAAATGATCCTTTTTATCCCGAAACTAAATTATTAATGGGATTAAAACCTTTAGTTCGACATTCCACTAGAATAAATAAGAATACATATTTAACATTCATATAACCCTCAAAACAATTTACTTTAACAGCGATATTATGCAGTATAATCATGGTATATTTAGTAAATTCTGTTTAACGAATATGAATGCGTAATAAATGGTAGTTGGTAAAGACTTGGCAAGTTTTCTAAGCCTTCTTGTATGGAGTAAGCTCGGGTGCTCTACCTACTTAAAATACAAGTAGTTGTATGTTTATGTCACTTGCGGGTACTGTCACAGTCACAATTGGAATAAAATCAAAATCAAAATTCAAATTCAAATTCAAATTCAATCATTTATTCAGCAAATTGGCCACATAGGGGCACTTTTACACGTCAGAAAAAGAATTTACCAGCGCTTTAATTTAAAAGTATGTAATTAATAATTCATGAATGAAAATAGAGGATAGCGGAACTGAATCCGAGTAGAATAGATAGGTATTATCGATCCGAAGTATCAATAAATATACTTAGTTATCATTTGTCTGAGAATAATCGCCAAAATCACCTCCCGTAATTTATGAAAACCCCAAAATTTTTATAATGATTATTTATATTTTATTACCCTTTTATGTATTTATCTGTCTGTCACTTTGTTCCACGCCAGTCCCGGGTCTCCTGACCAAGACGAGCGAAAATCTCAGGCATGTTAGACTACATTGTAGAGTATTGAGAAGTTAGTGAGAGAATAGAAGACATTGAAGTATGAACTAACTTCGGTAATTTATTGTTCACCGGGGGGCTTTAAATACATACGCAAATTACTTACTTGTATTGTTATTTTGCATGGTGAATTTGGTGTGGAATTTGTTAAGTTAGTTACTCGTACAAGGACTTAAAAGATAGTTTCATAGAGGCTTGACTGTCAATGATTGTTTGTATCAAAAGCAGTGAGCATTTTTTTAAACCAATGGTATAGGCAAACGAGCGCACAGCCCACCTGATTTTAAGTGGTCACTGCGGCCCATGGACACCGGCATTCTATGAACCCCCATTATGAAACCATAAGATGTCGAATGCATTGCCTACCATGAGGTCTAAGTTGGAATGCCTCTGTGCCAGAAATTTCACTAGCTGCCATAAATTAGATTCTTCAATAAATGACGTTGAAACAACGTAGATAATTCTAAATACGACACGCACCTCCTTCTAGCTATCGAGAGAAAAACCTACAACCTGTGAAGATAATTTTAAAACAAACCATTACATATTTCTCAAGAAAAACTCGGTTTCCTTTTGCAATCATTTGTCGAATTCGTCATAAAATCGGAGCTCACCCCTTCTGTATCGGTTTGGTTTTATGTTATAATCGGGGGGCGGTTTACAGGGCGCGCACCTGTGTCGCGTCCGCAACTACGGGTTTGGACGTTTGATATTCGCTGTGTGCATAGTTACTCAATTCAATTCATTTATTTATAAAATATACTTACATTTTATACGTCATTTCATTTGAGTTAATATGTTAAAAATATTATAAATTATTGTATATTCATACAATAATTTGGTTTACAAGTATTATAATAAGGTACATTATTGATATAAATTTACATTATGTATATTAGACATTATTTTTTTTTTATTTAAAGATCCTCGTCGATTGTGTACAGCGCATCCGAAAGCAATTTGGCCTTTAGCTTCCTTGCGAAAGACCTGGCGTCTCGCGACTGTTGTATACATTGAGAGATGTTGTTGTAGACCTTGGGTCCTGCATATAGAACTTCTGCATACTGGTGGGGGATACGAAAACGATCACAGCGTGCGACGTACCCAAACAGGAAATTATTGACGGACATTAGTGAGATGAGCTGTCACTGTTGCGTATTTATTTTCATTGCATTAAGTACATCTGGAGCGAGAGGTGTCCGAGGTTTCTTTTGTCTTTATCTCTCGTTATGAGGTTAGATAAAGAGAGGTACAAGCCTGTCGTCGTACACACTGCCAATAGTCACAGGCACTGACGGTGTGCCACCTTAAGAACCACTTTCGCTTGACATCTAACTGCAGAGTCCAAGTGGAGCTGAAGCTGATCGACCGCCAATTCTCTTACGGGTGTACATACTCGAGAGCAACGGGCACTAACGTAAATCATTTAATATCCTGAAAATGAGTTCACCTACAATGACCTTGTAGACAATTTGTCATATCATTTTTTTCGGGTAAAGCAACCCTAGTGCATGGATGTAAGACGGCAACTGAGGGAAGCAAATTGAAAAACTGTTCCTAAAATTAAAAACCGGCCAAGTGCGTGTCGGGTCACGCGAAAATTATAGGGTTCCGAAGCTGACGATGCCCACAGTACCTTTCTAAGACTTATTAGCATCTAGCTAGTCTGTGGTATGACGTGCCCGCCCGACGCCCCTGCCGCTCGAGAAAAATCATTGGTTTTTTAATCGTTTCATAAGTTGGTCGACTGACTCGTAAGTTTGTACAGCCTACTTAGCTGTTATAGTTTTCCTTTCTACTACGTTATATATGCCACAGCCGTGATTTTTTTCAGCCATCCAAATACCACCATTTATCTGGCAGGGGGGGGGGACACGTGACTCTAACAAAAAATAGCACTTTAAAGCTTAATATTTCACAAACGCATAACTTTATCAAAAAATGGTTTTTACAAACCCACAATATTTTTTTAAGACCTATTCAACAATACGCCGCACCATGGGGTACGCAAGAAAAAAAAATTACATCCCCACTTTACGAGTAGGGGAGGTACCCTATAAAAAATATATTTCATAATTTTATTATACCACTTTGTCAGCGTAACTAATATGTATATTCATGCCAAATTACAGCTTTCTAGAACTAAGCATCTCCGAGCAATAGTGCGGACAGACGGTCGGACGGACGGACGGACGGACGGACGGACGGACATGGCGAAACTATAAGGGTTCCTTGTGGACTTCGGAACCCTAAAAATTAAAATGGTCCTAAACTGGAAGGAGGACAACATACTTACACCTAGGTAAATGTATGCACGCGAACACTTAAAATGGACAATTGAAGATTGGTCAAGTACTTGAGAGTGTTGTGAGAAAAAAAGTGTTGACACTATTGACATTATTGATTTTTTCAAGCAGTAGTGCTGCATACTTGAACCAAGGAAACACCTTTATTTCAATCGTCATAACACAAAAACTATTTTTAGGGTTCCGTACCTCAAAAGGAAAAAACGGAACCCTTATAGGATCACTTTGTTGTCCGTCTGTCCGTCCGTCTGTCAAGACCCTTTTTCTCAGGAACGCGTGGAGGTATGAAGCTGAAATTTATATCAATTACTCAGGTCTACTGTCCCTTGAAGCTGTGAAAAAATCAAACTTCTAAGCCAACGCAATCAAAAGATACAGCCGTTTATGCCGCAAATTTTCGACACTTGCAAGGGAATCAAAACCTACAGGGTGCTTCCCGTGAACTCAGAATCTTGAAATTTGGTACGAAGCAACGTCTTATAGCATAGATAAAGGAAAAATTACGAAAACCATAAATTTTTAGTTACATCACATAATATATATTTTTTTAATAATTTTAACCTTACTACCCATTTCCTCATAAACGCGTAGAGGTATTAAATTGAAATTCATACCAAATACTCAGGTCTATAATACCTTTAAGCTGTAACAAAATCAAACTTCTATGTCAACGCAATCAAAAGAAACAGCAATTTAAGCTGCATATTTTGAAACTCGCAAGTACTCGCAAGGGAATCAAAACCTAAAGGGTACTTCCAGTCGACCTAGAATCTTGAAATTTGGCATGAAGCAACGTTTTATAGCACACATAAAGGAAAAATTCCGAAAACCTTAAATTTTTAGTTACATTACAAAATATATATTTTTTAAGATCTTTGTCTTAAATTTATGCTACTCCATCTTTCCCCATTGTAATGTTATGAATTTCATTTTGCAATAAAAATACCATAGTTATGACTCGATTGTCGTAAAGAACGAACTTTGTAAACCTTACAGGTTTGTACGGAACCCTCGGTGCGCGAGTCCGACTCGCACTTGGCCGGTTTTTTTTTTTTTTATACGCGAAATCTACGGCACGCAAAATTCTGAGATTTTTATCTCTTGTTACGGAAGGTTATTCCTATCCATAAAAAAATAATCGAGCACATTGTCATTTTTCACCCATAGCCAATTGTACTAGTCCGGAGAACTTCGTATCACCCGAAGACGATAATTTTTTGAATTGGTCTTTTTCACTTTTCCCCATTTTTTTTCTTTCCCTGAATCACAGGATCCCAGAAGAAAACAAAAAATATTCTGCCAAATCGGTCCAGCCACGGTCCAGCAGTTCTCGAGCCTTAGCCAGACTAACACACGGCGAATCATCCATATCCATACTAATATTATAAATGCGAAAAGAAAGTCTGTCTGTCTGTCTGTCTGTTACCTCTTCACGCTTCAGCCGCTGGACCGATTGAAATGAAATTTGGCATGGAGATAGTTGGATTACCGGGAAAGGACATAGGCTACTTTATATCCCGGAAAAGCGTATAGTTCCCGCGGGAGCGCGATAACCGAATTCCACGCGAGCGAAGTCGCAGGCAGAAGCTGACTGATCGATCAACGCAAAGCCGAAACTACTGGTCGTAGAGAGCTGAAATTTGGCATGTAGGTTCCTTAGGGAACGTGGGGGAGCACTGAGAGAGGATTTCCCGAAATTCTCACGGGAACGGAAAAAAACGGGATTTTTTTTTCATTTTGATATTTCTGCTCATACGAAGTTGCGTGGTAAAGCTGGTTTTTATATATATATAAGAAGATTTAAGATTAGTTTGCTTAAGATTAACCTCACACGCAACATTGTATTTTTAAACTGGGTACAATCAAAGACAGATATGTACACAATAAGTAGGTACAGTTGCGCAGAATTAACTCTCGTTACGAGCATTGCGCTCCGTGCATAGACATAAATAATACTTCGTATGGACCCGGCCTAACGTAGATACATGTCATGTTTCCCCACTTCATTGGTGTCCAATCCAAAGTTAAACTTGTATCGTGACACTAAAGCTGGGTCACATTTTTCCAACAACGAGACGAGTTTTTAGATACTGAGAAACAGTTTCGAAAAAAGTTCTTTTAAAACGCTTACTGTCACGCACGCTCGGTGACAGAACTTTGGATTGGACACCGTGGAAGTGGGGACATATTACGTGTACGTTAGACTGGGTCTATAAATTATTTACGTCTATGGCTCCGTGTTATTGTAACTGTTGTGCGAACTTAGCTTGTACCTGGAAGAGCCGAAAAATATCAACTATGTAGTTAAGTATAATTTTAATGGTTTGATGAAGGAATCCGTTGGATACATGTGGCACAGGACCGCTCTATATGGCGAAGCTAGGGAAGACCTACGTTTATAAGTACATTAAGAAGTGGATGATTTTCGGTTGAATCATTATGAAAAATATTAACCATTTGTACCAGGCTAATTTTTGCACGGATAATCATCGTCGAGTAGCCATTCACGAAAATCAGTATGCCATACTTTTTCGACGAAGTAGAAGTATGGCAAACATAATAACGGTCAAATTGTATCATATACTTTCCAAAAATTAAAATGCCATACTGGTACAAATCGTTTTGTAAAATAAAATTACATCTTTGGAGCGGTATGGCGTCCATTTGGCCCCGTCGAAAAAGTATGACATAGTGATTTTCGTGAATGGCTACTCGACGACAGTGGCGTGCACTCCATACAGACAAAAAGACACTGTCTACCCTACCCCAACGTTATCTAATTTGCTTTATTTATGATACCTAATAGCTTCATCTACGTATAAAATATCAGTACATTACGCATTAACTTAAATTCTTAAATTTCAAAACAACTCCATCTATCGGGTCATCATCGTATCCTTTGCACTGTTCTGTACTCGATAGTTACATCCGAAGACAGTCGCAATTCAATACACTAGCGCCGCTACGCACCTTCAACGAGAAAGACGGACACTATTCTGTCTTCCGTCCGAAAACGTTCTTGCGTGCGTCATCATATTGCCAGTGTGCACGACGACAGCGCCAACTAACGGGAGGCGTATGAACCAAACGCACGCAAGCATACCGGCGGAGTTTAGACATGTCTTTTCGAAGCGCTTGCAGCATTTTGTATACGTATTGGTTGTTGTAATATTATCTGTCGTTTTTCTATTTTTCTTTTTTGTTATTAAATTATATTTCGGCTGAAATGATGTTGTTTGGTTTGTTCTTGGGCTTTAAAAATATTGATACTAATAAACAGGAAAGTTTTTTTACAATGAATATCTCGCAAACTGCGATTATTTTTTAGTGGATGTGTGTGTGCTGTCTATGAACCATTGAAAATGGTGCATTTTTAAAACTTTCTTTTAGCAAGTTTTAATCGAATAAGGCCGGTGTAGGTACACAATAACCCGAGTTTGAATACGAAATACTAATACTATTCTTGGTCCCCGGGGTGCACTGATTATTCTGTTTCCATAATTTAGGTACATGGATATTTGTATTGACTTAAGTATACGCCATTATTAATCGAAAAGATGGGAAAATATGCTTAATAGGTACCTATTTGGGAAGTCTAATATTACTTTATATTTTGTTGTCTACCCTGTCTAAAATCTCTGTGCACGCCACTGCTCGACGATGATTATCCGTGCAAAAATTAGCCTGGTACAAATGGTTAAATTTTTAGTTTTTAATTAACATGTTTTCGTCGGTATGGCGGGATGTAGGCCGCGCCGGAGAAGTATGGCATTACGCGATCGCCTACTTCGTTTTTCATCGACTATCGGAAAATACAAGATTTTTTGTGGTACAAATCGTTCGACTTTCGTAATTTATGCGACACGTTCGATTAACGCTCACGCGATTGGGCCCCCGGTACTGGCGCTATGACCATGATTTTCATTTTCGTCATTACGTAATTATACCCCTGTAGACTCGCCAGCCTGGTACAAATGGTTCGGAATTCAGTATCAGGATCTCCCGGCCTATTAGCATCTGCCTTCCTGTGCGACAGGGCATATCCACCCAACCATCAAGTGGGGCTAGAAGACCCTTCATGTACCCAAGCATCCCTGTACCGAGTCCGATATTTATTCCCACTCGGTAGTTTTACTGCCGATCGTAAATGCCTCTTATTGGTTACATTTACATAATACTGGCCTAACGCAAAATATTTACCCCCCACCTGCACGTAAGTTACGCTTCTTAACCTTCTGTAACTCATAAAATACAAGGGTTTTATTCATAAAGGTGTACTGGTTCGCGAAATGAGGTCGGTACCGTGTTGGCACAATTGACCTTTTTCAGTGTTTGACCAAAGAAAACTCATTATCTTCGAACTTGCTCACAAAATTTCACGAGAATTGGTTGAGGATTGCGACATGTAGAGGAGAACAAACAAACAGAATCCTGAAATCCGGACATACGAATTTAAAGCATTTTGACCAAGTTGAAACGAAAACGCTTCGTTCGCTTCGCTCACTTGATCAAATTAGAAAAGATTAAAAATATATTTCCATTATTTTTCATTACTTTTGATTCATGTTCTTAAATCAGCAGTATAACAACATACAGCATTATATAAATATCAAAGGATATCAAATATTATTGCTTTCCTTTCAATTACAATATCAAAGCTTACGTCCACAGATTACAAATCAAAGGTGGTAGACGTGAAAATATTTTGATTCCCCCGCCGCGCCGCCGTCCGGTTACTTATACAATTTCCGAACGAACTGCAAAGTTCAAGAAGTTCCCTTTAACAATTTCTGAACGTATCCATCCGTTGTGACCGCGGGGATGGCGTTACGTGTGTATGGATGTGACCATTTTGAACAACTCTCATGTAAGAAGTATAGTTTGCATGTAATGTGAGTTGTGAGTTGTGGCCACAGTCTTAATATCACTAGGTGGTTCTTAACACTGCACTGTTGTGACGTTACTTTGTATATAAATACTAGCTGACCCCGCGGACTTCGTACCGCCTTGGGTTTTTTTTGGTACGAAAAAATAGCTTACGTCCTATTCTTAGACCTATTGAACATCTCTAAATTTCATACAAAACGGTCGAACAGTTTCGCAGGAGTTTGGTTACAAACACTGTGACACTAAAATTTGATATACCTATTAGATCAAGGCAGATAGCTCGAATCAATGACGGTCACCGCGAGAGAAATTCGCCTCTAGAAGCGTTCGAGTTCAAGTACTATGAGGTGCAATGTTGCCAATTCAGCACACATTTAGCAATTTAGCGTGTTATGCTCCAAAACTGAGGTCTCCGAAACGTCAAATGTCACAGTGACATTGACATTATCCTTAGAACAGTGCTGCCAACTGGTGAGCAGAGCAGGAATACGGTGGCCCTCATAAAAATTAGGTATATATGAACAACTTTCATCACACCATGGAACAAAACTTAGCGCCGGAGCGGCCCAGCTCAAACCGTCACTGTCACTCGTGCAACGAGTGAAAGAGAAAGCGCTACGCACAGAACGCCCGATTTAGTTAATATTCAACACGTTTTAATTTCTATAAAAATACCGTCTAAAAACATGGCATTTATAAAGCTGTCAATATATGCATATACTATGGATATTTTTTCTGTTATATTTAGTTTTAAACTGTTTGATATAATAAACTGGAGTTAAGTTGGGTGAAAGGTCGGAGTTAGAGTCGTTAGAGTCGGAGGTACTTAGGAATTAAATTGTATCGAGCGAAGTTTCGTAAAACGTGTATCGAAAGCTGTAAGGATGATATAATCTAATACGACATATGTATTTTTCATATTTTTAACTTTTAACATTTCTTAGAAAAGTATGATCTTACATGAGCAATTTGACGATGCTGGATCAGGGAACGGCTTTAAACCGTTGATTAAATTACATCCATTTTTATGAACAAAATGGCGGGCATGTCCACCGCAGTCCATCGTTCGATTGATATTCAATTCGGAGCGGAAAGATCGCCCCGGGACGGCGCGCAATTGAATTTGGAAACAGCCCCCACCCCCCGGGCGACCAGGCTTGCCTACTGACCGGAACTAAAATAAAAATTTAATTAATTTTATTGAAAAGGAATGACACACTATCAGCACCTAAATAAAATTGGCTATGGGTGAAAAATGACAATGTGCTCGATTATTTTTTTATGGATAGAAATAACCTTCCGTATCAAGAGAAAAAAATCTCAGAATTTTCCGTGCAGCAGATATCGCGCAAAAAAAAGAAATTGATTTTGTGTTAGGACGATTTAAATAAAGGTGTTTCCTAGGTCCAAGTATGCAGCACTACTTCTTAAAAAAAAGTGTTGACACTATTGACGGTGACAGTTCTTGCCTCATTCGTAATAACGTGTTTAAAGCATACGTCGTCGTTCGGACCAAGCAGAAACGAAAGTCCAGTCAGTCATCAATAAGCTATTTTTCCTATAAAATTCTTAAAACACGTAAAGTTATGTTCGTACGAAGGAAGCGAGAACTGTCACCGTCAAATGTCACTTTTATTTGTCAGAAACATGTGCTGTGCTTACTTGGACCAAGGAAACCCGAATCTTTAAATCGTCATAACGCAAAAACAATTTTATTTTTAACGCAAAATCTACGCCACGGAAAATTCTCAGATTTTTTTTCTCTTATTACGGAAGGTTATTCCTATCCATAAAAAAAATAATCAAGCACTTTATCATTTTTCACCCATAGCCAAATGTGAATGGCCACTTGGTTTCCCTTTCGAATCGAATTGTCATTTTCACACTATGAAATTGAATCAATGACAAACTTTTTGCATTTTGATTCAAATGCGAAAAGTTATTTGAAGGTACGAGTAACTAGGCAAATCTGTGGCTTAGTAAAGCCCTAGGTCCACCAGTGGATATCTTTAAAATTGTTATGATGGTGATACCTATCACAGAACTTTGTAAAACAAGAATTCCATAAAATGTTTTTTTAGGACTGTCCTATATTTCGCGTAACTCGTGGTCTCCACTCGCCCGCGGCCATTCTCCCGCCCATAGACAACAGTTTTATTGTTTTTATATTTATTTATCCGGCGCTGTTTTTGCTGTCCGGTCCCTATCGTTTGCGCCTTTATGATCGCGTCTTTTATTCGGGTATAGATATGACTCGTTACGTCACCAATTTAAAAAAAAAACCTTAGGGCCAGTTGTATCGACCACATTTGAAGGACTCGTCAACGTTGTAATAATGACCGTCATTCTATACAGAAAACAGAAACCATGGTCACGGAGGCGTAATTACCTCTGTGGTAAGTTAATACCAATATCGAAACAACCAACCAAAGAGCCTGCAGTCGGTCTTCAGTTCTTCAAAGCTAGCTACAATAGCTAAGTAAGTAGATACATTTCAAGTTTCTACGAGGACATCTTTAATGGAATCAGTGGAGCTAAATTGATGCCAATATTAGAGTTTCTTAAAAATTACCTAAGTGAGTATTTTCTCAATTTCTCAACCTCTCTACCTCCCTAACAAAATTTCATTTTGGCTTAATATGGGACCAACTTGGGCACATAACCTATCATAAAAGCGAATATTACAATCGCCTTTGCCTTTACTACCTAAAAAATCTAAAAGCAGCCTGAAAAAAGTCGTGTCCCTACTATGACATCTGTATCAGGTGAAAGCAAAGGTCCGACTATAATATACGTCAGCGCGATTTAGAATAGCCACCCCCCGCTTTATCGTAAACTTTTACCAACTTACCTTTTCATCCGCTCCAGAGGAAATCCAACTTTATTGTGGAACAAAACGTAACCGACAGTTGTATGGTGAAGCGGTAAGTGTGTATGATATTTTGCCGTTCGATATCAATCTAATATCTACCGTGTCGTTTGATCTCGCCGTTCCGAATATAGCCCGTACAATGTCGAATGGCTATGAATACGTGTGGCTGGTACGAAAACATGTTTTGAGCATTTTAACATGTTATAAATATATAAAGGTAATGTAGCATTTATTTCGGCACAAATTAAAATACTTACAATAAAACACATAAAAATAAAACTAAAAACTAGAACTAAAAATAACTTATAAATGAAAAATTTGGCACAGATCAGTGTCGCTCGGCAAGATTCCCAAAAGGCTGGCAACATTGCCGCGCTGGATGGCAATGCTTATTCGCTGAGTGAAGTAGTGGATAAAATATAAATATAAATATCTTGGGACATTTCACACAAATTGACCTAGCCCCCCAAAAAAAGCCGTGGTGGCCTTGTAGTTCGACCTACCGCCTCTCATGCAGAGGGTCGCGGTTTCGATTCCGGCTCGCACCTCTAAGTTTTGTGCGAAATTAAATTTGAATTTACCACTGAGCTTTTCGGTGAAGGAAAACATCGTGAGGAAACCTGCACGCATCTGCGAAGAATCAAATGAATTATCAAAGATCTGTGTGAAGTCCCCAATCCGCACTGGGCCCGCGTGGGGACTATAGCCCAAACCCTCTCGTGATGAGAGGAGGCCTGTGTCCAGCAGTGGGACGCAAATAGGCTGTAGTAGTAGTAGTAGACCTAGCCCCAAACTAAGCAAAGCTTGTACTATGGGTGCTAGACAACGATATAAATACTTATACAGAGAAATACATACATATATAAATACTAAAACTCCATGACTCGAGTACAAACATTCGTGTTCATCGCACAAAGTTTGCCCCGAGCGGGACTCGAACCTGCGACATTCGGAACAGAAGGCAGCGTCACTACCAATTGGACCAATCCGGCCGTCAAAATATATATTTATTCATTCATACTTTCCTAGGTACTTACTTTCCAACCATTTTGTATCCTGATGGGGATGAATATTATAGCTATGTCATGTTTTTCATCAACCGAACCTACCCCGTTAATAGTTGTACATAGGAACGCTTCTGTGTTTCTTATAAAACAAGAAATAAGTACAATATACTTTACATCACCCTTGGCCGTAAAGCGGGATTTTCTGCCCGCTACGCGGAGTGAAAATCTCACTTTTTGCCCAAGGCAAGATGTAAAAATTTTGACAAACCACGGGCGGTAATTCGTAAAGCCCCAGATCGCATATTTATGGCCCTCACCTTCGGTTCGGGCCCCAGAAACCTGCGATCTGGGACAGTTACGAATTCACCACCCTAGGTCTGTAGGTAATGTACTATTATTGAACACAACACATTCAAGGAACAGTACAGACATGATGTAATTACACAAAAAGTATGGCACACAGCAGGCAGTCTTATCGCTTAATAGCGATCTCTACCAGACAAACTTTGGATAGTGAAGATGAAGAAAAGCAAACTGGGTTGGTAGGCGGTGTTCTTAATTTTATATGTTTGTGTGTATTCGTTTTCCTATATCTCTCAATCTGTTGCCTCTTCTCGCTTAAACCGCTGAACCGATTTAGTTGAAACTTTGTAAGGAGATAGTTGTCCGACAGGCTGAAACTTGTAGTAAAATACTTATTACCTTACCTATAATAGAAATCAAAGTTAAGGCGGCGGTTAAGTATTAGCTAATCCACAGTCTTGAAAGTTACGAGAATGGAGCTCCGGGCCAACTGAATGAGGATCACCGCAATTATAAAATCCACTAGGGGCGCTATTAGAGCCGTCTATGGGGGGTTGAAGTAAAGGAGCACATATACAAGTTCCAAAAGTGGACACCAATTTGGGTAGATTGGGGGCGCTGCGGTTGCCACTCCAGTCAAGCCACCTAGGCGGATAGTCGGCAGTAGCGCCTTCAGATGGCGCTGCTGAGGCGAAAACGCAGTGGAAATGGTTGTGAGGAGAGCGTGTTTTGTTTTGTCGCTTATCAAATCCGCTGGACACGTTTTCAACTGTTTCGCCATATAAGATTGCGCTCCTTACCAAGACACATTCCACACTCCAATATATTAGCGATATTGGCGCGGTTCGACATGGACAACATCCCTCCAATCAAACGCCAGTGGCGCCCTCTGGTTACGGTCAAATACTTATACGGAGACCCATGAGGCAATGATGCCTCGCTTGACCCCGATCGCTCCTGCCCTGCCTCCCCGCAGCCATCTGAGTCCCTCGACTATCACCTGTGGTGTAACACACACACAATGGTAAATGCCATGCCGCGAAAAAAAAACTGTCGTGTTGTAAACTTTTAGTCACAGTAAATACTTTCAATATTTATTTTTCCTAGGTATTTAAATCGAGAGAAGTCATCAATACTTGAAAAAGCATGTCAGTAAATAACCGCCACATATCGGCACATTAATATGTCGCGTCATATACAGCGTCTGTGGTCTAAACGACAAGATGGCGACGGCCTTTTTGCCGCCAAAACTTCGCTCATTTAGTTTTTATTGCCGGCCGTCGTTCACCCAATTTGGCCAGCTTTCCTGTAGCCATCAATCACTGTTTATGCTAAAATCAAGCAAATAACCCACTAAGTACTTACGGGAAGAATTTAAAAGTAAATAAATAATCGCCGATCAAAATCATTGTTGCAAATAAATCTGAATATCAATTACCATGAGCTATAGGTACATCAAAACCGAGAAGTTTAGAGAAACGGTCAAGAAAGTTGGCTTGATATTTAAAATCACATTTTAATCCACAATCCATAAACGTTTTTTTTTTTCAAAATTTGATTTTCGAGTAGAGTTTTGATTTGCCCGCGTCTTGCCTCTGTTTTTATCCGGACGTTGTCGCTACTGGTAGTATTGTGCTACCCTCTATAGTTCCTGCACGTCCCCTATGCGTACTTATAACAACCTACTTTTGCTACTTTATTGCCATCTGTGAAAAGTTATGAGAACTGTCTTAATACAAAGTTAACACGATTATCTGGCAGATGGCGCTGAAAAACTGAGAATACCGAGACGTAAAATTAATTAAGTTATTCAATCGTCAATAATATGTAGCATTTATAAAAATGTGCAGAATTTTTCTGTTTTACTAGACATAAACTTTGTTAATTATAGAAGTCTGATAAAGTTTGAATAAGAAATCAGAGTATGGTAACATTATTGGCACCGCACCTAGCGTGCTTATTAAAAACAAACCAAACGTCAACTTTGACACTTTTCGATTGAATCGTGCGGCGGAAGGTACATCGCCCGGCGAAAAACGTGGTGTCGTTATACCTGTGATAAACATATACGGATCCAAAATGAAGGGCGACAAGAAAGTAGACATCCAGGCCCTCAAGGACATCGCCAATAAGCTGAGGATCGACAGCATCGTTGCCACAAACGCGTCAAAGTCTGGGTGAGTAGCTAACCTTTATACTACGCTGCGGTGACTTGTTGACCCGCTATGAAGGTCTAATGAAGGTTAGGAATGCATTTCCATCCAATTTGAAAACTATCAACTCCTCAACCACCATAAAAAGGTCACATGTTCATTACTATACGAATTCTACCCTGTTTTTTAATGGGTTATTTTCACTTATCGTTCGCATTTTTCTTATTTGACTTGCACTCATACCGGCGTTGGAAATACTATGCTAATGAATTCCAAAGGCCAGCGTGTGCTTATGGCGTTATTCTAGTGGACTTTCGACTCATGTTACATGATAATAGTAAGTTTTTGAGGTAGTTTTCGGTAATGATGAGGTTATGTTAAAACCACGTGAGGGCTAAGGGCCGCTCCAAGCGTGAGGGCTAGCTCCAAGGCCGACCGGTGGCTTGCATCACTGTTATCATTTCATCGTAAAAAAACGCTATGTCATTATTGCTATCATTGTCTAAAATCACAATGTTATGATTTCACCAATTTTATCTTTGCTATTTTTTTATCATTTGTTTTAACCTTGTAAGTCCTTCAACCCTCTTGTTAAAGGAGGCATGAACCCAGCAGTGGGCTGCAAATAGGCTCTTGTGGTTGTGATTCTAAGACCTTGTTGAAGCAAAAAGGCTTTCTAAATTGTATCTTAGTAAAAAGTATAATTAAAAGTGTAATTAAAATAGTAGTTTCTTTGTATTGCTTGATGCCTTACCTCATTTTGTTTTTAGCATATATAATGTCAGTATTGCAACTAACTTTCACTTTTATGAAAGACTAGCTTTTGCCCGTGACTTCATCCTCATGGAATTCGGTAATAGTGTTCTCATGGGCACTATGCGTTTTTTTTTTCAGGATAAAAAGTAGCCTATATGTTGACCAGCATTATAAACTACCCCCATACCAAATTTTGTTGCAATCCGTCCACATATATACAGACGATTTTTCTAAAAATCATTATTTTGTGTTCAGTATTGTTTATATAGTCCCCCTGACTTGATAGTTTCTTTTAATTTTCAAGTTACGGATGAGACTTCTTCAACAGATTTTTAGTTGGTGCAATTATGTAGCTATGTTTGTAATTAGTTCTTAATTAAACATGAAAGAATCAGCTACAGTGCAATTTTGAATCTATTTGTACTGCAATACTACACAAAACAAAATTAAATCAAAGTTTTCATTTACTGCAAAGGTATAGAAATATCGTCTTTAGCTGCCAGAATGTCAGCTGTTCAATAACCTTAGTCTGTCATTGATTGCCTGATTAAATATGACCGTGACCTGACGTGAGGTAATAAGGTCTTATCTCACATGTGATGATAACTCTCAATTATTTTGACTGGGCAATGTTACAGAACAACAAAAATGATTACAACTATATACTTCATGATTTTTTACCCCCGACTTTGTCTGCAGGGAATTGAACACTATATTTCCATAGGCCTTTTTCCAGGATACTTTTAAAAAATCCGGGATTTCCGGGATTACGGGATTTGTGGGAATCCCGGGATTTCTATCCAAAGGCCTCTTCCTGGGTCCCTCTAATTAGTTTCCGGGATTTCTGGGATAATAGGTAGCCTATAGCTTATTCCAGGTTACAAACTATGTTTGCCAAATTTCATGCAAATTGGTTGAGCCGTTTTAGCATGATTGAGCGACAAACATCTAAACGCACAAACTTTCAGCTTTATTAAATTAGTAAGATGTTGTACTAGTAATTGCTAATTGGCTTGTAAATTCTCAGAAATATCATGCTGAAAATTATAATTGGTCTTGTAAATTAAACCTGGCATTGAATTGTACAATTACTTTTCTTAAACTAATTGGGGTGTGAAAGTAGCTGTCCGTAGGTCTGTCTGTCTGTATTTTTTTTCATCACACTTAAACCGTTGTACCCATTTATATGAAATTTGAAATGGAAATTATTTGACTTCCGGGGACCACATAGGCTACTTTTCACCCGGGAAGAACACTCCAACAAACAAGCATGTTGGCGACCTGATGATAAGTACTCACTGCAGCCCATGGATACTAGTAGCTCAAGAATCGCCACCAGTGCATTGCCGAGTTCTCTTTGGAACGCTACAAATTCCATATGGACAAAGTTGCTGGCAGAAACTAGTATTATAACTTCATAACAATTAGGTTTGATTTAAAAACAGCAGGAAGTAGCCAAGTATCTGATATAACTATGTAATAAATGTACGTCAGGAAGTACTTCGACCAGGCGCCTTACAGGAGGGAAACAGAAAATATTTCAACAATTCAATATTATATTGAACGATTTTCTTGTGCTTTAACTTGTATACGATTAATAAGAAGAAAATCGTTTATTACCACAAAAAACCAAACAATACTTAAAAAAGAAAATTTACTGAGTGACCACTATATTAACACTAAAAATACTAACTAACATAATGTGAAAAAACTGTGGCAATAGGACCCGGCATCAGCGGTGCTGCATGACCCACGCGGGGTGGACGCGTGCAGCGCTGTTTTTCAGCCGGCACCTTTTTCAAATGCGCCAACCGATACAGTACTTATACACGATTAGCCTATACCCTATCGTCAATTAAAAGTATACATCACAAATTACACATTTCACATTTACGTCAGGTAAAGAAGCAACAAAAAACAAGTGGCAACCCTTAAATATCTACAGATATTGTAGGTTTCATAAACAGTGTAATTAATTATTTTAAAGACACTGGGCAGGGGCACTGCATCGTTAAATCGTGACGCGTACACATTGCGCGTTGCAGCGATGAGTGCCAGAGTAACTCGTGTGTCGTACTCACTTATCCACGGTTGGGTAAAGTGGCCAGTAGCACTCGAACAAATGAACTTCACCATTGGATCTTAATGGTCTAATACTACTGTAGTAGATCAAGATCTAATCAAATAAGTAATAAATGTATTTGTGTAGTTTGTTCTAATCATCAACATCTACAAAATACAAATACAAATTTATTTATTTCACAAAGTTGTACACACTATTTTACCGTTTAACAGTGATACCCACACTAGGCAAGGCCTGTATCGTGGGAATCAAATCAAACACAGTTAAATACTAATACAAAAAGGAAAGAATGATATTATATGGCAATAAATGTGGCATAAAAGGAAGAGTTAATGGGAATCTGTGGGGAATATATCTTTAGAAGTAAAATCCCATTGTTTAATCATATAATATTTAAATTTAAATAATAGCTCTGGACGCTGATAGTTAAAAGTTAAACAAGCATAAGAGTTGCTTATAAAGTTTTTTTCCAATAGGTTTTTAGCGTGAGTGCGTCACTGATTGAGTAATAGAAGCCACCATAAGGAGGAAGGAAAATAATCAACGTTTTTGCGAAAACAGCCGCAGTCTATTATTGCTTAAGAGGGAAGAATACCTACTATGTGTCCATACAAAAAGAGAAAACGTTTTCCCACTTCTAAATATTTTCCAATCTCTATGATTTTTTGGTATGTCATTGACACAATTAAATACTAGGTTTATAGTTTATCCCTTTTTATAAATTTGCAATGGATTCAAAGTTCTTGCAAATTATAATAAAAGGAAAACCTATAAACCTAGTATTTAATTGTGTCAATAACATACCAAAAAATCATGGAGATTGGAAAATATTTAGAAGTGGAAAAACGTTTTCTCTTTTTGTAATTTTTGTATGGACGAGTACCGTACCGGCTGTGTGAACAGGGTCAGTAAATGAAGTCTGTTTGTGCAGAGTTTATTAGCAAAATATAATAATAATGATAACAAAATGGCGTTCACTTCACTAAAGCGCGATACAAGAGAAATCATAGACACTTCGGAATAGGGATGAAGACAACTTTTTTTTCCTTAGTCTATCAGGAAGATTATTGAAAAGCATTAGACACCTATTTTTTTCTTTTTTCACGTAATTAAACTTATACGGAGGTATATTGAGTTGAAATGTCGCGTGACGTCACGGTTAGGTACGATTTATACCTAACGGTGACGTAGTTAGCCCCCATTCTCCAACTTTAATGCGTTTTAACTTAGTCCTTCTTTGTTAATTTGATACAACAAAAAATACGTGTCTAATATTTTTTTATTACCTGACTGACGGACTAATTAGAATTTCGATTTCTTCACCCTGTCGTCATCCCTATTATTACATAAAGTATGGAGCAAATACAGTATTGCCACAACAACGATCATTTAACATTGTTCTACCAACAGGCCGAGTACTATTCTTGGCTCTTAATCCACGCGCCTTCTAATTCGTGTCGTGCTATACAGTCGTGCATGTCGTATCGTTGTCTCATTTCCCCATCAAAGAGTAAAAAGGATAGCGAGATGAAAAGCGCGACTGTATCGCGAGAAAAAATCATCGTCTTTAATGTTCTTGTCCGTTAGGGCCCTCATCCACTATCCTTTTTTTTTAATCAAAGAGTAAAAAGAATAGCGATATGAGTAGCGCAGCAGCATCGCTACAAGAAGGCGCTGTGGACGAGGGCCCTTAGTTATTTTCTGTGTTATCTTGTGATCTACAATACAATACAATACAATACAATATAGTTTATTGAACACCACACAATCAAGGAACAGTAGACATTATGTAATTACACAAAAAGGTATGGCATGGTATGGTGATCTACTAATACTACTACAGCCTATTCGCGTCCCACTGCTGGGCACAGGCCTCCTCTCGTCGCGAGAGGGTTTGGGCTAGAGTCCCCACGCGGGCCCAGTGCGGATTGGGGACTTCACACACATCTTTGAATTACTTCGCAGATGCGTGCACGATGTTTTCCTCCACCGAAAAGCTCAATGGTCAATTCAAGTTGAATTTCGCACATAAGTAAACTTAGAGGTGCGAGCCGGAATCGAACCCCCGACCCTCTGCATGAGAGGCGGTAGGTCGAACCACTAGGCCACCACGTCTTCTATCTTGTGTTCACCGTTGTTTTATTAACATGGTCAAGTAATCTCTCTTCTTTATTTCCCTCTAGCCACCCGACATCATGCGCGTCCATGGCCGAGATAATGTCGGTTCTATTCTTCCACACCATGCGGTACAAGATCACCGCGCCGCGCGACCCCTCCGCCGACAGATTCATCCTCTCCAAGGTCAGTAGACCCTGCAGACCGGGGCAGCAGGTAGCCTTGCACCGACGAGGGTTGGCTGATGCTCTGACCTGTTCACCACACCATGCGGTACAAGATCACCGCGCCGCGCGACTCCTCCGCCGACAGATTCATCCTCTCCAAGGTCAGTAGACCCTGCAGACCAGAGCTGAAGGCTCCCTTGCACCGACGAGGGTTGGCTGCTGCTCTGACCTGTTCACCACACCATGCGGTACAAGATCACCGCGCCGCGCGACCCCTCCGCCGACAGATTCATCCTCTCCAAGGTCAGTAGACCCTGCAGACCGGGGCAGCAGGTAGCCTTGCACCGACGAGGGTTGGCTGATGCTCTGACCTGTTCACAACACCATGCGGTACAAGATCACCGCGCCGCGCGACTCCTCCGCCGACAGATTCATCCTCTCCAAGGTCAGTAGACCCTGCAGACCAGAGCTGAAGGCTCCCTTGCACCGACGAGGGTTGGCTGCTGCTCTGACCTGTTCACCACACCATGCGGTACAAGATCACCGCGCCGCGCGACCTCTCCGCCGACAGATTCATCCTCTCCAAGGTCAGTAGACCCTGCAGACCAGGGCTGCAGGTACCCTTGCACCGACGAGGATTGGCTGGTGCTCTGACCTGCTCACTACACCATGCGGTACAAGATCCCGCGCCGCGCGACCCCTCCGCCGACAGATTCATCCTCTCCAAGGTCAGTAGACCCTGCAGACCGGGGCAGCATGTAGCCTTGCACCGACGAGGGTTGGCTGGTGCTCTGACCTGTTCACCACACCATGCGGTACAAGATCACCACGCCGCTCGACCCCTCCGCCAATAGATTCATCCTCTCCAAGGTCAGTAGACCCGGCAGACCAGGGCGGCAGGTACCCTTGCACCGACGAGGGTTGGCTGGTGCTCCGACCTGCTCACCACACCATGCGGTACAAGATCACCGCGCCGCGCGACCCCTCCGCCGACAGATTCATCCTCTCCAAGGTCAGTAGACCCTGCAGACCGGGGCAGCAGGTAGCCTTGCACCGACGAGGGTTGGCTGGTGCTCTGACTTGTTCACCACACCATGCGGTACAATATTTTCAAGGTAAGACACAGAGAGCTTAGCAGACCAGGGCGACAATCTCCAACCTTCAGAGCAAGGTCTAATGCTCTAACTTGGGTTTTAGCTCTAACCCAGAGTAGGGTAGAACAGCGAACAGTCTTAAAATTAGCAGGAAACCCATGTTTTCTTAATTTATAGTTGGTTCTTCAAAACTTTATTATATGATAAACCTACCCAACAAAGGCAAAACAGCACTTTTGCATCCTTTTTCCTCTTGAAATGCGACTTCCAAGGGAAAACGGATGCGAAATGCTATGGGCGCTCTGAGCGCGATTCGGAACGCAGCTCTAGTTGTCTTCAACCTTGTCTAACCATGTCCTCTGCCCCATCCCCAGGGCCACGCGGCCCCGATCCTGTACGCCGCGTGGGCCGAGGCCGGCCTCTTCCCAGTGGAAGACCTGAAGAACTTGCGCAAGCTCGATAACGACCTGGAGGGCCACCCCACTCCTCGTCTCAGCTTCGTGGACGTGGGAACTGGGTCTCTGGGCCAGGGGCTCGCCGTGGCTGCCGGCATGGCGTACGTCGGGAAGTACTTCGACCAGGCACCTTACAGGTGGGACACAGACAATATTTCCACAATTCAATATTATATTGTACGACTAGCTGACCCCGCGGACTTCGTACCGCCTTGGTTTTTTTTTTGGAGTGAGTATGAAAAATAGCTTACGTCCTATTCTCAGACCTACAGAACATACACACCAAATTTCATAAGAATCGGTCGAGCCGTTTCGGAGGAGTTTGGTTACAAACACTAGGACACGAGAATTTTATATATTAGATTTTCCTGTGCTTTAACTTAATAATTAATCATTTTAAAGACACTGGGCACTGCATCATTAAATCGTGACGCGTACACATTGCGCGTTGCAGCGATGAGTGCCAGAGCAACTCGTGTGTCGTACTCACTTATCCACGGTTGGGTAAAGTGGCCAGTAGCACTCGAACAAATGAACTTAAAACTGAGTGTCACCATTAGATCTTAATGGTCTAATACTAAGCAGCCGGCCGGCTAAGCAGTCTTCAGCATCTCTTAGTCTATGATCTATACTAAGATATAACATAGTAAGTAGTAAATACGAAAGTAACTCTGTATGTCTCTCTGTTGCTTCATCATCACGCTCAAACCGCTGGAGCGATTAGATGAAATTTGACATGGTGATAGCTGGAGTCCTGGGGAAGGCTACTTTTTATCCCGAAAAAACGCATAGTTCCCGCGGGAACACTGTAACAGAGTTCCACGCGGGTGGAGAAGTCATGGGCAGAAGTTAGTGTAGTTCTATGTGACGAACTTAGTCGAGGCTTATGGTTAGCAGTGACTAGTTATACTACTACAGCCTATTTGCGTCCCACTGCTGGGCACAGGCCTCCTCTCATCACGAGAGGGTTTGGGCTGTAGTCCCCACGCGGGCCCAATGCAGATTGGGGACTTCACATACACCTTTGAATTACTTCGCAGATGCGTGCAGGTTTCCTCGCGATGTTTTCCTTCACCGAAAAGCACAGTGGTTAATTCAAATTGAATGTCACACATAAGTAAACTTAAGGTGCGAGCCGGAATCGAACCCCCGACCCTCGGCCTACTACGACTAGGCCACCACGGTTTTTTCCGGTTTTTTTACGGTTGATTTTATAGTGAAACCTTAAATCTTCTTCAACATAGTTCGAGTGAATCAACCCCTTGTTCCCAGGGTGTACTGCCTCGTGGGTGACGGCGAGGCAGCGGAGGGCAGCATCTGGGAGTCGCTGCACTTTGCCTCGCACTACAAGCTAGACAACCTCGTGGTGATCTTCGATGTGAACCGGCTGGGACAGTCGGAGCCTACCTCTCTGCAGCATCATGTGAGTATTTTGCACCTACAAATACATTTTATAAACAACAACAAAAAACCGTAAATGGTAAAGTTCAGGATTACTAGCTCTTTGATTGGTTGACCTACAAGTTTATTCATCAAAAATACTGTCCTTAAAGAAACAAATTGGTTAAAAGTCAATAAAAATGTTGAAAAAGTTGATAAATAGTTAAAAATGATTTTCATAAATTATGTAAAACGATTGTAAATTTTGGTCATTGCTACTACTACTACTACTACAGCCTATTTGGGTCCCACTGCTGGGCACAGGCCTCCTCTCACCACGAGAGGGTTTGGGCTATAGTTCCCACCCGGGACCAGTGCGGATTGGGGTTTCACACACATCTTTGAATTACTTCGCAGATGCGTGCAGGTTTCCTCACGATGTTATCCTTCACCGAAAAGCTCAATGGTATATTCAAAGTGAATTTCGCACATAAGTAAACTTAGAGGTGCGAGCCGGAATCGAACCCCCGACCCCCTGCATGAGAGGCGGTAGGTCGAACCACTAGTCCACCACGGCTTCTTAGTTACCCACTTGATTAATTAAAAATTGTTTCAAACTTACTATGAAACATATCGTATCATCTTGCACAGTAATAAAAGCGAAAATTCATACCACGATACTTAACAATTTTCGTAGACAAACTGTGCTATATTTTTCCTTTATTTAGCACTTACTAATAAACAGTGATGCATATTAATTGTGCATTGCAGTCAGTAAGTGCGATAGTAACTCGTGCGTCGTACTCACTTATCCACCGTTGGGTAGAGTGGCCAGTAGCGTTCGGACAAACTAAAATTACTCCTAAAATGTGTTACAGCTGAAAACTTCAAAACTTGCTGAACTTAATATTGTTAGAGCGTTATCACACTTGCGATTCGCGAGCGAGTTTTGTATGGAGGCGAACACGCCGCGAGTTCGCCGCGTACGAGTTTTGTATTGAAAAACGCTTTCAACTCGCTCGCAAATCGCAAGTGTGATAAGACCCTTAGTGGTAGGACCTGGTGCTGGGTCCGTCCGGGGTGGTAGTTGGTACCACCGTCTTTCCTTACTAACCTGCCGCCAAATAGCAGTGCTCGCACTGTTGTGTTCCGTTAGGGGGTTAAGGCAGCCGTTGAAATTTCTGGCACAGAGGCATTCCATCTTAGGCCTCAGGGTAGGCAACACGTTCGAGATCATACGGTTTCTTAATGGGGGATCATAGGATTTCGGTGTCCATAAGCCGCAGTGACCACTTACCACTAGATGGGCTGTGCGCTCGTTTGTCTATACCATTGGTATAATTAACATGTTGAGTCTGGTATTAAATGTAACAGGAGAAATATCATACTATGGACAGACATAAGATAATTATATAGACTGTCAATCTCCTTGCATTGCGGCATGGTTCCCCTTGTTTACGCATATTTTTTTGGCAGAATTCGATTTTGCATAATAAGTATAGGCATAATAGTGTTTACGCCGAAACTAAACTCGCATAACGATCTTTCGTCGAATTCTATTACGCATAATCTATTTACGCCGAATGGTTTTCACGCATAATTTTCGAATTTCGAATATTGTTTAGGCAGAAAATTACTTTCGCCGAAAGTCGTTACGCCGAAAACTACTTTCGCATACCTTTATTCTCGTCGATTTATTAAATGAGTATCCTGTATAACATCAATCATGATATTGGGGGAAGGGGATTTTTACTAACTGATAATTTCGTTTACTTATATAAAAAAAACCTAACCTAACCTATGCGAGTCGGCTTTGCTCCAAACTTTGGGTGTTACCGCGCACACCGTTCCTACATAATTTTTTATTTCGGACATAAATTCGGACAATATTTCGGCCTATCCAAATTCTGGTAAATTACTAGTATATTATTACCAAACAATATTATGCATAATAAAATTCGGCCAAGTCAACATTATGCCAACACAATATTCGGCTAAACACCCATTCGGCCAATAAAGAATTATGCGTAATAAAAATTCGGCAAAGTCAAGATTCGGCGTAGATAAATTATGCGAAGCCTGTTATGCGTAAACAGTTTCGGACAAAAAGAATTATGCCAAATAGAGGGCACCCTTGCGGCATATGTACATAGGTAAAGCTCTGTATTCCTGTAAGATGATTTGAGGCGCCATCTAGATGTTGTTCATAGAGTTCAAATTGATATCCAGGCTACCTAGGCAGCGACATCTATTATCGCATTTAGCACTTATTTCAGGCGTACGCTGATTTTTATCAAGGTTGACATTCTAGGTTCACATTACCTTGTCTATGGTATTTTTAGTAGTCTAGTTTTACTTTTTAACTTTTTATTTATAACTGACTAGCTTTTCCCCGCAACTTCGTATGCGCAGAAATATTAAAAAGTAAAATCCCGATTTTTCCCGTTCCCGTGGGAATTTTGCAAAATCCTTTCTTAGCGGATGCCTACGTCATAACATCTACCTGCATGCCAAATTTCAGCCCGATCCGTCCAGTGGTTTGAGCTGTGCGTTGATAGATCACTATGTCAGTCAGTCAGTCAGTCACCTTTGAGTTTTATATTTTCTTTATAACTGATTTGTCTAATTACTCCCCAGACGGAAGTATACGACGCCCGCCTGAAGTCCTTCGGGTTCCACTCGCTCGTGGTGGACGGCCATGACGTCTCGGAGCTGGTGAAGGCATTCGAGGAGGCAGCCGGTGTGACCGGGCGGCCCACGGCGCTCGTCGCCAAGACCTTCAAGGGCAAGGGCTTCCCCGGGATCGAGGACCTGGAGAACTGGCACGGGAAGGCGCTGGGCGCTGAGGGCGAGAAGATCATCAAGGTAACCAAGAAAACCGACCAAGTGCGAGTCGGACTCGCGCACGAAGGGTTCCGTACCGTCTTACTAATATAATAAAGCGGAAAGTTTGTTTGGATGTTTGTTACTCAATCACGCTAAAACGGCCCAACCAATGGGGACTATCGTTTCTTTGCTCACCAGTTGGCGCCACTGTTGACTAAGGTCCAGAGGTATTGCTGTCGAAGGCGACTTTATAAGATCGGCGCCGAAACAAAGTTTTAAATCTTGAATATCTAATATATAAAAATAAGTCGGGTTTTCCTCCCTGACGCTATAACTCCAGAACGCACGGAGCGATTTCCACGGTTTTGCATTCGTTAGAAAGGTCTCGGGCTCCGTGAGGTTTAAGGCGGTACGAAGTCCGCGGGGTCAGCTAGTTAATTATAAATAAGTATCATCATATCGAGTAGCTATGCCGAAATGTTGTACAGTTCCGTTTTGTTCGTTTTTTTTTTTAAACTTTCACATTGATCGCCAAATAATCTATATTTGCGATAATTTCTCGAATTTCAACAGGTAAATTGAAGAAATTATCATTTATGTCACGAAGCCCGCCAAAACCAGTGAAAAGTGAATGTTATTGGACCTCACGCGACACTAGCACCTCTAGTGGCAAATTCACACGCGATAGCCCCCATTGCTTGAAATTTGACAAACAGATAGTATGTAACCTGGAATAACATACATACATACATAATATCACGCCTTTTTCCCATAGGGGTAGGCAGAGACCACTTCTTTCCATTTGCTACGACTCTTGCATACTTCTCTCGCTTCTTCAACCAACTGGAATAACCATTGACCTATAATAAGTAATAACATATGGACGAACAGTGCCTAACAGAATATGTCAAAATATATGGAGCAAACCGACATTAGAAAATATGTTCCAATATGCTAATAACGCCTCTTTATAACGAAGCCCAAACGGGTGCCCGAGCTGTTCGGGCACCCGTTTTGACGGGGCCATTTTTCACCGGCTGATTGTGAATCCTTACTTATAATAGATCAATAACACAGGCTACTTTTTATTGTGATATTTAGTATTTACTAGTTCGGCTCGCCATCTAGCTTCAAGTAGCGGTAGCAACTGCTAAACGGTCGGGTAATTGGGGTTCAGCCACTGGACGCTAGATGTCGATCTAGTGTTAACCCGGGTTCCGGAGCACGCACTACAGTATGGGCTCTGCCACTCTTCTTGTATAATTTCTCTATGGCGCTGTCTTTATTCACTCAGTCTGTACTGTAAGAGCTGTGGTTTGACCTACCTCTCATGCAGAGGGTCGTGGGTTAAAATCCGGCTCGCACCTCTAAAAATTATTTATGTGCGAAGTTCAGTTTGAATTTACCACTGAGCTTTTCGGTGAAGGAAAGCATCGTGAGGAAACCTGCACGCATCTGCGAAGTAATTCAAGGATGTGTGTGAAGTCCCCAATCCGCACTGGGCCCGCGTGGGGACTATAGGGGTCGCTTCCGTGGAAGACTGAACAGCGATTCCAGAGTGCGCCTCACGACGAAGAAGTAATCGTGTTAGTTTCTAAGATTAATTTTAATATGTATGTTAGTCTTTAAGATATATGTAATATGGGCTTAGATGCCTGAAATAAAATTTATTATTATTATTATTATAGCCCAACCCTCTAGTGATGAGAGGAGGCCTGTGCCCAGCAGTGGGCCGTTAATAGGCTGTTGTTGTAGTACTGGAAGAATTTTACACGTATCAATTTCCTCGACAGCACCTGCAGTCCCAGATAAAGGACATAAACGTGTCCCTGAAGCCCCGGCCCCCGCTGGCCGAGGCCCCCGCCGTGCACATCGGCGACATCACGCTGTCCGCGCCGCCGGCGTACAAGCCCGGCGACCAGGTCGCCACGCGCCTCGCCTACGGCACGGCCTTGAAGAAGATCGCCGACACCAACCTCAGGTCAGTCTAGATTACACTATAGTACGGCCCAAACGATCGTTCCGGTGGGGTAATAAACCGAGCTGTCAACAAGGATGTAGCTAAAGTCGATATTGCTTGTCGATGAATTACGCTTGCTCGATGATACAGTATATTATACATACAGTACAGGTTTAAGTATTATTGTAGAATTACGGTAATTAAGGAATGAATGTGAGCTATTAAATGAGTACTTAATAGATAACTAATTATTATTAATTATAATTAGTTATCTGTTTCGCTTTAATATAATAATGTTACTATAATCTGTATTTGTGTTTTTTTTCCTAACAATAAGTTCAAAACTAACATAACTAATTATTATTATAAATATGTAACACCATCGATAATCTGCGAAGGTTGCGACACGCATCCCTACAAGCAGGTAGTAAAAGGGGCGGGGCCGGCCTTATGATTTATGGCCTCACCGGAACGTTCGTTTGGACCGTACTATAGACACTGCCAAGAACAGTGGTTCCCAACCGGTGCTCCGCGGACCACGAGCGGTCCACGAGATTTAAAATATGGTCCGCGACAGATTTCATATTTGAATGTACGTGAACGAGAACGCGGTGAGGTGACCGGTAGGTGGGAAGTCTGATGAAACAATATGACAAGAGCCTATCAACCCAAGAATTCCTGAACTTGTACAGAAGATGCGAGCTCGGTAATCTCAATTGATATACTGTGTACTAAAAAGTTACAGGTTTTCACTACTCATTAATATTACTTCGACGTTTATGCTAATCATTAAGTTTTAGCCGCGTGGTTTTGGACAATGAATGAAATAAGTATGTCATTGTTTTTAAATTGCGAAAAAAATATAATCAAGTAAAATTCTAATGGGGTGGAGTTGAAAAAGGAAAAAGCACTTGTGCGCAAAAAACAAAGCCCAGTAGGAGTATACATACGAGAGTATATAATACAACTGTTTTAGAAAAAACTTTCTTTTGCATATCTGAAGTTTTTTTTTTTATCTTGTGGTCCTTGCTAAAGGTAACGCAGTCATGATGATCCCTGGTCAAAAAAAGGTTGGGAACCGCTGGTCTAGAATGTCAAGAGCAGTCTAAGCACACTCTCTTTGTCACCTTCAATGGTTTAGCAGGTCTTAAGTGGTTCAGCCTTGAATGACAACCTTCGTACAAATCAGCGTACGCCTGAAATGAGTGTTAAATGCGATCATAGATGTCGCCTAGGCAGTCTGTATAAAAAATTGAACTCCACGAGCAATATCCATTATATCCAATGCTTTTCCGATGTACGCCGCAATGTAAGGAGATTATCAGTCTATATAATTTCCTCGTTTCTGCACCTACCATTTTAAAGTGATGCATATACATTATGCATTGTAGTTAGTAAGTGCGATATTAACTCGTGCGTCGTACTCACTTATCCACCGTTGGGTAGAGTGGCCAGTAGCGCTCGGACAAAACCAATAGACTAGCTAGAGTCGTGTACCTACTTGGATGATGTAATTGAAGGTATTTATTTTTGATATTTTTGTTACAGGGTTATTGCTTTGGACGGAGACACCAAGAACTCGACCTTCAGTGACAAATTGCGCAACGCTTACCCTGACAGGTAAAACTCAGTTAAGGGTCGAACAGGATTGCGAAAAGGGTGCACAGAATGCGGAGGGATTGCGCTGGCGTACGGGGAGTCAGCGCAGCTGACGTCGGGAAGAAGATATGTGGTCATACTTTCGAAGACCAAAAATAAGCGCATGCCATTGTTAAGCAGGCGGTCTAACCGGTTAAGAGACTCTTGAGTCATGTTGGACATGCACACATCACCGTCATCAATTAAAGGCAGGATAAGCGATTACACTAACAGAGTCTTGGTACTAATCGGCATATTTTTTTGTAGCGATAGAGCGCCCTTAAAGTGTTAACTTCGGCAAGTTGAGCATCCAAGGAATGGCATGAGTCAACTACAAGCCCAAGATCTTTGACCTGCTTTGTGTCGCTCTGATATTATAGAAGATTATAGAAGAAATGCATATCACATGTGTATCTACATTTATAATCACCTACCTGAGCATATCAAACAATTAAATGGCAAAGACTTTAACAGAGCACTCACGAAATTTCTTGAAAGTCACTGTTTTTATAATGTGAATGATTTTGTAAATCTTGAAAACAAACAAGCAATAAATATTATGCGTTTTGTTAATTTGTAGAATAATTAAATTGCTTTGTAGTATATTGATATAACGTTATATTAAATATAATATTTGCATGTCGAATTTTCGATAGAACAATGTACATAAGTAAACGAAAGATCACCTTGTATTCAACATGTTCAAGCAAATAAATTTATCTTCTTCTTTGATCAGGGTTCAGGGGTCTTTGAAGGCTCCCTCGTCCTTCAAATTATGTGATCCTCACTCCGTCCTCAGACCACAAACGCACCCTCATTACATAACCAGTGCCTTACGCCCCTAGGTAAATAATCGGCTATTATTGGCAGGTACATCGAGTGCTTCATCGCGGAGCAGAACCTGGTGGGCGTGGCCACGGGCGCCGCGTGCCGCGACCGCACCGTCGCCTTCGTCTCCACATTCGCCGCTTTCTTCACGCGCACCTTCGACCAGGTGAGAAAAAACAAACGAACGACATATATGAGGGCAATGTCATTGTTCTTCAGGCGGTTAATGGTGGTTTTCGAACGTCTCAGAGCGTTATCACACTTACGATTCGCGAGCGAGTTTTGTATGGAGGCGAACACGCCGCGAGTTCGCCGCGTACTAGTTTTGTATTGAAAATCGCTTTCAACTCGCTCGCAAATCGCAAGTGTGATAACGCTCTCAGCGGTAAAATTAGAAAAATGGGCGTTCTTTTAATTAGCTTCTGCCCGCTGAATTCAGTTATCGTTACGCGTTTTTCCGGCATAAAAAGGAGCCTATGTCCTTCCCCGTACTCCTATGAGATGCCAAATTTCATCTAAATCGCTCCAGCGATTAAAGCCTGAAAAGTTAACAGACGGAAGTCAGGCTTTCGCATTTGTAATGTCAGAATGAATGACTAATAGCGGTGCTACAATATTTATTTTAAATGTAAAATGGTACAATTTTTCAAGTCCGCCACAGCAATCACCGGACTCGTTTATAGAATGCTTCGCCTACGGCTCAACCTTCTAACTTGACTCCGGCAATACGCTACATGGGAGCCTCTGCAAGAATGTACTATTGTTGTCCAGATCCGCATGGGAGCGATCAGCCAGAGCAACATCAACCTGGTCGGTTCTCACTGCGGAGTCAGCATCGGAGAAGATGGACCCTCGCAGATGGGGCTCGAGGACTTGGCGCTGTTCCGAGCCGTGCCCACCGCCACCGTCTTCTACCCCTCGTGAGTACAGCCTGACGCAGTGGCGTGCACTCCATACAGACAAAAAGACACTGTCTACCCTACCCCAACGTTATCTAATTTGCTTTATTTATGATACCTAATAGCTTCATCTACGTATAAAATATCAGTACATTACGCATTAACTTAAATTCTTAAATTTCAAAACAACTCCATCTATCGGGTCATCATCGTATCCTTTGCACTGTTCTGTACTCGATAGTTACATCCGAAGACAGTCGCAATTCAATACACTAGCGCCGCTACGCACCTTCAACGAGAAAGACGGACACTATTCTGTCTTCCGTCCGAAAACGTTCTTGCGTGCGTCATCATATTGCCAGTGTGCACGACGACAGCGCCAACTAACGGGAGGCGTATGAACCAAACGCACGCAAGCATACCGGCGGAGTTTAGACATGTCTTTTCGAAGCGCTTGCAGCATTTTGTATACGTATTGGTTGTTGTAATATTATCTGTCGTTTTTCTATTTTTCTTTTTTGTTATTAAATTATATTTCGGCTGAAATGATGTTGTTTGGTTTGTTCTTGGGCTTTAAAAATATTGATACTAATAAACAGGAAAGTTTTTTTACAATGAATATCTCGCAAACTGCGATTATTTTTTAGTGGATGTGTGTGTGCTGTCTATGAACCATTGAAAATGGTGCATTTTTAAAACTTTCTTTTAGCAAGTTTTAATCGAATAAGGCCGGTGTAGGTACACAATAACCCGAGTTTGAATACGAAATACTAATACTATTCTTGGTCCCCGGGGTGCACTGATTATTCTGTTTCCATAATTTAGGTACATGGATATTTGTATTGACTTAAGTATACGCCATTATTAATCGAAAAGATGGGAAAATATGCTTAATAGGTACCTATTTGGGAAGTCTAATATTACTTTATATTTTGTTGTCTACCCTGTCTAAAATCTCTGTGCACGCCACTGGCCTGACGTCCCACTGCTGGGCACATCGACTGGGTCGGTGAATTACGTGAAGTGACGTTAGCGATTTTTGATCATTTTATGATAAATTATGGATAGACAATATCCCCCGTGTGGTGCCGGGTCAGAATTGCACCACCCCATCTCCTCCCGTGGGTTTCGTAAGAGGCGAATAAGGGAAAAACCGGAGGATGGGCAGCAGCGTCCTCCGCGCACTACGCAAATCTTACTGCGGTCGCCAACCCGCCTGCCAAGCGTGGCGACTATGGCAATCCCCCCCCAAGGGATAAAATTGGTAACATGAGGCCACAAAATAAACCCAGACCCCCAGTCCCCGGCGGCCCCGCTATTCCTGGCTCCGGTAGCGGCCATGGTTACGGCGGGGCAGGGGGTGCTAAAGTTAATCTCCGGAAGAGACCCGGCTACCAAAACCGAAGACCCTTGGCCCTGGCAACATACAACTGCCGTACGCTGCGGACTGACGAAAAGGTACTGGAACTGGAGGAAGAATTGAGCAGGTTACGTTGGGGAATCATAGGGTTATCAGAAGTCCGGAGAGAGGGGGAGGACATGATAACCCTGAAGTCCGGTAACCTGCTCTATTTCCGGGAGGGCGACCAACAGTCCCAGGGAGGTGTCGGGTTTATCGTCCACAAGTCCCTCGCAAACAATGTGGTGAAGATCGAGAGTGTGTCGACCAGGGTAGCGTGCCTTGTACTCAGAATAACCCAACGATATTCGTTGAAGGTTATACAGGTTTACGCTCCGACCTCGACGCACTCCGACGATGAGGTGGAGGCTATGTATGAGGACATTTCTAGAGCCATGCATAGCTCCAAAACTCACTTCACAGTTGTTATGGGGGACTTCAACGCGAAATTGGGCAAACGAGACGGTGAAGAGCTGAGAGTGGGGCAATTTGGAGTAGGGCGTAGGAATCACCGGGGCCATCTACTGGCTGGTTTCATGGAGAAGGAGGGACTCTATATGATGAACTCCTTCTTCAGGAAACGAGAGCACAGAAAGTGGACCTGGATGAGCCCTGATGGTGTAACGAGGAATGAGATAGACTTTATCATGTCGACGAGGAAGCAGATATTCAATGATGTCTCAGTGATCAATTCGGTTAAGTCCGGGAGCGATCACCGTATGGTACGAGGCACATTGAATATCCAAGTGAAGCTTGAGAGATCTCGACTGATAAAGTCTACGCTCCGCCCGGCACCGACCCAGCTCCAAAACCCCGGGAGCTTTCAGCTCGAACTCCAAAACCGTTTTGCTTGCCTAGAAAGCGACGTGGACGATTACAACGACGGGTTTGTGGAAGCTGTCCATACGGTTGGGTCCAAGTTCTTCAAGACCCGCCGTACAAGAACCAAGAAAATCTCAGACTCAACCCTAAAGCTCATGGAGGTGAGGCGTGAGATGATTCTGCAGTCTTCAGGTGACGCTAGTCATTATCGGCAGCTCAATAGGCAGATCTCGAAGTCTCTGAAGCGTGATATACGCCGATTCAATACCAACAGTATTGAAAAGGCTATTGAGCGTAACAGAGGCTCGAAGGTGTTTGCCAAAGATCTGTCTATTGGCCAAAGCCAATTGACAAAGCTGAAGACCGAAGACGGCAGGATCGTCTCATCCAAACCGGAGCTGTTGGGAGAAGTCGAGAAGTTCTATGGGCAGTTATACACGACAATCCGAACACCCGTCGCTGATCCAGCTAAAGACCCTAGAGCTAGATTAACCCGACACTATACCGAAGATATCCCGGACGTCAGCCTGTACGAGATTAGTATGGCTCTCAAACAGCTTAAGAACGGCAAAGCCCCCGGTGATGACGGAATTACAGCTGAACTCCTGAAGGCGGGTGGTAAACCAGTCCTTAAGGCCCTTCAGACGCTGTTTAATTCCGTCATCCATGAAGGGAAAACGCCGCGAGCATGGAACAGAAGTGTGGTGGTGCTCTTCTTCAAAAAAGGGGATAACACCTTGCTGAAGAATTATAGACCCATCTCACTTCTGAGTCATGTCTACAAGCTGTTTTCGAGAGTCATTACGAACCGTCTCGCGCGCAGGTTTGACGAATTCCAGCCTCCCGAACAAGCCGGTTTCCGAAAGGGCTATAGTACCGTAGACCACATACATGCGTTGCGGCAGGTTATACAGAAGACCGAAGAGTATAACCTCCCCCTTTGCCTTGCATTTGTGGACTACGAGAAAGCCTTCGATTCGATCGAGACTTGGGCTGTGCTGCAGTCTCTCCAGAGGTGCCAAGCTGACTACCGGTACATCGAAGTGTTGAAGTGTTTGTACGAAAATGCCACCATGTCCGTCCGACTACAGGACCAGACCACGATGCCCATCCCACTGCAGCGGGGAGTCAGACAAGGAGACGTAATCTCTCCGAAGCTGTTCACCGCTGCATTGGAGGATGCCTTCAAGGTGCTGGACTGGAAAGGACGAGGCATCAATGTAAATGGCGAGTACATCACTCACCTTCGATTTGCCGACGATATAGTAGTTATGGCTGAGACCATGGAAGACCTCAGTGCTATGCTCGTTGACCTCAGCAGAGTTTCCGATCGAGTTGGTCTGAAAATGAACATGGACAAGACGAAGATCATGTCCAATGTCCATGTTGTGCCAACTCCAGTAATAATCGGAGGCTCTGCGCTCGAAGTTGTTGACCATTATGTATACCTGGGACAAACAGTCCAGTTAGGTAGGTCCAACTTCGAGAAAGAGATCAATCGTCGAATCCGACTCGGCTGGGCAGCGTTCGGGAAGCTTCGCAGTGTCTTTTCGTCCAAATTACCGCAGTGTCTTAAGTCGAAAGTCTTCGACCAGTGTGTGTTGCCAGTGATGACTTATGGTTCCGAGACGTGGGCGCTTACGATGGGCCTCATAAGAAGGCTCAAGGTCACCCAGAGGGCAATGGAGAGGGCTATGCTCGGGGTTTCTCTGCGTGATAGAATCAGAAATGAGGATATCCGCAGTAGAACTAGGGTCACCGACATAGCCCGAAGAATTGCGAACCTTAAGTGGCAGTGGGCGGGGCACATTGCTCGCAGGACTGATGGCCGATGGGGCAAGAAAGTCCTGGAGTGGCGTCCGCGAACCGGTAGACGAGCTGTCGGTAGGCCTCCAACAAGATGGAGTGACGACCTTGTAAAGGTCGCGGGAACGCGGTGGATGCGAGTGGCACAGGACCGGTCTGAGTGGCGCGCCTTGGGGGAGGCCTATGTCCAGCAGTGGACGTCTGTCGGCTGAAATGATGATGATGATGATGATGGATAGACAATGAAAAATTTTTATACCGTTGCCAATTTTTTTTTTGCCTTTTTACAGCCTTTTTACTCCGAAACTACTCAGCCGATTGAGTTGTAATTTAGTATGTATATGTAAGTTAATAACCCAAAGACGGCTGTGTAATGTAAATAAATGCATTTTAAACATTTGAGGGGTGAATAGGAAAAGCATCCCGTGAGACAATGTCATTATTTTTACATCACCCTTGGCCATAAAGTGGGATTTTCTGCCCGCTACGCGGAGAGAAAATCTCACTTCTTGGCCAAGGCAATACGTAAAACTGTTGACAAACCACGGGCGGTAATTCGTAAAGCCCCAGATCGCATATTTATGGCCCTCACCTTAACCTGCGATTTGGGACATTTACGAATTCACCACCCTAGGTCTGTAATGTACTATTGTTATTTATCTTGATGGTAATAAAGTAAGTTCGTGTTTAGCGACGCCGTGTCGACTGAGCGCGCCGTGGAGTTGGCCGCCAACACGAAGGGGATCTGCTACATCCGCACCTCGCGCCCCAACACCTCCATGCTGTACCCTAACGATGAGGTCTTCAAGGTCAGTGCGTTGTTATTTTATACTACTACTACAGCCTATTTGCGTCCCACTGCTGGGCACAGGCCTCTCATCACGAGAGGGTTTGGGCTATAGTCCCCACGCGGGCCCAGTGCTTTGGGTGATTGGGGACTTCACAAACATCTTTGAATTACTTCTCAGATGCGTGCAGGTTTCCTCACGATGTTTTCCTTCATCGAAAAGCTCAGTGGTAAATTCAAATTGAATTTCGCACATAAGTAAACTTAGAGGTGCGAGCCGGAATCGAACCCCCGACCCTCTGCATGAGAGGCGGTAGGTCGAACCACTAGGCCACCACGGCTACAACTGCTATTTTATATCCCGATGTAACTACAGGACACTCGGAAATAGGTATGATACCTAAAAAAAAGATGAAAAATGTTTTGGGTTATATTATGGTCCTGTTAGTGGTTTTAAGCTACTTAAAGAAAATAGGCAAAACCCCTATTACCGAACAGGGTGAAAAGTATGGTGGGCGTTTAGTATGTAATTACGCAAAGCGGGCGGATGCTAGTTTGTGACCATAGACCATAGAGTATTTTTTTAATCATCATCATCATCATCATCATTTCAGCCGAAAGACGTCCACTGCTGGACATAGGCCTCCCCCAAGGCGCGCCACTCAGACCGGTCCTGTGCCACTCGCATCCACCGCGTTCCCGCGACCTTTACAAGGTCGTCACTCCATCTTGTTGGAGGCCTACCGACAGCTCGTCTCCCGGTTCGCGGGCGCCACTCGAGAACTTTCCGGCCCCATCGGCCATCAGTCCTTCGAGCAAAAAAAATTTTTTTTTAATGTTGTTCTATAAAATTGCAAACGATGTTAGGCCTCTTGTTCGACCTACCGCCTTTCATGCAGAGGGTCGGGGGTTCGATCCCGGCTCGCACCACTAAGTTTACTTATGTGCGAAGTTCAATTTGAATTTCTCACTGAACTTTTCGGTACCTACTTCGGTAGAGGATTTACTCCGAAAGTTTGCAACGTCGCAAATAGCTGTCAAATATTTCGCTGTTATCATTAATTTCTGAATGTTACTATGAATATACGTGACGATATGTATGTTTTTTTTATTATTATTATAGCCTATGAAGTGGCCCACTGCTGGGCGAAGGCCTCCCCTCTTTTTCGCCACTCTCCTCTATTCTGTGCAAGCTCCCGCCAATCTGGGTCAAATGCGTCCAAGTTGTCCCGCCATCTCCTTTTGGGTCTGCCTCTTCTCCAGCAGCCGTCTCGTGGATCCCACTCTGTGGCTTTTTTGGCCCACCGTTCCGGATGCATCCGCCAGACGTGGCCAGCCCAGTCCCATTTGAGCTTGGCAGTTTTAACACCCACATCAGCAATTCCAGTTTTGGAGCGCAGCTCGGTGTTTCTGATGCGATCAGTTCTACGAACACCGAGAATGCTGCGCTCCATTGCTCGTTGGCAAACCTTGAGTCGTGACTTTTATGTATGTATGTTTAATTTCCATCAGGTGGGCCAAGCCAAGGTGGTCCGGCAGTCAGCCAAGGACCAGGTGCTTCTGATTGGAGCCGGCATCACGCTGCACGAGGCGGTCGCCGCCGCCGAGGCGCTCAAGGCTGAAGGTAACTTGGACAACAAACTACTATACATTATCCTATAATAAGTAATAAAAATATGGATGAACAGTGTCTAATAGAATATGTCAAAATACATGGAGCAAACTGACATTGGAAAATACGTTCCAATATGCTAATAACGAAGGCGGAAGTCGGCGTATTGACTTTAAATCAGAAGGGGAGATATCTTAATGTTTTCAATTATTTTTGTAACAATGGTTAAAAAATGGCAGGTTTTTTTTTCTTTTTTCCATCGATAAAATATCATCATGTTTAATGGACAGACATAGACATAGACATTTATTTCTCAATATCAAATTACAGCATATTTTACATGTCAAAATAAGACAATTTCACATTGAGATCGTCAGAAAGAATACAAAATGAAAATAAAATGAAAATCGAGAATAAAATGTTTCACCGTTAGGATCGTCTTTTTATACCAAAATAAGAAATAATGTTAACAAGTAAT
The DNA here is from genome assembly GCA_963971205.1 of Aethes cnicana. Classification (NCBI taxonomy): domain Eukaryota; kingdom Metazoa; phylum Arthropoda; class Insecta; order Lepidoptera; family Tortricidae; genus Aethes; species Aethes cnicana. The sequence continues at coordinate 12,010,996 of OZ020291.1, forward strand.
AGGATAATCCCTATTCGTTTGTGCATTTTATTCTGAGACACACTATATATAGCTAAATTCTGATCCCCGTTCTGTCCGCAGGCGTGTCGGCGCGTGTGCTGGACCCGTTCACCGTCAAGCCGCTGGACGAAGCAGCCGTCATCGCCCACGCGCGCGCCGCCGGCGGCCGCGTCGTCGTCGTCGAGGACCACTACCAGGCCGGTGCGTGCTGCCGCGGCCCACCGCTGGGCACGAGCCCACGAGGCCACGACCAACCGACGAATTCTAATTCAATCATTTATTCAGCAAATTGGCCACATAGGGCCACTTTTACACGTCAGAAAAAGAATTTACCAGTTAACCAGAATAACTCGAACTTCTCAAATGCATACTTAACGAGATTTCACCCGCGTCTTCGTGTGCAGGGAATTTAATACTACATTTCCAAAGCTCTCTTTTCAGGACACTTTTAAAACCTTTTCCGGGATTACGGGATTGGTGGGATTCCCTAATAATCTCTAATGAGTTTCCGAGATTTTTCCGGGATTTCCCGAGTTTTCCTGGATAATAGGTGGCCTATAGCTTATTCCAGGTTACAAACTATCTGTTTGCCAAATTTCATGCAAATTGGTTGAACCGTTTTAGCGTGATTGAGTAACAAACATCCAAACACACACTTTTATTTTTATTAATCATTTACACCGTACATTTACCTTTATTACCGAACAACTTGCAGGCCTGTGGCCCTTACTTTGATATTGGCAAAGTGTCCAAGACAGAAGCCATTAATTTATATAGAATAGAATAAAGATAACACAATGGAGAGGGAGCAAAATGCGATGTTGCTTCCTATTTTTGCCCCGCTAAGGGAGCGAAGTACAAGTTTGCCGTGTGAAATGTCCCAAGCATTGATCTATAATAAGTAATAATATATGGACGAACAGTGCCTAACGACGTACCTACGTACTACGTACCTATATGTATATTTTATACATGTAATATAATTTTGTAAATTTTGAAAAAAGGCCTGGTTGAGTTTGTTGCGGCGCTTCTTCTCAAACAATGGGTCTAGGAAGCGCTGGTAAATTCTTTTTCTGACGTGTAAAAGTGCCCCTATGTAACCAATTTTCTGAATAAATGATTGACAGAAGATGTCAAAATATATGAAGCAAACTGACATTAGAAAATACCTTCCAATATGCTAATAACGGGTGCCCGAGCTGTTCGGCCACCGGTTTTGACTGCTTGTTGACTGATGTGATCCTTACTTATAATAGATCATTTATATTTATTTATTTACATCACCCTTGGCCGTAAAGTGGGATTTTCTGCCCGCTACGTTGGGAGAAAATCTCACTTTCTGGCCAAGGCAAGACGTAAAACTTTAGACAAACCACGGGTGGTAATTCGTAAAGCCCCAGATCGCTTATTTATGGCCCTCACCTTAATTCACCGCCCTAGGTTTGTAATGTACTATTTCCTACTCCCAGGCGGCCTCGGCGAGGCGGTGCTCTCGGCCGTGGCGCTGCAGCGCGACGTGGTGGTGTCCCACGTGTTCGTGAAGGAGGTCCCGCGCTCCGGCCCGCCCGCCGCGCTGCTCGACAAGTACGGCATCTCCGCGCCGCACATTGCCGCCGCCGCCAAGGCGCTGCTCAAGCTCTAAGGATTCTAAACATGTACCGGCTGTCGGCTAGTGAACACCCGCCATAGACTAGAACACCCCGGCTGCGTGGCCAGAGGTGCGCGAGGTAGGTGAGCGGTGCGAGGATGTGTATACGTAAAACACATAGCTAAATGACCTCGTTTATTTAGTAGTAACTAGGGCTTGTGATATACGTGTTACACGCGGAACCGTAGCTACGTAGCCTTAGCACCGGCGGTGCTAAGATCCCGTACTACACGGTCACGTCAAAGATACGTATCCGTTTCTGGATTCGGCTACGTTCCCGCGAATCTCGGCTTCGGCTCCGCTCGGCTTCGGCTCCGCTCCGCTCGGTTGTTGAACACGACTGGATCCGATCTACGTATAAATAAGATACGTATCTCCGTGTACACGTAGCTACGTATCTTAATTACACGTAGCCGAATCACACGGAGCAAACGGAGCGGATCTCCGTTGCCGAGTCACACGGCAACGGAGATTCGGCTACGGGTACACGAAACACGGTCACGACCAGGAGCACTAGTAGTAACCTGTCTGTATACGAAAGTTGACGTTCCATATTTGAATTTTCGTCGAATTTTCATATAATTTTGGAACACAACTAACTACACACAACAGGTGATACTTAAGTTTTTCACCTATAGCAACTCTTTTCAAATGAGCGGTCCAGTGACGCCGCTTCGCAACACATCCCTCGCAACCCTATCTTCTCGATTCGTGCTCGATAAAATGTCATCAAGGTAACACGCTAGCCGATACACGAATTTCACAAACCCTGTTTACATAGTCGGTCCTTTTGTATGAACAAACTTAATCTATAGGTCAACGACTAATTTCGAATTTTCAAAGTGTCCAAATGATATGAATGTCAAGTACTTGTTGTATTGGATGAAGGGACCACTTTTTTGATATTTTTTCTTTTAGTCTATTTTGAAGGTACATTTCCTACTCAATAGATGGCGCTGAACACAGTTCACTGCAACGCCATCTGTTGACTATTTCAGAACCGACTTTTTTTAGTTTTTATAACATTCCTATGTTAAGTCCCATTCCTTGCGATCACGTGTCCAATGGTTTGTCTATTTTATATCTAGTTCCTAAGCGAATAATGCACATTTTTGAAACAGAGCGTAATTGCTCAGATCGGTTGTTGATTGCAATTATATAATTACCTGCAGTCATTTGAAGGCTATTTTTATATCATTGTTATTCAGTGCCTTTATAAAGCCTGTCCAGAAAAAATAAGGTGTATAAAAACTACTTTTTTTTCTAAATAAAGTTTTCTGGTCCGGCTATTTTAGTGTTAAGATTATCGAATGCACAAGGTATGTAGACTGTTGCCAGCTTTTTGGAAAGATTTTATAAGAGAGGTTTAGAATAAGGAAAATTTACTATTTGTTATATTTTATTATGTGGGTAGTGCTACAGTAGTCTAACCTGGTTTGGGGCTCCCCGCACACGTTACATGAATCATGTACACATTGTGATTAGATCAAATGTTTATTCGGTATATTACATTCCTGTTGCATTTTTGCTTTCAAATTTTTTTATCACAACACGTTTTTTTTCTGTAATAAAGTTTATCAAGTACAAATAGTGTTTTAATTTAAAACAATGTTTATATTAATTTATTAAATGTTATATTTACATCAACAAGGTAAAAAAACTTAACATTAATGACTAGAGTAACTCGGCTTCTTTATGTACATTTGTTCACTTTTAGTCCAAAGTTACCTAAAGTGGTTATTTTAGGTAACTTTGATCTAAAGGGCAAGGTATACCTAGATTATTCTACGTTAGAGGTGTCAAATGACTAGTTTCATTAGTTTTCTACTTCTACATAAATAGTTCACACCTCGGCCAGAAAATCAAATGAACATGTCACATAGCTACAAAACACCTTGAAAGAGCGAAATAAGTTGAAGTATTGTGTGTCTGTATGTACGTATCTCTGTGTATGCTGTGTGTGTTCTGTTCATGTTTTTGGATGTGTGTATTCATATGTAAGTAACTGTCCCGGTCAATGTCCGAGGCAATTTGCTGACTAAGGCCCGGTTCCTATATCCACGAAACGCCTCGTTTTGCCTACGGACGGTTGATTTTTGACATTTGTTCCATAGAGAATCTGTCAAATTTTAACCGTCCGTAGGCAAAACGAGGCGTTGTTTGGATATAGGAACCGGGCGTTAATGTTCTCATTTTAATTTGAATGAATCGAAAATTCGAAGTTCTATTAAACTAAAGTTATGGCGAACTGATAATAATTAAATAACTGGTTCAATAAAAGTTCATATCATTTTCTGGTCTTAATCTAGATTTCGCATCCTCTAAGCGTTACATTTTGGGACAAGGCACATTCATTCTCACTACCTAAGTCTTATTAAGAAATTAGCGTAACAAACATACATCGGTTTCATTTTAGCGATTTAAATGCAAAACACAAATAATAAATTAGCTTAGCTCATTTGTAACAGGTAAATTAGAATAACGATAAATTATGAATACTTAAATACACTTGTGAACCGCTACTAAATATCCTATAAATCAACGATCTCGATCGATATTCTAAGTTCACATCAACAAATAAAACCAAAACAATTTAGTGGACGGACGCAACACTTTTCAGATAAGTCCAAGTTATTTTTTAATCTCACTAACAGCAAGTTAAATGCACTTTAGCAGCCAGTATACAACACTCTTTGGCCTATAGTAACACCAGTCCTTTACACGGCAGAAGTTCCTCACACCACAATCCACAATATACTACAACGTGTTTTACAGAACGGTCAATAAAAGTTCCCGTTTCACCCCCACTCACTGGCAGGACCTTCAGTAGGAGGCTGTGTATTAGCAGCCTCTCCTGCCCTCTCCTCCAACTCCCCCGGAAGATAATCCTTCCAACTTCTGAACAGATACCTCGTAAACTTCCGAAGTTGCCTGAACTTGCAGTACGTCGCTCCCTCCGCCGATTGCAACTGCTGAGTTTGGATCAAAAACCCCTTCTCCTTAAACGTCTGCTCTAGTTTCTCCCGCTGCAAACTCTTTCTGGACTTCCTCTTTTTTTTACTTAAGTCTTCTTTGCTTTGAGCTGGTAAAGGGGCCTCTTGTTTAGTCTGATTTGACGCCGATGCCGCGGCTAGCTGAGCACGACCTTGGTTAGAATCCCTATGCAGGTATTCATAACCTTTGTTTCCTTTATTCCCAGTGCCACTATAATATCTAAAGTTTCCTCCAGAATCTACGGAAAGCATCTTCTTCTCTTGCAAAGAAGGCTTAGAGCCTCCGGTGAATTTAAACTTGCAAATGCTGACTTCTGTCGTAGGGGTGGTGGAGTTGGTCTTCGTGGGGACGGGAGGAATGAAGATCGCTGATCTTTTCCGCTTCACCGGTTGAACTGGCACAGGTCGCGGAGACGATCTTTTCATTTTGCTTAAGTCGGTACTCGCTTCACTTTGCTTGACGACATTAGGGTCTAATAATTCTGAAATCTGCTTCAGTACTAGCTTGTTTTTATTCTCATCTATCGGTGGGGAGGTTTCCGTGGATACAGTCTCGCAGATACTGCTGGGTGTGGACAGTCTCTCTTGGTCATCGGGAGAGAAAGGCAGCTGCCCCGAGGCTGCTAGCCTCTGGTAGTACAGGAGTTGCGTTTGCAGCGCTAGGGGGTGCATGTATATTCCTGCATTGGGCCAGTATACGTAGCCGGGGAATTTTCCGTCGGCGTCAGGGCTTGCCGTAGACTGCACCGGCTCTGATAGCGTAGGTGAGACATTCCTTCTCTCCCGTGAGAGATCAGGAGAACTGCTAGCGGTGGCAGGCAGGTTAGTGTTCCTCTGAATTACTGAAATGGCGTTAGGCTGCTCCCTATCCTCGATTATCTCAGTCTCCGGTTCAGTCTTTACTTCGGGCAGTGATTTGTAAATGTTGCCGAATTTCTTTTGGATTTGGATCTTCAGTTCATGAAGGTCGCGTATGCAGAGGTTGAGGGGCTCATCGTCGCTGTGAAGCGGGCCCGCGACGGTGGGCGGGGCCGCAGGCCTTGGCTCGTCGGGGCTGGCGAATTGCGGCGGTGTGTACGACTCTAAACGCCTCTTGTTTTCTTGAGAAAGCTTCTTCTCTAGCAGATTCGAGATTATTTTATTCTGCAGATCCGTTTTCGTGTTCAGCGCATCACCTCTGAATGGGGGACACATGGTGAGCTGGCTCTTATCCACTTGGGGAGGGGGTTGCCCTGGCACTACAGTACCATAGTTCTCGTAGATCAGGTGGCAAATATCAGCTTTCTTCGGCTTCCGTCCTCTTCTTGGTTTCGAGTTGTTGAGAGTCATCTCACCCATGTAGGGTAAGTCGTCGTAGGTGACGATCTTGCTGGGAGCGATTGCTGGGTTCTTCTTCTCTGCTTTCTTCTGGGCTTTAGCCATGTTCTGCATCTGGGGGTGGTTCAGGGTGTTCTCATTCTGTATGCCGGTGAGCCGCTGCGCCCATATCTTGAAGGTCTCGTTGGTGATGTTGTTGAAGTCTATGGGTTCTGTTTTTGGTTTGTCGAGTTTTTTGGCCTTGTCGGCTTTCTGGAGGCTCTGCTCGTAGTGGTCAAGGTACTCTTGGGGTAGGGCTTGGTGGTGGAACTTGAGCTTCCATCGGTTCTTCTGGCGGCCGCGGTGCTTGACCCGGGGCGGCTCGGCCTTCTCGCCGCGCGCCTTGCTGGAAGACAACAACTGCTGCCGAAGGAGCTCCTTGTTTTCTGATGTTCTGGAATGAAAATTATGACTGGTTAACTTCGATTGAAGTCAGTTTTAGGTAGTTGGAATGTTGCGTAAAAAGTGGTAGCTAAAAGTGGTGCAGTTTGCAGACGAACTTAAGTGAATACCTAAGTTTTAAAGTCGATAGGTGTTATCAACTAGTCAAGTCAGGTCACTTTGTTTTAATAAATTTATCACAGGAAAATTTGTTAGGTTAGGTTAGTTCTCAAACAAAACGGATTCTCGTTTAGCAGAGTATCTTAGATCCCTTATAATCAACTTGTCAGCCAAAAGACGTCACTGCCGAGGATATTAAGGTTAGCCACAGTCGGTCCTGTGCCGCCCGCGTCCACCGGCTTCCCGCGACCAGTCGTCGCTTCATCTCCTCAAGACATAGATGAATGAATAGCGGATGGTTGCCATGGTTACCTGTTAGCGGGGTGAGGTGCGGGGAGCGGCGCGGGGCATACGTCGGCGCAGGCCACGCGGCGCATCACTTCTGGAACAAAGTGGCACTTTGAGACATCATTCATACAAACACTTATTACCAACATTATTATTTATTGTGGTGAACAATTATGACATCATTCCAACACTGAATGGTTTTTATGAAAATACTTCGATTATCACTTCAGAAAAAAGTGTACCTACAAGCCTACAAAGCATAACGTGATTCTACACAAAGTTTAGGGATGTGAAAAGTCGTAACCTACTCACATACTGTTATAAATCCAGGGACTTTATTCGAAGTCTTAAATAGGGATCTCCCTATTCCCTATAGGATCGCTCATGCGTAGCGTGAACTTTAAGCAGCTAGATGTAAAGTTCAACTTGACTCGTGAGCGATCCTATAGGGAACAGGGAGATCCCTATTTAAGACTTCGAATATAGCCCCAGTTTAAACGAGTGTTTGGGATGCCAAAGTGACAGACAGCTACCTAATCCCAAACTCATCCAACACAAACTATGTAAGTTGTAAAAAAAACCTTTCTACTACCTAAGTACTTAGTCGTATTCGTTTACCAACTTTTATTGATTTGGTTAAATATTATAAACACCTTATTTGTCTAGGGGAAGACTATGGTTGGATGTCTAACTAATGGCCACAGTATAATCTTTTTCAAAAAAAAAAAACAAAATTCAACCATGTATTCAGCAAATTGGCCACATAAGGGCACTTTTACACATCAGAAAAAAAAATACCATTTCTATCTTTACTAATGATAAGTCTGTAGAAAAGTCGCGTCTGAAACTTGAAAATTAAAAGAAACTGTCAAGTCGAGGGGACTATATATACGGCGGCGGCGGCCGCGGCGGCTGGCCGTGCCCCGCGGCAGAACCAACCTGCTCTCAAAAGCTCCTCTAACCCGCGCGATGCATACGCTAAATCTAGTTGCTGAGCATATAGATATATTTTTTAATCCTTGGAGTGAAATTATAAAAATGACAATGTATACCCTTTGTAATAGAAATAATTAATTTAGAAACTTTTTGAATGTGATTAACGATTTAGACATAACTAAGTTGACGTATATTGTACATAGATAATATTAATATTAAGGACACTATTGAATTGGGAATTTCCTGTAATGATAGTGCTTACTAAATAAATAAATAAATAAATAAATAAATAAATACTGAACACAAACAACGATTTTTAGAAAAGTCGTCTATATGTATGTATGTATGTCCGGATTTAACTCGAAAACTACTGGTCGATCGGATTGCAACAATATTTGGTATAGGAGTAGTTTATAGCACTGGTCAACATATAGGCTACTTTTTGTCCCGGAAAAACGCATAGTTCCCGCGGGAACGCTTTCCGAATTCCACGCGGACGAAGTCGCAAGCAGATGCTAGTATCTAATAAGTAGGTACTGCTTTGGACGTCCTCCAGTTGAAACGAAGTGTTCCTTATTGGATCTTAATACACATCTTCACTAAGGGTCATCGGTCATCGGTTTTTGTCTTGATACAAAATCAACGATGAACTCATTCTTAAGATCAAAACTGCCGTAAGTACCTACCTACTCGTACTTGCCTACGTAAAACTTTAGGTAGATCCGCAATTTTTTTCCAAAAGTAATGATTTATAATCTGTTTTAGCTCATTGACCAATATGGTAAATGACATGTATACCTTTTAAGTAATGTAAATACTTAATACGAGTAGGCGTGTACGTTGATCGATCATCTCAAGAAGAACAATAGGTAAAATATTTATTAAAACTTTTGCATTGACCATTGCAGGACGAACAGTGCCTAACAGAATACCTATGTTAAAATCATCATCATCATCATTTCAGCCGAAAGACGTCCACTGCTGGACATAGGCCTCCCCCAAGGCTCGCCACTCAGACCGGTCCTGTGCTACTTGCTTCCACCGGTTTCCCGCGACCTTCACGAGGTCGTCGCTCCATCTTGTTGGAGGTCTTGTTGGGTTGGTATGTTAAAATATATGGAGCAAATTGACATTAAAAAATACGTTCCAATATGCTAATAACGCCTCTTTATAACGAAGGCCAAACGGGTGCCCGAGCTGTTCGGGCACCCGTTTTGACGGGGCCATTTTTCTCCGGCTGATAGTGAATACTTCATAGACGTAAATAATATAGACCCGGTCTAACGTACACGTAATATGTCCCCACTTCCACGGTGTCCAATCCAAAGTTCTGTCACCGCGCGTGCGTGACAAGAAGCGTTTTTAAAAAACTTTTTTCGAAAATGTTTCTCAGTATCTAAAAACTCGTCTCGTTGAAAAAATGTGACCCAGCTTTAGTGTCACGATATAAGTTTAACTTTGGATTGGACACCAATGAAGTGGGGAAACATGACATGTATCTACGTTAGGCCGGGTCCATACGAAGTATTATTTATGTCTATGGAATACTTACATAGATCGATGCACTTTTGTACCCTTTATTACAGCGGAGTAAGGTACAGGTTTACACAACTTAGAAGGCGCGTGGATTAAGCAATAATAGACTCTGCGTCAACGGCTTAACTGCTTCGCCACGCGCCTTCTAAGTTGTGTCGTGCTGTAACCCGTTTAAACAAATCCTGGGTTTAATGAAGAAGTCCATTTTTCTTTTCAACAATGCATTTCGATATTTTTCCTCCCTGACCACGTCAACCCAGATTTGACAGCGAGTGGCAGTGGCGCGTAAGTCGTAACCCGAGCCTGCCCGAAATACGCGCACGCGCACCGAAATAAAGGATGATACCAATTTCGCAAGCAGCCGCAAATAGGCCCGCCTTCTACGGCGCAGCAGCCGTATTCTGTTTCACCTATGACCTTAGATAGATGTGGAATTGAGAGATGAAGAGAGATAGGAAGTGTCGCCATGTTTTTGCTTATCGATCAGTCAATAACACTCCACAAGAACTCGATCGGAATCAAGCTGCGTCTATATCCTCTACAGAGAGCTCTATTCTATTCTAGAAGTGTCCATATCTATTACCAGCTTTTCCCCGCAACTTCGTATGCGCAGAAATATTAAAATGTAAAATCCCGTTTTTTCCCGTTCCCGTGGGAATTTCGCAAAATCCTTTCTTAGCGGATGCCTACGTCATAACATCTACCTGCATGCCAAATTTCAGCCCAATCCGTCCAGTGGTTTGGGCTGTGCGTTGATAGATCACTATATCAGTCAGTCAGTCAGTCAGTCAGTCACCTTTGAGTTTTATATATTTAGATTTATATACTACTAGGTACTTCTTCTCTTTAAATAATGGCTTCTGTCATACTACTACTACTACAGCCTATTTGTGTCCCACTGCTGGGCACAGCCTCCCCTCATTATTAGTGGGGTTTGGGCTATAGTCCCCACGCGGGACCAGTTCGGATTGGGGAGTTCACACACATCTTTGAATTACTTCGCAGATGCGTGCAGGTTTCCTCACGATGATTATCTATAATATAATAAAAGGGTAATTTTTGGTCTGTCTGTTTGTTAGAGTTAATCTCCGGTACTAACCACTACTACTACTGCAGCCTATTTGCGTCCCACTGCTGGGCACAGGCCTCCTCTCCTCACGAGAGGGTTTGGGCTATAGTCCCCACGCAGGCCCAGTGCGAATTGGGGACTTCACACACATCTCTGAATTACTTCGCAGGTGCTGCAGGTGGTGCAGGTTTCCTCACGATGTTTTCCTTCACCGTAAATCACAGTGGTCAATTCAAATTGAGTTTCGCACATAAGTAAACTTAGAGGTGCGAGCCGGAATCGAACCCCCGACCCTCTGCATGAGAGGCGATATGTGGAACCACTAGGCCACCACGGCTTTTAATCTGCGGTACTACTGACCCGATTTGGATACAGTTTTCGAAAATAGATAGAGCATCATTCGGAGCTGCATTGTATAAGCTATAAAATGGCTCTCAGTGATGCAAGTGGCAATAAGGCGATACATTCTTATAAAGTAGAGGATCTCGGTCATTTCGATCAGTGAATTAGGGTGTTAATCTTAAAAAAATATAAGCAATAGACCTACTCAATGCCTGATAACAGTTCATAAATGCTGTATCGATCAGCTGTCTTCATGAATTTATTGACTGTATTAATCACTTCATCTACCACCTGTAGCAACAACTAGCTCAAAGAATGTATACGCCAAATCACAATCAATACAAAATAGACTAAAAGGCGACTACAAGAGATACAAAATCCCGCAACGGCCTAGGTAACGTTTACGTCTGTTTTATCTGAAAAAATTACGTCATTTCACGCCGCGTGGTCTGGCGAGCTGCCAGCCGAGAACGTCACGGGAGAATTAACCTTATCTACATTACGCAAGGCATCCTTTGAATTGGCACGCGCTGAACGTAAACAGTGCAATATGGGTAAAGGAACGAGTATTTTTGGGAATCTGGAATTCATTCTAACAGAATTGTAATTTAAATTCGGTCTTTTCCTTTCACTCCAAAGATGCTTTTTAATAGAGCGGAAAGGATATTAGAGGCACACAACTTAATTTTTTCTTTAAGTGACACAATTTACACTCTATGATGGGAAAGCGCCAATGAATGAGTCCTTTTCCTTAAGCGCCGGAAAAACAGAGTCAAACCGTTTTTTCTCTCTCAATAATTGGCGCCATTTTGGCACGAGTTGTCATCCGTTTTTAAATTTAGAACTTTTTTATTCAGTGATTGTTATTGTTATTTTTGCCAGAACTTCTGTGACGATTTCAAATGATTAATTAATCCAATGTGATTCAATTTTATTTGCCTGTTTCTACGTACCAAAAATAGGCCTTTTTAACTTTCTTTCAGAACTTTTGTTTTTGGAAATAACAACAATATTTTCAGAAATCTGAAAATGAAGAACCTGACAAAGTGATCCAAAGTTGTACTATATTCCTAATTTCGTATAAATATGTAAATCGTTAGAGGCGTTTCTAAAATATATAAATAGCTTGTATATATATCAATATAGAATCGTGTGCATGCTTTTGGTCATTACGACGATTCAGCTACATTTGCTTCTAAACGTTTAAGTACCTAGTTCCCTTTTTCACTTTTTTGGGACGACACAAATCAAAACAAAGTATGCACTCGGTTTTATTGTTATAAATAATACATGGACGTTATTAGTGGCCTAATAAGGCGCATTGTTGTATGATTCACGATGCGTAGGCAACGCTAATGGCGTTCTTGCCAACTAACAAGATTTGGATAGCAGGGCTCAGTTAATATGGCACGTGGCGAAGCTCTTGCGCCGTTGACATAGAGTCAATTGTGCCTTAATTCGCGCGCCTTGTTAAATGTGTCGTAGTAAAGCCGAGATGTAATTCTGAACAATATGTGCCTTCAAAAATATGCTAAGTAATACTGCTTATATGTTAAGCGGCTTAGGGCTTGCTCAATTGGTTGAGCTATACAGAACAAAATGTAGACTGAATATGGTTTTCTTTTTTTATACCAGTGGTATAGTCAAACGACGGTAAGCCCACCTGATGGCAAGTGGTCACTGGGGCCCATGGACACCGAAATCATATGATCCCCCATTAAGAAACCATAAGATCTCGAATGCGTTGCCTACCATGAGGCCTAAGATGGAATGCCTCTGTGCCAGAAATTTCACCGGCTGCCTTAACCCCCTACCGGAACACAACAGTGCGAGCACTGCTATTTGGTGGCAGGTTAGCGGGGAAGACGGTGGTACCACCCCGGACAGACCCAGCACAAGGCCCTACCACAAACAAAAACTTTGTTTTGTTTTGATCAACATCCTCGAATATGTAAAGTAAGATTTTTCTTCACAGTCTTTAGGCAGTAAATAATTTTTGGGGAAACTTTTAGAAAGTTTACTTAAAGTTTCGTTTTTCAGAACCTGTAGAATACCTGCCTAGACAAACAAAACTAGCTTTGTCGGTCGTGCCAAAAGTACCTATAATAACCCTGTTTTAAATGTAATATCATGATAATAGGGATGACGACAACTTTTTTTCCTTAGTCTATCAGGAAGATTATTGAAAAGTATTAGACACGTATTTTTTTCTTTTTTCACGTAATCAAACTTATACGGAGATATATTGAGTTGAAAAAGTCGCGTGATGTCACGGTTAGGTACGATTTATACCTAACGGTGACGTAGTTAGCCCCCACTCTCCAACTTTAATGCGTTTTAACTTAGTCCTTCTTTGTTAATTTGATAAAACAAAAAATACGCGTCTAATATTTTTTTATTACCTGACTGACGGACTAATTAGAATTTTGATTTCTTCACCCTGTCGTCATCCCTATTGATAACGTAACATGCATTGTCGATCCTTTATTTACGATCCTTGTGCCCTGATGTAGAGTTACTATAAATATGGAATGTACGGAAATGTACCTACACTAGTGGTAAGTAGATGATGTTATCTTATAAATAAATACTTTGGTGGTAGACCAACGCGAAGTCCTTTTAAAGCTTGTGTTGTTGTAATGCTCTTGATTTAAATTTAATTTGAAAAATTAACCTCGATAGCAAAACTAAATATGGACTAAGTAGTACTATAGTAGGTACTACTAAGGAAGGTGAATGAAAACTTTGAAAACGATGCTGATGCAGATGGCTGTTTAAAGTCAAAGTAATCAAAGTTTCTATTTTTTTCAGCTTTGGATATGTAGGGTATGCCTACAAAGTTTAAAGTTTTCAGTCACCTTCCTTCTTCTGACCTTTTAGCAATGGACACATTACAACATCCCAAATACATTGTTTACCAATGTCTCATCAAAGAGCAGTATTTTGCGATTTGGTCAATACATTTGGCACCTCCGTGTAGGGAGCCCCTATGTTACGGCCGCATATAGGAAAGTGATAAGTGAGCAAATTGGGCCTGACACAGATTTCTAGCCAGTCTCAAATGTGACTGTTAGGCAAATAGCAAAAGAAAGAATACTTACGTGTAAAAATGTTTAGTAAATAAATAAAACGCGACACAATGTTCGTTTGAAACTTTCGGTGAACAAAAAATTTATAACCCAATTCCACGCGGACGAAGTCGCGGGAAAATCTAGTAATTAATACCTGACTGCAATTTGTGGTTATGTTTTTCTATGTCAGTTATGAATTATTGATTCTCGATTCACAAATGCACTGTGACTCACAGACCATAATTACGAAGTCCGGACATAGCTCCTGACATAATAATACACCAAGGTCACGCCCCGTTACTCCGTAGAGACAATATATAATATAATACCTACCTTTGTATCATAAATAAAATGAAACATTTCCCTTGAAAATATTATGGAAGTAGTCAATTACCTAAGTCTACACATCAATGTTCAACATGGCAGGCAGTACATTTCGTTTCCATTTGTATTTTTTCTAGGGAATGCAATATAATTACTAGGGAAAATTCAAAAATAGAATAGTACGACAATCCCACCCATTCTCATCGCGGTTTGATAATACTGACTGACTGACTGATGATGACGCACAGCCGAATCTACTGGTCGTGAAAAGCTGAAATTTGGCATATATATATAGGTTCATTGGGGAGTTTAGAGGAACACCAAGAGAGGATTCCCCAAAATTCCTACGTTAACGAGAATAAATGGAATTTTAAATGTCAATGTTTATGTACATATTAAGTCGCGGGCAACAGCTAGTTTATACATATAAAAGTTGTAACAAGGACATCTAGATGACTTGAAAGAGTAAAATGCATAATTATGCATATTTTATGCATGTTACGTCGAAACTTATAAAGTCAATGGGCGTAATAATTATAAGTAAGTTCTAAAACGGACTGTATTAATGTATGCTAATTTATTTTTAGCATAAGGAATTGTTGTTTTAGACTTGAAATGGACTAGAAGTTTAAATTGTAAGTTCTTATAGAAACTGAAATATAGATTAGTATTAAAGTATCTTTATTTCTAGGGTGTTTCTAGGTTACAAGAGCGGAAAAAAGGGCGCAAGGATCTGGACTATAGTCTCCACTAGAGCGTAGAACAAATTGGGGACAAATATCTATTGACTACCTAACTAAGTCTTTACAGGGAAATAGGTCGTTACAGGGAAAATTGAATATCCTAAATCTACGTTACAAAAGACTGTATGACTAAAATGTATGCGGTTTATACCTATCTGCTTTGTATCGGCATAAAATATTGAGGTAGGTAATGTATGGAAGGTATTTAATTGAAGTTTCTGCTTGATTATTAATTGAATTGGTTACTAAATTAGACGGTAGTTTTAATTATATATCGTGTGACAGCTATCAATAAACAAATCCTGATAAAGGCGTCTTTGGTTAACAAATAATTACTACAATATTTAGATGTTCAACGTTCCACATTCTATCATCTATGAAATCCACTTACTTAATTGATGAAATCCAGCAGAAGCGGTATTTCGCACACTACTTTCCATCCAAAACATAATTGAAATATTTGCAACACTGTGTAATGTTTGCTAATCATTGCCTACCACCACCAATTAGTCGATTACGAACGTTTTGTGAGGAAGAGGCCTTTCGCTCGCTACGTCTCTTCTCAAGCCGATTCTTCGAAGATCTTCAATACCTATAACTATTTATTTCATTTACATAGTTGCTACTCATTATAAATTTCAATTCAACGTCTAAATTTCATCAAAAAATAACCTTACTTTTTTCTTTATTAAGAATGTAATGTGCGCTACATTCCGTAGCTTTAATAAATGAATGAAATAAGTCAAATAATACGTTTCGGATCACTATATCCCGTACAGAGGGCAGGGTATGACCGACAAATTAGAGCTCAACTAAATACGAGTAAGTATGATAGCTTAGTTTTGATTGTTTAAATGTTTACCTTTTGATATCTTGAAAACATAACGTTAACGTGCTCATGTTCATACTAAACTTGGTCAAGGTAATTTAATCTTCTGATAAGTATTCATCAAATCTTCTCAATTTATTTCCATATACGATAGGATATAGAGCCCATTAGTCCATTATACAACCTATGCATCTGTTATTATTAGGTCCTTACATATGAAATTGGCGTTTCATATGGCAGAAATGAAAACGATTTTTTTTTTATGAAACTATTTTTTTATTTAGTCAAAGTATGTACCATGGCTATCTATGCACTTTTGCCATCTCGGAGGTAGTTCATTGATTCCTTTACTAAAAAAAGTGTGTGAGCGAGAATCAATAAAATCTTTGAAGGCCGTTTGGACAGCCTCGTGAGAATTGAATTTTTTTCCTTGCATGAAGTTGTCCAAATTCCGAAAAAAATGGTAATCAGTTGGAGCAAGGTCCGGGGAGTATGGTGGGTGTCGAAGACATTCCAGTCGCAGCTCCCGTAGTTTTGCGGCCGTCAAACGTGCCGTATGTGGTCGAGCGTTGTCCTGAAGCAGCAGTGGGCTAGATCGATTGACCAGTCTGGGTTGTTTAATGGCTAGCTTTTCCATCATCGTTTGCAATTGTTGACAATACACATCAGCCGTGATTGTTTGCCCAGATCTTAAGAAACTGTAATGGATGACACCGGCACTAGTCCACCAGACACTTACCAGTACCTTTTTCTGAGTCAACTTTCGTTTCGGGCAGAATTTGGCTGGTTCACCTGGGTTCAACCATTGTGAAGAACGTTTCCGGTTGTCGTACAAGATCCATTTTTCATCACAAGTGACGATACGATTCAAAATGCCTTCATTATTGTGCCGGTTGAGAAGTGAAACGCAACACTCGACGCGTGTTTCTTTGTTTGCGTCGCTCAATTCATGCGGTACCCATTTTTCAAGTTTTTTCACTTTTCCAATTTGTTTCAAGTGAATCAAAATGGTTTTATCACTCACACCGAAGCCTGCCGCTAACTCTGACGTGGTTTGCGATGGATCTGCTTCCACAATTGCTTTTAATTCTTCGTTATCAACTTGTGTCTCCGGCCGTCCACGAGGCTTGTTCTGTAGGTCAAAATTTCCAGAACGGAAACGTTGGAACCAATAACGTACCGTATTTTCTTTTGCAGTAGCTTCCCCATACGCATTGTTAATCCTACGAGCCGTTTCTGCAGCACTAGTGCCGAGGTGAAACTCATATTCGTAAATATAGCGATATTTTAAGTTCTCCATATTGTGAACAGAACGATGTGAAAGAAAAACAAATGACGCGATAACAAATAAATTTCGTAATTCGAACACAGAAATACATGGTCTTAAATTTGAAATAAATTTGAATTTGGAATTCCTAGCCGAACGCCACATATTTTGAATCAAAGTTGCCAGTTCGCCAAACGCCAATTTCATATGTAAGGACCTAAGTAATAATGTATATGTAATAATTAATTTAATTTCTAACCGGAATAAAGATTGTAAAATTTTAACACGGACAGTGAGGACAATGAGGAGAAAATGACATTTCCTCCATTTTATCCTCATCTGACATTTCCTCCATTGAGAATCTGTCAAATTTTAACCTTCCGTAGCCAAAATGAGGCGTTTTGTGGATACCTATAGGAACCGGGCGTACCAATTACTACTATTCGCATTACTCTAGAGTTTAACTTTATGGACAGTTGGAAAATGTACCTCTTATGTCTTAGTTAATTACCCAATTGCTTGTAATAAATAATGTGGGTGCTTTTTATGACAGTTTTTTCTTTTGTTTATCGGTTTGGTTAAAAATTTAATATTAAATATTTCTTTACATAGAATCATGTTTAGAGGTACAAACTCGTCCGACACTGTACGCAATAGTTTAATAGTCCGAGTCGCGATAAAGTTAATGTTTTTTCTCAAACATGCTCGGAAATGTTCGTGTTACTTTCAAAAAAAGAAGACGCGAGGCTGTCCATTGCCGGCCTTGGCCAGCAAAAACATTATTGTCGTGTGTGTTTTTTTTAATTCGCTTGCTATTTGAGACACCTCTAGAAACTGACAAATCCATGGAGGTAATAAGTACAACTTCCATGGCCAAATCATCCACGATCATGGAAGTAGTAATTACTGATGTGGGGTAAGTGCGCCTAAATTTATTTCGCCCCTATGCCTTGTAAACAGCCACCTACTAGTTGAGTAATATTTATAGGTTTCGATATATTTATGTTAGGCGCACTTACCCCATCCTGGCGCACTTGCCCCGAAACTGACAATCCATGGAGGTAATAAGTACTTACAGCTTCCATGGCCAAATCATCCACGATCATGGAAGTAGTAAATACTGATGTGGGGTAAGTGCGCCTAAATTTATTTCGCCCCTATGCCTTGTAAACAGCCAACTACTAGTTGAGTAATATTTATAGGTTTCGATATATTTATGTTAGGCGCCCTTACCCCATCCTGGCGCACTTGCCCCGACTGACCTTACGTATTTCCTCGCTGTTTGAGAAAAGCATTATATATACCTCGGCCGCAATTGCGATTGCCGGACTCGTACTAATAGAAGGCTTCGCTTCGCTCAGCCTTCTAACTGACTCGTCCGGCAATGCGCTACTTGGCGTCCTCTGCAATAATGTACTATTCCTGCGATAACAAGTAAGTACAAGATAATGCAGTAACTAGGTTACTCTGCTGGAGGGAAGCCAGTTTTTAACGCTCTACTTACAATAAAATTAATACTGAAATCTAACTAAAAACACTGCCTTAATTAGGTCAAGCGGAATGTGAAAAACTATTTTACATCACCCTTGTCCGTAAAGTGGGTTTTATAGGGGGAGAAAATCTCACTTCCTGGCCAAGGCAAGATGTAAAACTATAGACAAACCACGGGCGGTAATTCGTAAAGCCCCAGATCGCATATTTATGGCCCTCACCTTCGGTTTGGGCCACAAACACCTACGGTCTGAGACATTAACGAATTCTCCGCCCAGGTTTGTAATGTACTATTCTTAATTTAATTTACTTGCAGTAAAATTACAGCTTGGATGTTTTTAAGCAGCAAAGCGTGACTAAAGGTTATTTGAAAAGCTCTGTTTTTTCTAAGGATTTAATTTACACAGTACTTAACAACAGTTCGACACTATCTGTCATCACTTGTAAAACACTGTCTTACTTAACCACACACGACACAATTAGTTAGGTACAGTAGGTTGTAAGTGTAAATTACCTCCCCCTTCGGGCAGCATTTGTGACATCCAAATCCAGATCAATGCACAACACTTCACTCCGCGGCGCGCGCGCCGACTGCGGCGTTATCAGAGGCCGAGTCCTAATCTAAATACAGCCATCTCAGTCCCAGCCCGCACCAAAATCGCTAACTTTCAATTTTCGTGCGAACATATCCTAATTTTAGCTAGTACCGAAATAAAAGCGTTTTTACGTGTTTCCCGGCGGTGCCAGCGGGTAACTCGAGATTCGTGCTTTATTTGGCATGCGCGCGCATTTGGTATTTAGTTTCGGCGCGCGCGCAGGAATAGCTTCCGAGCGCGGCCGTTCGTACGCCTTATATGGCACTTCGGGGAAGATCCGTTGATTCATCGAACGTAGATTTATTTGTGGTTAATAAACCCCAGATTTTTTCCTGAATATACCACCGTATTGAAATTTATGTATGATTTATTTGACGAGCTGTAGGCCTCCAACAAGATGGAGTGACGACCTCGTGAGTCGCGGGAAACCGGTGGAAGCAAAGCAAGTAGCACAGGACCGGTCTGAGTGGCGAGCCTTGGGGGAGGCCTAGCTATGTCCAGCAGTGGCCGTCCTTCGGCTGAAATGATGATGATGATGATGATTTATTTATTTCCATTTGGTAGATTTGAAGGCAACTCGCTTGGGAAAAGCCGCATATGGGTAGAATAAGTGCACTGATGGGACTCTGAAAGCCGCTGAGAACCATTTATAAAGGCCGCTCGTGATCGTTCATTCACTCATCATTTGATAACTTTTATCTAAACTAGTAAAGAATTGATTTCAAGTTTCTTAGTGGCAAATAATCTTGAAATTTACTACTTCCATTGTGTAACGCTAAACACTTCTTCGTTACAATACGACTATTACTACTATTACTACTGCAGCCTATTTGCGTCCCACTGCTGGGCACAGGCCTCCTCTCATCACGAGAGGGTTTGGATTATAGTCCCCACGCGGGCCCAGTGCGGATTGGGGACTTCACACACACATCTTTGAATTACTTCGCAGATGCGTGCAAGTTTCCTCACGATGTTTTCCTTCACCGAAAAGCTCAGTGGTTAATTCAAATTGAATTTCGCACATAAGTAAACTTAGAGGTGCGAGCCGGAATCGAACCTCCGACCCTCTGGATGAGAGGCGGTAGGTCGAACCACTAGGCTACCACGGCTTCGTTACAATGCGTCAGCGCACTTAATGAGAGAAAATCACCGAGATATCAACCCTATCTCGGGCTATCTGGATCTATCTAAAGCTATCTTGGATGGAGATAAGGTAAATGCGCTTTAATAGTACCTTATTCTAATTAACGCTGGCGTATAGGCGTTAGCACAGCGGGCGAGCTGGCAGTAGATCCACAAAACTAGATAACTAACAGGTACTTATGTAGTGTCAATATTTTTGAGTTGTGATATGAAGAAAGAATTACTTATTGGGCAATAAGTTCGCCATTTGAACATATACCTTTTCCAGTGCTATAAAGTTTTAAAAAAATCTACTTCTTATAGAGACCTTGGGATTGAATAATCGATATCAATCAGAGAATGACTGGAAGCACACAAATGAAAAAATGAAAACAGTCAGTCAACAGTACATATTAAAGAAAGCATTTAAGAACTTTTGAAAAAAAAACAGTTGACGGTGGATTATTCAAGTTGTTTAAAAAATAATTGCACCAATTTTTTTACCATAAAATGTAATTTATTTCGTCATCATCAACAGCCTACTGCTGTCCACTGTTGGACGTAGGCCTCACCTCACACAATGTACGCCGATGATCTCGATCGAAGGCGTTCCGCATCCAATCTACACCGGCCACCTTGCGCAAATCGTCACTCCACCTGGTATCAGGGCGCCCCACACTCGAAAACGCATCTACTCCAATATAATAGTAATATAATTATAAGTAATGGGGACTATCGTTTCTTTGCTCACCAGTTGGCGCCACTGTTGACTAAGGTCCAGAGGTATAGCTGGCAAAGGCGACTTTATAAGATCAGCGCCGAAACAAAGTTTTAAACCTTGAATCTCATTAAGTTTTTTAGAACTAGCTTCTGCCCGCGACTTTGTCCGCGTGAAATTCGGTTATAGCGTTCCCGCGGGAATTGAGCGTTAAACTATAACAAACTAGCTGACCCCGCGGACTTCGTACCGCCTTAAACCTCACAGATCCCGAGACCTTTCCAACGAATGCAAAACCGTGGAAATCGGTTCGTGCGTTCTGGAGTTATAGCGTCACGGAGGAAAACCCGACTTATTTTTATATAGTAGATTATATACGAAAACCTTCCTCTTGAAACACTCTATCTATTAAATAAAACCGCATCAAAATCCGTCGCCTAGTTTTAACGATTTAAGCATACATAGGGATGTAGGGACAGAGAAAGTGAGTTTGTTTTATACTATGTAGTGATAAATAACTATCATCATATCGAGTAGCTATGCCGCAATGTTGTGCAATTCCGTTTTGTTCGGATTTATTTTATTTTTTTTCAAAGTGTTCACATTCATCGCTAAATAATCCATATTTGCGATAATTTCACTAAGGAGATCACTTTTCAACAGGTAAATTAAAAAACTTATAAATTTATGTCACGAAGGCCGCCAAAACCAGTGAAAACTGAATGTTATTGGAAATCACGCGACACTAGCGCCTCTAGTGGCAAATTCACACGCGATAGCCCCCATTTCTTAAATTTTTGCCTATTCCCGTGCTAGACGAACTACTGTGCTTTGCTAACTGCGAGTGGGCACCCACGCGTCCCAGTTCTGGGCTGTGGGAGTAACGCGGCGCTCTCAAATATGTCGTCGTGTGGACACGGTTCAATTAGGAATCGGTATTAAATATTCGTCGTCAATCATACATAGCATATAGCAATATGTATAGCTGCTAACCTAAAAATAATTAGACATTTCTGTTCTGGGAAAATTCTCAAAAATTAAGTGATCTTTAGTTATCAACACAATCTTGAAGACTATACTACTAATAATAAGTCTGTAGAAGAAGTCGCGTCTTTAGCTTGAAAATGAAAAGAAACTATCAAGTCGAGGGGACTAAATAAACGATACTGAACACGAAAAAACGATTTTTAGAAAATTTGTCCTTATGTATGTATGTATGTCCGAATTTAACTCGAAAGCTATTAGTCGGATTGCAACAAAATTTGGTATGGGGGTAGTTTATAAAACTGGTCAACATATAGGCTACTTTATATCCCGGAAAACGCATATTTCCCGCGGGAACGCTATTAACGAATTCCACGCGGACGAAGTCGCGGGCAGGAGCTAGTATATAATATACTTAATGACGAACATTAATGACATTAATAAAGACGATTGAATCTATATGTAATATACGATGTGAATACATTAATTAAAAAAAAATGTGTTTTTATGCCCTAATTGTGTTCCAAAATTTGTTAAAGAAAACATAATATATGTTATACCGGGTTGTCCAGATTATAATTTTACCATTATTATAATTTTAGGCAGGCAATTCAAACAGCTGCTCTAGATATAGATAATGTTTCTACCCAGTTCTGCATAGGTACACATAAGTATTCATAGTTTTTGGCATATTGTAAAAAAGTTCTGCGAACTTTTCTTAGAAGAAAATTCGCTACTTTGGAAACATTGCCATGGCAAGAATATTTGATGGTGATGATGATACGTTTCGGACAGCGCCAAAGTAACAAGTTCTTCTAGACAATCCAAAGCCGCAATGGTATCAATTTCAGATTACGCAACGCTGCCAACGCTGCGCCCGCGCCGCTCTACAGGCGCTCGCAACGACTGTTGCCAATTTGACAGCGCGACAAACGCCGGCTTAACACTATGATATATGGTTGTTTGGGAGGACAGCAGATTAAACAGCCAAGTATGGCTGTAAATTTATGATATTTTTACCATGTAAGTAAGAGGCTCCGTTACAGTCTAGTCAAACGTATCCCGTTTCATACGTCCGTATCGTCTCTAAGATATTAGATAAGCATAGGCTAGCACGGGCTGGCTTTACAGGCTTTTTTGCAATTGTGTTTTCATTCAAATAAGGGCAGGTTTTTCTCTCTTTATAAATCCTTTTTAAAGGTTTACCTCTAGAAGTGACGTGAGCCCAACCCACCAGTCGTGCAGTCTTAGTGATGTGCAATTTTTTAATTCTTTGTCTATCACGTAAACGGCCGTAACCGAGATCCTACGTAAACAGTGGGACGTATGCACCTATAGCTGTTGTCGTTGGTGCAACTATACAGCTATTAAACCGACCCATTATGCAGTTTTACTAGTAAGTAAGTATAATATCTGAGTGCGTGTCGCGCCTACGCGGTCTTCGAACCCACTCCTTCGCTTTGCACCTCGCAAGCCAGTAATCATAGTCACTGGGCATACATTATCATTGCTAATGACAAATGACTGTGTGTTTCACTCAACATTAGCAACATTAGGTAGATTAGAATTGGCATGACGTGCCAGTTGAATATCCGATCCCGTGAAAATAATTAGGTAATGTGTAAAGTACCTACTTATTAGGAGATAAAGTGACATAAGTGAATCCCTAATAGACATATGAAGAAGGAGTGATGAAGAACACTTTCCTTAAGAAACCTCCACGCAATGAAAATAATAAAAATGTGTTTTATTTTTATACCTATGGTGTAGGCAATCGAGCGCACAGCCCACCTGCTGGTAAGTGGTCACTGCGGCCCATGGACACCGAAATCCTATGATCCCCCATTAAGAAACCATAAGATCTCGAATGCGTTGCCTACCCTGAGGCCTAAGATGGAATGCCTCTGTGCCAGAAATTTCACCGGCTGCCTTAACCCCCTACCGGAACACAACAGTGCGAGCACTGCTATTTGGCGGCAGGTTAGTGGGGAAAGATGGTGGTACCACCCCGGACTGACCTAGCATCAGGCCCTACCACTAACAAAATGTGTATAGACCCAATGCGCATGAAGAATGAAGATACCTACTAGGTATTATAGCCCCGACGCTCTTGTGATAGAAGGATTCTTGGCCCAGCAATACGTTATAGGCAGAGAAATACCTGAATTTAATACAAAACAATGACTTAGCAAATGTTCTAACAGTCCAAAAGGTTTGCCATCTTCGTGATGTCAACAGCCGCAGTTTTTGCGTATAGTGCGCGTGGGACATAAATTTGGAGCGTCTTCTCGGTAATGACAGACTCATGCGCAGGGTACAATGTGCTACAGATTTCATATTATACTTAGTCTAATTATTCAATTCATTATTTATTAACCAAAATGCTGGCCTCTATCTCGCACAGATATTGAGCATTGCCATTCAACGTGGCAATGCTGCCAGCATTTTGGGTCCCATGTCTTGTAGTGTTGGCCTACAGTTAGATTAACGAAGTAGTACGTAAGATTTTTCATGTCTTATTTATTTTCTTTTAATAAAACCCGTTACCCTAAAAAAAAATTAAGTAGGTCAATTTAAAATTTTAGAGAATGATCCTTTTTACAATACAATGCTGTGCATTAATTAATAAATAACTTATTTAATGAATTGCTTCCCCTACTGTTTTTATGAAAAATGCCATTCTTCACCGATTTAAAGGAATTTCGGTCATAAAAACCCATCCTACGTGCTTCACAAGGTACTCTCCATATGTGCCAAATTTCAAATACCTGTAGTCCACCAGCAGAGACTACCTATATGGTCCCAGCGTCCCACTGCACTGCTGGCCATAGCAGAATTGGCTCACTCATCACCACTAGGTAATAGATACAAACGAACTATGAAGCCCTATATTTTTCTCTGCGTGATAGAATTAGAAATCAGGATATCCGCAGTAGAACTATGGTCACCGACATAGCCTGAAGAATTGCGAGTGACAGTGGGCGGGGCACATTGCTCGCAGGACTGATGGCCGATGGGGCCGGACAGTTCTTGAGTGGCGTCCGCGAACCGCGAGACGAGCTGTCGGTAGGCCTCCAACAAGATGGAGTGACGACCTTGTAAAGGTCGCGGGAACGCGGTGGATGCGAGTGGCACAGGACCGGTCTGAGTGGCGCGCCTTGGGGGAGGCCTATGTCCAGCAGTGGACGTATATCGGCTGAAATGATGATGATGAAGCCCTATTGGAAATTGGGGACTTTATTTAGTCCACCGTATATATCTTTTTTTTAATATCACTATTTAAAACAACTGTACTTCTGTACTCGTATGATGGATCTATCCACTGGCTCGCACGTAGAATCCTCATGAATGGCGCGCCTTACACGGCTTTGCTGTAATGACTAGGTAGGTACTATTGTCCGTAGGTCCGTATGTCTCTATATAGACGGATTTAGCTATACCAGTGTCCCGGGGCGAAGTGCTCAAGCGAATAGGGATAAAACGTGATGATATTTTACCGATGAGAAAAAAAACGTTTTTTTTTTGTTAAAAAGGCTGTTTTTTGTAATATGGACGTTTTTCGCATTTTTTTATTTAAATGTCATGACTAAGACTTTGTGTACTGATTTAAAATCAATACGCTCCATAGAAGGGGAGATATGTATTCAATGATTTTTGTAAATAAATATCATTACACTAACAACTTTTTTTAACTTATTCTTTTCTGAATAAACTTTTACTACAACTATGTACCTATGACATGACATCCTCAGAAGGGCGCTCGTCAGCGCCAACGTTCCAGCAGTTCTGGAGCCCCAGATCGTACGGAATGATGGCAAGAGCCCGGACGGGATGTCTTTGATACCCTGGCGGATGGGCCGCGCGCTGGTGTGGGACGCCACGTGCACCGACACAATGGCGATGTCGTATCTCCCCTCGACCAGCCGTCGAGCCGGAGCGGCAGCCGACGCCCGAGAGCGCCTGAAGGTTAATAAATATAAAGCTGCCTAGGCTCGAGCTATGAGTTTGTGGCCTTCGGGGTGGAGACTATGGGGTCATGGGGCAAAGGGGCGCTGGGGCTCCACAGGGAGCTAGGGAAGCGCTTGAGGGAGGCAACGGGAGACCCTCGCGCCGGCAGCTTTCTCGCGCAAAGACTGGCTATTGCCAGTAATTTAGGTTTTTAGGTTATTTTTTAGCTTAAATTTTTCTTATTTCTGTAAATTTAAATGCTATTTGTAGTTTATTTTTAATAGTTTTACTTGTTCTTTTCTGAATAAACAAATTCCTGTAGTTGTAGCGAAAAAAAATTCAAGTAACGTAAGATTTTTTTTTTTTTTCATCGATAAAATATCATCACGTTTCATCCCTATTTGTTTGAACACTTCGCCCGGGACACTCTGTATGTGTGGCTGAGTAGGTGCTTATGTGTCACTTATACTTTAGTTTATATTTAAGAAATTGAGCCATGTACCTACACAATATCTAAGGGCCCTCACCCACGACGAGCCGCTACTATCGCGTTACTAACAGTAGGCGAGGCCAAATAGCTAGCGACCGCATCGCGACTGTATCGCTACAAAAAGTCACCGTGGGCGAGGGCTCTAAGATCACATCCTAAGAGTTTCTATATAATGAGTCAAGTATCGTTGAAAATATTATATTTTTTAACGCGGCTTAACATGCAAACCATTATGCTCATTGGAACCATAAATAATTAAATTAGGTACTTTTCACACGTTTACACTAATCGATGAGCTTAACAGTCTATTAATAGTGGCAATAAGATCAGAATTGGCACGAGTCTGTTTGTTGATTTACAATCCGCCCACGTCTCCGGAACTTCCGCGAATAAGTCGCTTATTTGGTAAACTGTATATCGGAGTCTGTTTTGATGATTGCATCTTGGATTTGTTTAATAACACAGCCTTTTAAAGTTATTTGACATATTGTTTATTTGTTGGTGTAACGAGGTCATCCACGTAATATTTTTATGTAACGCTATCGTGTTTCTTTCATAGTTAAGTAGTAGGTACAGGCCAGGGTTGTTCGTGTGCAAAAATCACGGAAAAATCGCATATTGCCGCGCGCGCGCATGTTTCACATAATACACCCAATAGCAATAAAATCGGGTCACTTTTTATGGAAAATCTTATACAATGTGACCCGTTTTCATTGCTGTTGAGTGTAGTTTGCAAAGCTCTCCTGTTCATGCAATAAAAAAAAATATTTGACATTGACTTTGAAAGTTGAAAACTTATATGTAAACTATACTCTCAGGACCTAACAACATATTAGAAAATCGTAGACATTATGCGCGTTTGCGATGTTTAATTATTAAATTCTCGATTCATATCTTCTACTAAGTATCTAAAGTCCCGCGCCTTCACATTTCAAAACGCTTCAATGTATTTAAAAAGCACCACCAACACTCTCAACACGCGAGCGAGCAGCGCGAGCTGAAACAGCCATCAACTATGCGTTGAGAGTGTTGGTGGTGCTTCTTAAATAATAATTAAAAAATTGAAGCGTTTTGAAATGTGAAGGCGCGGGACTTTAGAAAGTAGAAGATCTCTACCGTATTATTTAATGAAAAATAATGGAAAAGATTTTTATATCAGCCTTGAAATTTATCTACCAGGAAGTTTGCCACCATTTCGGACAGTTTCGGATCTCGCCACAGCCGCTCCAAAACACAGCAGACCTACGCAGTACCTAAAACAATCCGCTCCAACCATAACACCAATTTAGTTATAACTTATTACACTCTGATCACGCCAAAAGGAGGCGGCGATAAATTGGCAACATTTTCGTCCTCGAGAATTTCCTTATTTTGTGTCGTCTTACCAGTCATGTTATAGCAAGGCCTGGCTGTTACAGTCGCAGCGATATTCACTGAAACTACGTTCCTACTGCGGACCACAGAGCCTTTTACTCACTTTGGCTATGTTTTTTTTTCATCATCATCATTTCAGCCGATAGACGTCCACTGCTGGACATAGGCCTCCCCCAAGGCGCGCCACTCAGGCCGGTCCTGTGCCACTCGCATCCACCGCGTTCCCGCGAATTTTACAAGGTCGTCACTCCATCTTGTTGGAGGCCTACCGACAGCTCGTCTACCGGTACGCGGACGCCACTCCAGGACTTTCTGGCCCCACCGGCCATCAGTTCTGCGAGCAATGTGCCCCGCCCACTGCCACTTAAGGTTCGCAAATCTTCGGGTTTTATTTTAATGTTGTCTATTTCTGTAAAATTAAATAAAATAACCAATAGAGTACCTACTTAAACACTCATATGTTCGTTCGTACTAGTCACTACCTAGACAGCCCGTGTTTCTAAAGTAATGCTACGATTGTAGTAAAAATCGCAACGATTCAAATCACCAATGGGACTGCCCCCTTACGCCATTTTGCCCATTCTCATTGTCTCACCAGTTATGGTTTACGGCCGCCATCTTCGGCAATCGGTTACTCATTGGTTATTTTTGGCGCGAATTCGCTTCGTACTTCGGCTCGCAATTATTGTAATGATGTCAGTGAGATGCGTTGAAGATTTTTCCCATATAAGGCACTTAAGCAGACACTTCATATGGCGCGTGGCGTTGCACTGAAGACGTTGATAGCATTGATACAATATCAGTATTAATCAATCCAGGTGCAATATTAATTGTATCGTGCTGTGGGTACCTATCTCTATTTTGATAAATGTACTTGGGACTTTAACAAGCCATATATTTTTTTAAGATATGACGCTAGTGATTGGTCTACCATCCACGGCGGGCCTGGGACTCCAGAACCTGTCGCGCGCGATGAGAGCAAGCTAAATGTCCTATATCCTTTCCCCAGGACTTGAACTATCTCCATACTCGAACTATCGCATTATAATATTAGTAGGTATGGGAGTATGTGCCGATCGAAATTCGTGACAAGTATTTCCCTGAATAGGACCGAATTGTTTCATATTCTGTTATTGTTTTGAATGTGCTTCATATTATAGCAGAGACTAGAGGTAGTGTGGTGTAGGCGCGTCGACAGCCGCTCATTACGGCCCATTAACGCTTTTTGTCGGCCGTGGCAACGTTTGGAGCAGATCCGTCATCGCTTGGAGTCGACGACGACTAACGGCCCAATTCGACATGTTTCTCGTTGACTCCATGTCTACACCGGAACGTTGTTTGATTCCATCGGGGCATGAACATGACATGTTTGATGTTTCATTGCAGAAGCCGAAAGATATAGGTACGTCCGCTATTGGATATGTCTAAGAGCCCCACAAGGTGTGCCATTAGAATCCACCGTATTCCAGCGACCTCCATCAGGTCAAACATTCATCTTGTTGGAGGCCTACCGGTAGCAGGTCTTCCGGTGCGATTTTCACCTAATTGTACAGCACGACACAACTTAGAAGGCGCGCGGCGAAGCACTTAAGCCGTTGACGCAGAGTCTGTTATTGCTTAATCCGCGCGCCTTCTAAGTTGTGTCGTGCTATAAGTAGGTACGGAAATTGGCAAAATTTACAAAAAATCAAGTAATAAACTTACGCGCTGACCAATTTGGTATGGACAGACATTCAGATGTAACTTTCCACACTTAGGTACATACATCAAGGCATCATTCATCAAGTAAACCCACAACGACAGCTCTATTAGAGTATTTAGTGTACAAATAAGTATACCGCTTTAATTTAATAAACCGCCGTGATTCATGTCGCCGTGGGCGGCGCCCACAGTTGATAATCAAATCATGTCAATATTCTGCCGCGCACGACCTGCGATGGAGAACATTGTCCAAATAGGTACTGTATGTAAGTACACACCCGGTTGACGGCCGGATTGGTCCAGTTGGTAGTGAGCCTGCCTTCTGGTCCGATGGTCGCGGGTTCGAGTCCCGCTCGGGGCAAACTTTGTGTGATGAACACGAATGTGGTACTCGAGTCAGTATTTATATATGTATGTATTTCTATATATAAGTATTTATATCGTTGTCCAGCACCCATAGTACAAGCTTTGCTTAGTTTGGGGCTAGGTCAATAACAATAAGTGTGAAATGTCCCAAGATATCTATTATTTATAACATTGCGCGTGATGGAAACTACCAATCAATTTGCGCAGTAAGGCGACACACATGTAAGAGTTGTCAAAATTTCAAAAAATAAATAAAATGACGTCCTATTCCCTTTGTTGTTTCGTTACTCTTGGTTTGATCTCCTTAATATCACCTAATACTAACAATTCACTCAAATTAATTAATTTAATTTGAGTTTTTTGCGGTGCTTCTCCTCAAGCAATGGGTCTAGGAAGCGCTGGTAAATTCTTTTTCTGACGTGTAAAAGTGCCCCTATGTGGCCAATTTTCTGAATAAATGATTTAATTTTGATTGAATTGAATTGAATTTTAAATTCAGTGCAGTGTTCATTCAGTTCATGTCATTTGGTCCTTCGAACCGGATGTTTTTTCTGTAAACAAGACAAAGATTAACTAGACATTAACAAGTCGGACGAACAAAATAAACGTATATTAAAAAAAAAAAACTTGAAATTCGAAAGAGGCGAACGAAACGAAAGTTATTCGTAACTCAGAGACTGTGGAAACAGATAAGTACTAAAAAAACAAATGGCATTTAACTGTGAACTGTGATGCGAGTTAGAGACAGCAATGTATTAAGAAAATGCTCATGGCTACCGCTGATCGCAATTCGCAACGTGGGCTACGTAAGATAAATTACTTTGGAATAAAAAATGCAATACATCATTATAGCACTTTGAATCCAGCTCAACTTAATCTACTTAATTGCTATATGTCTAGATTAGGTACAGCACGACACAAATTAGAAGGCGCGCGGTGAAGCACTTAGGCCCGGTTCCTATATCCACGAAACGCCTCGTTTTGCCTACGGACGGTTGATTTTTGACATTTGTTCCATAGAGAATCTGTCAAATTTTAACCGTCCGTAGGCAAAACGAGGCGTTACGTGGATATAGGAACCGGCCCTTAGTCGTTGCCGCAGAGTCTATTATTGCATAATCCACGAGCCTTCTAAGTTGTGTAAATCTGTACCACTTGAAATTGTTTCATCGATTGACGCAGCTTCTAGGTAACTTATAGGATAGTCAGGACCGCAGGATGTGGTGGACGGAGACGGAATTGGTTGAACCATCCATAATATCTATACTAATAATAGTTCTGTTGAAGTCACGTATGTATGTATATCCGAATTTAACTAGAAAAGTATTCTACTGATCGGATTGCTACAAAATTTGGCATAGGGAGATTATAACACGGGTAAACTGTAAACTACGAGTACTTTTTTATCCCGGAAAAATGCATAGTGACCGCGGGAAAGCTATAACCGAATTCCACGCGGACGAAGTCGCGGGTAGAAGCTAGTTTTAAAATGAAACTTGTCATTAAAGATAAGATAAAGATAAAAACCATTTATTCAAGTAGGATTTTACAATCACTTTTGCATCGTCATTATGTACAGTTTGATGTAGTTATCATTAAAAACATACCGTTATCCGCTGCAAGCTTCGTCATTGATTTAGGTACTTACATCTTCTACTTTGTATCACACTTTTTTTTTAATCACACGCACTATATCGAATTTTAACTTTCTCCTCCTTATACATATATAATATCAATGGGACCTCTAAATGGTGTGAAATCACGTCGATTTGCGTCGGCAGGTGGGCAGGCGCCATGTTAGTAATAATTTTATGGTCATTCATTTTATGTGCTCCTTTGTTCAATTTATTAAAGCTTCGATATGGTAACGACATGTAATGTAAATTTTGTAACTATGTGGAAATTTTGAAAAAAGGCCTTCTGCTTGAGTTTGTTGCGGCGCTTCTTCTCAAGCAATGGGTCTAGGAAACGCTGGTAAATTATTTTTCTGACGTGTAAAAAGGCCCCTATGTGGCCAATTTGCTGAATAAATGATTGAATTTGATTGACGGAGGCTGTATAAGCAGTTTTAGGACTGTCTTCGACGCAATTATTATGCATTTAGTAGGTACAATATACTACTTACGTGTAGTTCAGTGGACGTTCCATCCGATTTCTTGATGCGTTCAAGTTTAACATCGCCGGTACGGATATAATTTGAGGATGGATGAAAATTATGTAAAGATTTTCAAACAGGTATTGTTTCTATCGGGTATACGAGTAGATTTGGATATGTTTTTTAATCTCGGAAAAAAAATATTTTTTTTGTAAAGCCGATTAATTAATGAAAATATAGACCGCTGAATTTTAACTGTAAACTGCGTCTAGGTCTAGGATCTACCTATAATACAAAGTTCAATCTCCCAAGAGGCAATTCAGCTCTGATAGCGTTAAAAAAGGCCCTCAACACCAATTTACGTATTGATTCAGTTATGACGGCCAGCCCAAATGAGAGGTTTGCGAAACCACGGCCTTATTGCCTTACGGGCGTATGCCTTATAGGCGTTATTCTGCGTTATGATCGCCGCCGCGCCAAACTGCGAGCCTCCACAAGCCTACGCTGCGCACGCGCTTGTCAGACGCAACACGTTAATGTTAATCCATTTTGAAAAGGTACTAATGATCCTAAGCTCTTAAGGCGACCCATCGAGGGCCTGCTAGTCTCATTATTATAGTTCTACTAGCTGACCCCGCGGACTTCGTACCACCTTAGAATTTTTGTTTTTCTGTATGAAAAATAGCTTACGTCCTATTCTCATACCTACTGAACATACACTCCAAATTTCATAAGAATCGGTCGAGCCGTTTCGGAGGAGTTTGGTTACAAACACTGTCACACGAGAATTTTATATATTAGATTACAGACGATCGCCCGGTTCCTATATCCAAACAACGCCTCGTTTTGCCTACGGACGGTTAAAATTTGACAGATTCTCTATGGAACAAATGTCAAAAATCAACCGTCCGTAGGCGAAACGAGGCGTTTCGTGGATATAGGAACCGGGCCTGTAGACAGAGAAGTGATACGATAAGAGACTCAGACACGAGAATCAAAATTCAAGCAGTACTAACGAAATCTCGAAAACATTACGTCCAGGAGCCTATATTCGAAGTCTTTAAATAGGGATCTCCCTGTTCCCTATCGCCCACACGTCGCGTGAACTTTAGGCAGCTGATTTAAAGTTCAACTTGACGCGTGAGCGATCCTATAGGGAACAGGAAGATCCATATTTAAGACTTTGAATATAGCCACAGTGTGCAGGTGCAAACCGGGGTTATGTAGTATCTATTGCCACGTGGCATTGCGTTTTATTAGTTTCATGGGCGTAAGACTATAGTTACTTAAATAATAATCGTATTTTTTTAAATTATTATTTTTGCGATTTTATGCAATATATTTATGGTAGGCGTACTAACGGCGCACTTACCCCCACCCTGGCGCACTTGCCCCAACTGACCTATGATACCACAAACATGTACACTTCAGAACGGCTGCACACCTATCTGGTGAAGGTTTTTTTGTAGGTAAGAAAATAAATTTTCGGTAAATTGTATGACCAAGTGAAAAATGCTAATTTTTCTTCATGGAAACTGATAGAAAGCAAACAAATGATCACCATGATGGCTAGGTATTTCCTTTATACTATTAAGTACAGTATTTTTGTAACTACTACTACTACTACTAGAGTTTGTTGCGGCGCTTCTTAAGCAATGGGTCTAGGAAGCGCTGGTAAATTCTTTTTCTGACGTGTAAAAGTGCCCCTATGTGGCCAATTTGCTGAATAAATTATTGAATTGAATTGAATTGAACTACTACAGCCTATTTGCGTCCCACTGCTGGGCACAGGCCTCCCCTCATCATGAGAGGGTTTGGGATATAGTCCCCACGCGGGCCCAGTGCGGATTGAGGACTTCACACACATCTTTGAGCCTATTTGCGTTCCACTGCTGGGCACAGGCCTCCCCTCATCATGGGAGGGTTTGGGCTATAGTCCCCACGCGGGCCCAGTGCGGATTGGATTCACACACATCCTTAAATTACTTCGCAGATGCGTGCAGGTATTTTTGTAAAGGCACTGCATTCTTTCCTTTGACCGTTCCTTAGTCGATTTGCCATACCGCACGTCGGCCGGGCACCCCGGCGTGGGGCAACGAAGGCTCGTAAATAACTCCGCCTTGAGGATTCTCCGCTAATTTGCTTACCAAAGGATATCCGCGATTAACTCTCGCATTCCTCTCCAAATGTGTCCGATTCGGTTCCCACGCGAGGCTTTCGGTCAAATGCTACTTTTTTTTACTGTTAAGACATGGTTGAGATGCACCGCAGGTAGATAATAGATCGACGATCGCGATCCAGTCAGCGATTTGTCTACTACTACTACTACAGCCTATTTGAGTCCCACTGCTGGGCACAGGCCTCCCCTCATTTGGGCTATAGTCCCTTTGAATTACTTCGCAGAGGCTTGCAGGTTTCCTCACGGTGTTTTCCTTCACCGAAAAGCTCATGGCAAGTCAAGGAATTTGTCTAAATTATACCTATTTAGGCAATACCTTATCTAGTAGAAAAACATGAAAAATAAAACGTACAGACAAAACCTCCTCCTTTTGGGTTTATTTTTCGTCATAGTTAGCCTAGGTCAGGTACGAATATCTCAATGATGTTTTTTGGCTTTATTTCGACACGTGAGAGACAAGTTTCGTCTCTAATTACAAAGGTTTTAAAAGGTACTTAATGTACATTTTAGTTATTACCTTTATTTAAGAGTCAAAAGTTTCAAAAGTAGGTAAACTTGATGAATATTTTTCTGGAGACTCTCAGTATCACTATAAAATAGGTAATGTCTCTGTTATCACGCACATTATACCTACTCGTAGAAGTCGTAGACCTACATCCTGCAGACAATTATACAGTGTTAAGCAATAATTAGTATTTAGCTGAAGAAATGAGAGAAAGTTATTTTTTATCTAGGAACAAATGTTTATAATAATTTCAGAGTACTTATCTGATAAGATAAGATAACTTGTTAAGCTGTTAGTTAACCTTTATACGAATAATTCACATAGCATTACTCACGTTTAACACCGGTTATCCAACTTCCCAATCCATTAATTAGCATCCAAAAGAAAAATAAAACCACAGACACACACACACACACACTTGAATTCAAAAATGAAATTGGCGCGTAAAATTCAAAATGGCGGTCACTGGCCAGGCTTGGGCCAAGGCGCGAGCGATACTGCTGCGAACCGAACCGTGCATACTCTGTGGATGCTGTGGGCAGCCGCCCACGGGTGATCTCACTAGGCTAGTACACACTTGCAGCAGTGCAGCCTCCACGGAAAATATGGTTAATTGAAGAGATATGCTCATTTTAGTTGACACCGTTGCATAAGCAGTTTGATTTGCATCTCCGCGCAACGAGTTCTCGTTGTATATATGTATAGATCAATGTATAGTGTGAACTGCAAACTTATGTATAATCTTCTAAGGTCAGTATTATCTCATTCCGTTTGACAGATACTTAGTTATTGTAGATCTATCTACTCGAAACTTTTACAATGTGAGATTGTAGACAGCCTTGTTGTAGATAAAATAGTCTGACGGTGGATGTTATCTACGTATTGATGTTTAAGGAAAAAATATCTCATTTGCCTAGCCAAAAATCTATGTCGATTACATTGACCTATAATAAGTAATAACATATGGACGAAGTTCGTCCATATGTTATTACTTATTATAGGTCAACCGACGAACAGTGCCTAACAGAATATGTCAAAATATATGGAGCAAACTGGAGCAAACTGACATTAGAAAATACGTTTCAATATGCTAATAACGCCTCTTTATAACGAAGGCCAAACGGGTGCCGAGCTGTTCGGGCACCCGTTTTGACGGGGCCATTTTTCTCCGGCTGATTGTGAATCCTTACGTCATGGTACGTTTTACAACCCAAGCCAAGCCAAGGCAGCCTATTGATGGGATGATGCTGCGGTTGATGATCGGTGATGAATCTAATAGTACCTGCAGTGATATTGCCTTTGCCCATTGGTTTGCGATTTTTCTGCAATAATTTAATCTTATGGACGCTACTTGTCATCAAAATGTTCAGTGACAGTCCAAGATGACCACTTTGATGAAGAGTAGGTAAGATAAGTGTTTGGGCGATTTAAATAGTTCCTAGTTTCCCTATATTATGTGTTTTCGCCGCTTTGAAGAAGGAAGCAAAGCGGTGGTACTGGCCGCCTGCATTGGCGCGTTGCTAGGCAACAAACATTGAGAAGAAATGGAAAAATAATGAAGACGTACGTGCTATCGCATATTTAAGATTTATTTCTGATAATTACGTAAAAACCCGCAGTTCTTGTGAACAAATCAACGTATAATAGGAGCGCTCCTCTACAATATATATATATCACATGAAACCATCATACCGCCGCCGCCGCCGCCGCGAGCTGAATTCAGAAAGGTGAGTGAAAGCATATAATTGTGGGAAACTGAGGGGAATAACATTCAGATCCAGCATACAGTCCACTTTCCACCAAATGGCTCTGCCATAAATTATGGTCTTCGAACCGCATATTCCCTTTAAAATTGTCCCTGTCAAATAATATATTTTTCCTTCAGTTTGTTTAATAATTGCAAACCGAACCGTTCTTGTTTCGGCCCATGTTCTAAATTCAGCTCATATTTATTCCTATAAGTCATTGCGACTTGGGATTTACCGCACTATATAAATTCATGAATTTCCCGCAATTTATAGATAATTTCACCTAACCGCTATATACGAATTTGTACGCACGGGATAATATTACATGACAACATTAGTATTGCACTTAGTCGTTAATATAATACGTCTCGCTTGTGTCCTATGGTCATATTATGTGTTCATAGTATATGTTTAACTGAATTGTACTGACTGAATTGTACATATTATAATAATTCGTGTTTTTCGTGTGCTCCATTATTGACATATCAACATGGAGAATAAAATATCGCTTTTGACAAGTAAACGCGATTCATACTTTTCCCGTCTGAAATGCATATTTCAGTCTATTCCACAGACGAATCGGGATAAAAACTTATGTTTGTTCTTAATGCAAGCAGCGAACATAGATCACTTGCGCATCGAATTTATTGAACTCAATGATTCAATTCATGCAGGAAATATGGATTTAGATCCCGCTTATAAGCCTGATTATGAAATGATATGGATGTTCGATGACATGTTCTATGCAATTAAAACCGCGTATAAAAAATATAGCGATTCGACGGAGTCTAATGACACACAAAGTTCATCGCCTGCCTTCAAGTTGCCGCGTATCGACATTCCTGATTTTGACGGAGATATTCAAAAGTTTCCTCTGTTTATAGAGTCGTTCCGAACTATTGTTCATAATAATCGGTCTCTATGTGATGCTGAGCGCATTCAGTATCTAATTTCAAAACTGAAAGGCAAGGCGCAGAACATTTGTGTAGGCATTGCGCCCACTCCAGACAATTACAAAGTTTTGTATGACACGCTCATTGAAAAATATGAAGATAAGCGCGCTATTGCCATTTCATATTTGGAAAATATCTTGAACTTGAAGGGTTTAGGCTCTAGCAAGCCAAATGCTTTGAATTTAGAAAGCTACATAGATCAGTTTTCTACGTCTGTATCCGCGTTACGTCAGCTCAATATTAAAGATTTGGGTGAATTTGTGTTCGTACATTTAGCTTTGCGTAAATTGGACTCTGAAACCGCGCGCGCGTTTGAAATGTCACTTGACAGTAAGAACATTTTTCCGAAATATGATGAGTTTGTGAGTTTCATTCGTGGCCAAACTAAAATATTGCAACGTACGAGCGCCGCCGCGTCATCGAATATGTATGCAAGTAGTTCTCGGAGTCAACCAGTAGCTGCAAGCCGCACGCATCTTTCTCAGCAAACCTTTCTGGTCAACAACAATGAAAGGTCGAGTCATGTGTGTAGTTACTGTAACAGTAATAAACACGCGAACTTATATCAGTGTGAAGCGTTCTTAAGATTTTCCCCGATGGATAAATATAATGTAGTAAAAAAATGTAACGGCTGCGTTAATTGTTTAAGCGTCCGTCATACGCTTTCGACGTGTAAGTCAACCGCATCTTGCAAGTATTGCAATAAGGCTCACCATAGCCAACTTTGTCGTAATCAATCATGCTCATCCGCCCCTCCGGCGAGCCAGCGCCCTACTGAGTCGCCCGCGTCGCCCGCGACTTGTCCTGCCGCGCCGGCCGCGTACACGCACGGCGCCGCGCCGCCTCCTGTCCACCACGGTGCCGGCACTGTTTCTTCTGATGCAAGTGCTAACAAGCTCATTGGGTTTTCTGGTACAGCTACTAGTAACCTGGATTGTCGCAAAACCGTCTTACTAGGAACGGCAGTAGTTCAAGTTTTAGATGTGTCAGGTAATCTACGTGATATTAGAGTGCTGATTGATATGGGTTCACAGAACCATTTCATCACGTCTCGTTGCGCGCGCATGCTCGGTTTAAAGATAACACCCGACAGCAAAAATACATTGGTGCATGGTATAGGAGAAAGCTCTCAATCTATTAAAGGGACGTCAAATTTAACTCTGCTCTCGCGTTCTGACAAATCTTTTACCTTTGATTTGCAAGCATTGGTAATTGATAAAATTTCTGGAAATTTGCCCGCTTGTGAGTTAGATACCGCGTCATTGGAGTATTTAGATAACATCACTCTCAGTGATAGCAACTGGTACCTGCCGGGTAAGATCGATTTACTTCTAGGCGCTGAAGATTTTGTTAAGCGTATAATGAGGAGTAACCGAATAATTGGCCCAACCGGTTGTCCGGACGCGATCGAAACCGTTTTTGGATACGTTCTTTCCGGGTCTGCCTTCACTAAAGGTGCACAACCACCTCGCAAAGACACTTTCTTTGTCACAACTGATAAAGTTGATACTCTTCTAACCAAATTTTGGGAGGTTGAAGAAGTTCCCATCCGCAAGCATATGTCACCTGAGGATAAAGCATGTGAACAAATATATGCGCAACAAACGACTAGAGACGAACTCGGTCGTTATATAGTTCCTTTGCCGTTTTCTCGCAATCCGCAAGACTTAGGTGATTCACTTACTATCGCGACGCGAAGATACAATTCTTTAGAGAGGAGGTTTAAACAAAATAATGTTCTTCATCAACAGTATGATGAGATTATCCGCGATTATTTAAAAAAGGAATATATTTCCTTGGTCAAAGACTTGGATAATGAATCCAGCTCTTATATAATACCGCATTACCCCGTTGTTAAGGAAGACAGATTAACTACTAAAGTTCGACTTGTACTGGACGCAAGTGCTGCTACTTCCACTAACTTGTCATTGAATGACTGTTTATATACTGGGCCTAATTTACAAGCTGACTTGCTTGAAATAATTCTGCATTTCCGCTTGTTTCCGTTTGCTATAACAGCTGATATTCGTCAAATGTATTTGCGAATCTTGGTTTCGCCCGAGTTTCACCGCTACCTTCGAATAATCTACCGCTTCTCAGATGAATCTGAGCCCCAAATATATGAATTTAATCGTGTTTGTTTTGGGCTTAAATGCAGTCCCTTTCTTGCAATGCGCACGATAAAGCAACTGATACTTGACGAAGGTCCTTCCTTTCCTGCCGCTGCCGCAATTGCTTCACGCAATTTATATATGGACGATTTGGGGACCTCTGTTATGGATGAATTCACTACAATTGAGCTCTCCCACGATTTTATAAATCTTATTCTAAAGGCTGGTTTAGAGTTGGTTAAATTCTCAAGCAACTCGCGTGCTCTTCTTGAAACTTTGCCTGAGGAGCATCGACTGTCAGCAGTCGTCGATATTTCAGATAACGACCAATTGAAGATTCTGGGACTACGCTGGTGTCCAGCAATGGATGAGTTTTCCATAACTGTACAATTCGATCCACAGAATATCGTGACAAAAATAATTATTTTATCTACTGTCGCCAAATTTTGGGATTTGGTAGGAATTGTCGCGCCAGTAGTTTTATTTGCAAAGCTAATATTGATCAAAACCCTCTGGTTATTGAAATTAGACTGGGATGAATGGCCATCAGAGTCATCTGTACTGAATGGGTACAGTTCATATCAGAGCTCCAGTTCCCACGATATTTTGGAATCGCATTCCTAGATTGTGAACTGACACTTGTTGGGTTTTCTGATTTCAGCACAGCTGCTTGTGGGGCTGTTGTATATGTTTCACATCTGACGTTTTCAAACGTCTAGATTATTTTCGCAAAGTTCTTTGTAGAAGTTCTCGCATTACTTAGCTATCTTAAAGCTATGTGTTTACTCTCTTGCTTGCTAAGCTTTTAAATTATACTTATCTGACAATATGTCACAGAGATGCAAAAATGTAAACATTTTGCATTCGCAGATTTATCTATCTTTAGAGTGAATCTATTTGTCACTACGCTGCTTTATTGGTTCTTTCGCAAACCACAAATTCTTTATGGAGAATATTTACGTTAATGTGTTTTATTTTGTTTTGTGAATAAGATACGTCGATTATTACCGCATCTAATATTTGAATCCATATTCATCAGAACCTCTGTTCTGATACCGCGATATTTTCTTTCATCCGCTAATTTAACTATTTCAATTTCACATATATAGGTACTCTCTAAAATATGTCAAAAATGAAATACTGTCATTAATATCTAACGCGTTTCCATTAAAATGGCCACTAGGTATTAGGTCCTTACATATGAAATTGGCGTTTGGCGAACTGGCAACTTTGATTCAAAATATGTGGCGTTCGGCTAGGAATTCCAAATTCAAATTTATTTCAAATTTAAGACCATGTATTTCTGTGTTCGAATTACGAAATTTATTTGTTATCGCGTCATTTGTTTTTCTTTCACATCGTTCTGTTCACAATATGGAGAACTTAAAATATCGCTATATTTACGAATATGAGTTTCACCTCGGCACTAGTGCTGCAGAAACGGCTCGTAGGATTAACAATGCGTATGGGGAAGCTACTGCAAAAGAAAATACGGTACGTTATTGGTTCCAACGTTTCCGTTCTGGAAATTTTGACCTACAGAACAAGCCTCGTGGACGGCCGGAGACACAAGTTGATAACGAAGAATTAAAAGCAATTGTGGAAGCAGATCCATCGCAAACCACGTCAGAGTTAGCGGCAGGCTTCGGTGTGAGTGATAAAACCATTTTGATTCACTTGAAACAAATTGGAAAAGTGAAAAAACTTGAAAAATGGGTACCGCATGAATTGAGCGACGCAAACAAAGAAACACGCGTCGAGTGTTGCGTTTCACTTCTCAACCGGCACAATAATGAAGGCATTTTGAATCGTATCGTTACTTGTGATGAAAAATGGATCTTGTACGACAACCGGAAACGTTCTTCACAATGGTTGAACCCAGGTGAACCAGCCAAATTCTGCCCGAAACGAAAGTTGACTCAGAAAAAGGTACTGGTAAGTGTCTGGTGGACTAGTGCCGGTGTCATCCATTACAGTTTCTTAAGATCTGGGCAAACAATCACGGCTGATGTGTATTGTCAACAATTGCAAACGATGATGGAAAAGCTAGCCATTAAACAACCCAGACTGGTCAATCGATCTAGCCCACTGCTGCTTCAGGACAACGCTCGACCACATACGGCACGTTTGACGGCCGCAAAACTACGGGAGCTGCGACTGGAATGTCTTCGACACCCACCATACTCCCCGGACCTTGCTCCAACTGATTACCATTTTTTTCGGAATTTGGACAACTTCATGCAAGGAAAAAAAATCAATTCTCACGAGGCTGTCCAAACGGCCTTCAAAGATTTTATTGATTCTCGCTCACACACTTTTTTTAGTAAAGGAATCAATGAACTACCTTCGAGATGGCAAAAGTGCATAGATAGCCATGG
This sequence comes from Aethes cnicana, assembly GCA_963971205.1. Taxonomy (NCBI): domain Eukaryota; kingdom Metazoa; phylum Arthropoda; class Insecta; order Lepidoptera; family Tortricidae; genus Aethes; species Aethes cnicana. Next base: position 12,052,658 of record OZ020291.1, read on the forward strand.
TACATACTTTGACTAAATAAAAAAATAGTTTCATAAAAAAAAATCGTTTTCATTTCTGCCATATGAAACGCCAATTTCATATGTAAGGACCTAATATAATCGAAGATGTATTTCCAGGCAAAGATGGTATTATCAGAGTCGTGTCTGTGCGTACCAATTCAGGCCTGTACCAAAGGCCAGTGGTGAAGGTTTCTCCACTACCGCTTCAATAATTCTCATTTCTATTCCGCAGGGTCCTATGCGACATCTCATCTTTTATGATGATACATATTTCAGTTCTCTATAATTTTCGTTCTTCGAGTTAGAACATTTTCTGTTAATTTTTCTCTTTGTATAGTAGAAGTACAAAGAGATCTTTGTCCTTCTAGGCCGGGGGAATGTTTGGGCGATTTAAATAGTTCCTAGTTTCCCTATATTATGTGTTTTCGCCGCTTTGAAGAAGGAAGCAAAGCGGTGGTACTGGCCGCCTGCATTGGCGCGTTGCTAGGCAACAAACATTGAGAAGAAATGGAAAAATAATGAAGACGTACGTGCTATCGCATATTTAAGATTTATTTCTGATAATTACGTAAAAACCCGCAGTTCTTGTGAACAAATCAACGTATAATAGGAGCGCTCCTCTACAATATATATATATCACATGAAACCATCATACCGCCGCCGCCGCCGCCGCGAGCTGAATTCAGAAAGGTGAGTGAAAGCATATAATTGTGGGAAACTGAGGGGAATAACATTCAGATCCAGCATACAGTCCACTTTCCACCAAATGGCTCTGCCAATAAGGTTCATTTTGAGGCAGAAAACTTCTTGCTAGAGGACCGTAAACAATGTGGCATACACAATGAGCCCGCTGATCGATGATCAATGAGCGTAAGTGGCGCGAATGTGTTTACATGACTAGATTACTTATTCATTGTTTGCATAGTATACTTTTAGTTTGTTAATACTACTACTACTACTACTACAGCCTATATGCGTCCCACTGCTGGGCACAGGCCTCCTCTCATCACGTGAGGGTTTGGGCTATAGTCGCCACGCGGGCCACTGCATTTTAATAGTGGTGTCCACTGTGCTTATCAATTTTTTTTTCTATCTTTTTCAGGATTTGTCACATCCGATCCGGTCCATTAACTAAAATTCTTTCGAGCGGTTTATAGGTTAAAACAAAACATATTTAAATACAGTAAGTACGCGAAACTGTCGAAGCCACGAAATTACCATATCAGTTAATAGGTAGCTGGCGCATCCAAATAACCGTTGGAGGTACATGTTGAAATCCTACCTAAGATAGTTTTTTTTCCATACCTACCTAAGAACACGTAGATCCCAGTCTCACACTCAAAAGATGCATATTATTTTTAACTCGCTATTCAAAATGTTTTTTTTTTTCAGAAAATTGGCCACGAATGCGCAGACGCGTCACTTATGCTATGCAACTACCAGCGCTTCGAAAAGAACCTTATTGCTGAGTATGTTTATTTAATGTGAGTATATTTTTTCTTTGCTAGTGTCTAAGTATATTCAGTAATGTTGGTTTTTTTGGCACCGCCCCTAACCATTTTCTGCTTTGCCTAAAGGTTGACTGGTAGAGAATGCCTCAAGGCATTAAGTCCGCTTTTTGTACACTAAGTTTTCTTTATCTAAATATATAAAACTCAAAGGTGACTGACTGACTGACATAGTGATCTATCAACGCACAGCACAAACCACTGGACGGATCGGGCTGAAATTTGGCATGCAGGTAGATGTTATGACGTAGGCATCCGCTAAGAAAGGATTTTGCAAAATTCCCACGGGAACGGGAAAAATCGGGATTTTACTTTTTAATATTTCTGCGCATACGGTTGCGGGGAAAAGCTAGTGTGCAATAAAGTTTAAATAGATAATAAATAAGAAGCGTCGCAACAAACTATAGAGGCGAAAGCGGTGCTGAATTGAAGTGGTGTGCCATGAACCATTTCATGGCACACACACCACTACAATGGGGACTATCGTTTCTTTGCTCACCAGTTGGCGCCACTGTAGACTAAGGTCCAGAGGTATAGCTGTCAAAGGCGACTTTATAAGATCGGCGCTGAAACAAAGTCTTAAATCTTGATTCGCATTAAGTTTATTAATTATAAATAACTATCATCATATCGAGTAGCTATGCCGCTATGTTGTCCAGTTCCGTTTTGTTTGGAAAAAAGTTTTTTTTTTCAAAGTGTTTACATTCATAGCCAAATAATCCATATTTGCGATAATTTCACGAAGGAGATCACTTTTCAACAGGTAAATTAAAGAAATTATCATTTATGTCACGAAGCCCGCCAAAACCAATGAAAAGTGAATGTTATTGAACCTCACGCGACACTAGCGCCTCTAGTGGCAAATTCATACGCGATAGCCCCCATTCAGCACCGCTTTTAGAATACCTCTAGTTGGAATAGATACCTACATCAAAAGTTCTTGACTACTTTTTTCTGTTGTTTTTTATACGGTGACTCGAAGGTCCGGAAATGCCGGTGTAGTCATGAATCCTGCTCGGTGTTCTGAGAATCCTTGATACTTAAAAGATACGGCTTCAAGTTCACTCCACACCGGCCCATTGCGGATTGAGAACACACTCTACCTTTAATGTGTTTCATATATGCGTACAGGTTTCCTAACGATGTTATCAGAAATGCAGGTTCGTTTTCATTGCAGACAATCGTATTTGTAAGGGTAATGCAATAATAATATTCGTCAATGTGATAACAATTTAATATGAAGAGGAAACCTGATACATGGGAGACGGAAAGGGTTGCAAACGAAAAACACTTTTACAGCGGCATCTTTGGTCGAGCGTCGCTTACGCTACAGGGTAGTCAGTAGCAGTGTTACACCGCTACAGGGTAGTCAGTAGCAGAGTTACATCGTCACCTGGTAGTCAGTAGCAGTGTTACACCGCTACAGGGTAGTCAGTAGCAGAGTTACATCGTCACCTGGTAGTCAGTAGCAGTGTTACACCGCTACAGGGTAGTCAGTAGCAGTGTTACACCGCTACAGGGTAGTCAGTAGCTGAGTTACACCGCTACAGGGTAGTCAGTAGCTGAGTTACATCGTCACATGGTAGTCAGTAGCTGAGTTACATCGCCACAGGGTAGTCAGCAGCACAGTTACATAGCCACAGGGTAGTCAGTAGCAGTGTTACACCGCTACAGGGTAGTCAGTAGCTCAGTTACATCGTCACATGGTAGTCAGTAGCTGAGTTACATCGCCACAGGGTAGTCAGCAGCACAGTTACATAGCCACAGGGTAGTCAGTAGCAGTGTTACACCGCTACAGGGTAGTCAGTAGCTGAGTTACATCGTCACATGGTAGTCAGTAGCAGTGTTACACCGCTACAGGGTAGTCAGTAGCAGTGTTACACCGCTACAGGGTAGTCAGTAGCAGAGTAACATCGTCACCTGGTAGTCAGTAGCCGAGTTACATCGCCACAGGGTAGTCAGTAGCAGTGTTACACCGCTACAGGGTAGTGAGTAGCAGAGTTACATCGTTACCTGGTAGTCAGTAGCAGTGTTACACCGCTACAGGGTAGTCAGTAGCAGAGTTACATCGTCACCTGGTAGTCAGTAGCAGAGTTACACTGCCAGAGCGTAGTCAGTGTGAGAGTCAGATTCACAATGCAAAAACCACTTCTCAAAATGAACTTATCACGTGTCAAACCAATAAGAAAATTGTGTTACATTCTGATTGATTGACAAGACGATTGCCATGATATTTGAATAACGCATGCGTTGCATAACACCGACTACCACTACAGCGTAGTCAGTATTCGTGTTACACCGCCAAAGGGTAGTCGCAAACGGTGCCTGCTACTGTGGTTTTTCATTCAGAGGATGGTCTCCGGAAGGCGGCATGTGTTCGGAGACGGTCGGCATGTACTCGAAGAGCATGGCCTTCTTGTCGTAACCGCAGCGGAACAGGGACCACGCCATGTCCTCGGGGGTGTTCCCGCTCTGGCTGTCGGCGCAGCTCTCCAGCACCTGGGGAAATAGCGACCAATCAATCAATTAATCAATCAATCAATCAATCAGTCAATCATTCAAGCAAACAATCTTTATTCGCATGAAATGTAGTACATAAGATGGTATATATTTAAAAGATTAAAGTGAAGTACACCTTCCCAGCAACTGGCATGCGAAAATATAAAATAAGATTCTTAACAAGCAAATATATTATAATATTAGTAACTAAGCTTTTCCCCAACTTCGTATGCGCAAAAATATTAAAATGTAAAATCCCTTTTTTTTCCGTTCCCGTGGAAATTTCGGGAAATCCTCTCTTAGTGCTCCCCTGCGTTCCCTAAGGAACCTGCATGCTAAATTTCAGCTCTCTACGACCAGAGTTTCTTCTCTGCGTTGATCGATCAGTCAGTCAGTCAATCAGTCAGTCAGATTCTTGTTTTATATATACACGCGCGGTGGGTCAGAAAATATGGCAAATAATTAACCCACAGTAACGGCTATCGATTCTAAGTATATTGTATAGGTCTTTAATTTTTTTTGAGTTGGTAAATAAAAATTGTATATGGGATTGGTTGTGTGAGCGACGCCTGAATCCTATACAAAATATTCTACATATTATAGACTAGCTTTTTCCCGCAACTTCGTATGCGCAGAGATATTAAAAATGTAAAATCCCGTTTTTTTCCCGTTCCCGTGGGAATTTCGCAAAATCCTTTCTTAGCGTATGCCTACGTCATAACATCTACCTGCATGCCAAATTTCAGCCCCATCCGTCCAGTGGTTTGGGCTGTGCGTTGATAGATCACTATGTCAGTCACCATTGAAATAATCACGTACCTACCTAAATTTAATGTCAAGATTTGTACTAGTCAACATTTTCATTAATAGAATAAAAAGATCGTGTGTCAACCAGTTAATATTCAGGCATTTTTACGTCGGAACAGGTACTAATAAGCCGTGGTAGTTTAGCAGTTTGACATACCGCCTCTCATGCGCCCTCTCCTCTGAAATTATTTGTGTGCGAAATTCAATTTGAATTTACCACTGAATTTCTCCGTGAAGGAAAACATCGCTAGAAAAGCTGCACGCATCTGCGAAGTAATTCAAGGATGTGTGTGAAGTCCCCAGTTCCACTGGGCCCGTGTGGAGACTATAGCCTTAACCCTCTCGTGATGGAGACCTGTGCCCAGCAGTGAGACGCAAATAGGCTAAAGTAGTAGTAGTTAGTAGTAATATACTGTGATGCACACATGGATATCATCATTCACTCATTGAATTCATTCGCGCCAGGTTCCGTGAATCGTTCTGTGCGGGTGAGACTTGCCTTGGTGATGTTCTTCCCGTCGGAGCGCTGCGCGATCTTGGCGAGCACGGCGCTCTTGTGCAGCTTGCCCTCCTTGCCGATGAGCTTGCAGCGCAGCAGCACGCAGTACACGTGCGCTCGCAGCTCCGGCGCGTCCGCCGGCTCGCCGCGGCATAGCGACATCACCTGACGGACCACAGAATCTCAGGGTCTACGTTACTACTGCCAGAAGGTTATCCCCAACCTCGCAGTGATGGGGGCCTTAAGGCCCTTTTCATATGCACACGAATGTATGAGCCCCATAGACAGCTTTTACATGACGCGGCACCGTGCCGTGACCGTGTGCATGTGTAAAAAGGGCCTAAGACGTAGCGCGCAGCATACGGCATAGCTATTACCTTGGCCGCCCATTTAAACCGCACCTTTGGTGTTACAGCCTTCGTCCGTCAGTAGACATAACGGGACCCGGCCCATGGAATGGGAGTCAAAAAGTATATACGCTCAGTATACCGAAACGCAAACCCGATTTCTCCTGGATGGTACGACGAATGGTAGCTACCTACACCAAAGGCCACAGCCGCGGCACAGCGACATCACCTGCCGCCACCCACAGACAACCCTTTCAACGCCAAGAACACCTAGAGTTGCCATGCACTACACTGCCGCTGTCTAAGCTGTGTAATTGAATGCGTAAAAGATACATATTCGCTTTAGACGTGGTGGTAAGACTGACCTGCGCTGGCGTGGCGTTCGACCAGGAAAGACACGCGTCGGAGTGCGCGCGGAACATGGCGCGCTCCTCCTTGCCCAGGTTCTGCGGAAAGATGGCTTTGACTATGATTGAAGAGCCGATTACACTGACTACGTGGTAGTGCACTACGACATTAGATGTAAGGAGTATGGGATATAAATAGGACCCTAACTTAAAGGAGTAGGAAGAGCCCGACCGTCCTACTTCCTAAGTTCTAAGGGTCCTACATCCTAGATGACCACGTGACCTAGTGGACTATAAATAGGTATTTAGTCAGTGTAAACGACCCTTTAACATCATTATGCTTAGCTTTTAAGGTTCAGCTGATGCAACCTTCTAAAAGAACTGCAATGATGGATATATCAACAAAAAGAAACAAATAATTAGATTTATTCTTCTTACCACACAGTTCTTGCAGTTCGTCGACGCCTGTAAATAAAATTGTATATTAGTGTACATGTAATAGGTATATGCCAGTATTTTCGTAATTCAGGATACATGTAGGTACGTTGCATTTACTTTTACGTGTATCAACTATTAAGTTGAAAATTTCAAGAAATTACCCAAACAAGGTATCTTATAGGATATGTTTTTTGGAAAAGTCAGCTATGGAATATTAAAAATCGGCTTCAAACAGGATTTAAAAACTCACCTGATGAACGCCAACCACCATCCCCAAAACCAGCAGAAACTTTGCGATACTCATCTCCCCCATCTTATGTCCTGCGAGTGCCCCGTGCTGTCTTCTGGAGTCGGGGTTTGGAGTGATGTTGACGTTCACGGCTATGGTGTGCGATGACGCCGATGACTGACCTCGCCTCTGTCTAAAGAAGGGTTTTGTTATCATGTCATCCGTGTGGAATGGAGAAAGATTCTTTTTGAAAGAGTAGGTATAGGTATACTTTTTCCCTTGCTGTTGTAGATGTACGCGAAAAGTCTTAAAAGTCGCCTAAAAATTACACCCACAGCCACAGTGGGGTCTCGTGTCTTAGGCCTGATAATTATCGCCAAGCAGAGGAGGAATACCCTCTTATGATGAGAGGAGGCCTATGCCCAGCAGCAGGATGCAAATTGGCTGTAGTAGTAGAGGAGGAATACATTGTGGGAATACCACACACCACCAGCATCAACACCAACGTATGTCGAAAGTCGTCTCCAAGTCTTAAGTAAGTAGGTATGTCGCTTAAGTATGTTCCGATGTTCTAAGAGACCGTATTTCAGTCCCTTAGATAAAAAGCCGTTGGAGGAAGTCAAGCGAAGCTAAAGGTAAAGGCAATGAAACATGGTGATATTTGAACTGTAAGTGATGACTCCGTTGAGTCTTGGTGCACGAGCAGCGATAAATGATGCAGCAATGCAAAGCATGCTGTTCTTGCGACACACACAACCACTCACCACCACTAACCACCACCAGCTGAGTAGGTGCCAGGATTTGGGTTTCGTCCCACCAGCTACCACCCCCGGTTTTAAGTATGTCCGCTTGCTTTGTTGAAGGCAGAGACCGACCAACGCATTTGGTGACGCGCCTTTGGTGTTTCAATGTGCGCAGCTGCGGTCGTCCGCTGTCAAATATGGCGCCTTCAGTTAAGGCTACGTTATAAATTGTGTTGTTTGAACATTACCGCCTGTAACTGATGAGGACTCCGTTGACAGGCTTGGTGTAGGAGCAGCGACAAGTCGACAACTGATACAGAAGTGGAGACAGCCGCGGTGCGACGCTCGATACTTTTCTCGCGCGATCGTCTTCGCGCCGCGTTTTATGCGCGCACGCAGGACGACCCTCTACCAAGACACACTGGAAACGATGTTCATAATATGTGAGAGTTCATTTTTATTTTTGGGCTACACTTTGGAGAGTGTGCGGGGGAATCGTTTGATTTAATTCCACCATCCCCATTTCGTCACTACGGGACTAGGCGTGGTCTTGGATTCCATCCTTATGTTCTAGATATTCCTTTAGCTCGCACGAAGCGCTTCGACCCCTTAGTCGAATTCTCTACCAGCCGGTCTCTTCCCCGATAGTTATAACTTGGATCTTTTCAAGTCGAGAGTGAACAGGTATACTATCTAAGTAAGCATGTATCGATCACCTTCAACCGCATCGTCACTTACCATCAGGTGAGATCGTGGTCAAATGCTTGCTTATAATAATAATAATAAATAAAAAGATCCCGTAAGAAAAGACCTTTAAGGAGATGTCGCTGAAAGTTTGAGGAATGCGAACGTTTTTTTTGATACTGAAGTGAAGGAAAACATCGTGACACCTCGCTTTTAGGATGTATCTAGTTCATAGATGTGTGAATGTGTGTGAAGTCCACAATTTCCAGTAGATGCGTGGGATGATCATAAAATTATGATTTGGTAAATTGAAAATGATAAAACAATAAGTATATTGTTTCGAAAAGTTCAGCCATCGAAGTGATTTCTTATGCAAGATATTATATTCTCGTCATGATTTACTCGTGAGTATTGCAGGTATGGTTTACTAGGGTAACTAATATAATTAGATGTACCTACCTATTTCTTGAAATGTGGTACATTATGAATCTCCATTCAGAAACTTTATGAAGCTTGTGAAAAAAGAAAAACCTATTCATCATGAAAAAATCTTAGGAAAACAAATCGTCTGTACAAATTACAACTTTCAGGAAAATTAACCATCATATCTATCCCATACCAGTTAGCCAGGTGAACTACGGATTAATTTCTTTTTATTTAGCTGTTCCTTTTGATTTTCCCCATTTTTTTTCTTTCTAAACCTTCCCTGATTCACAGGGAATAAAACAAAAAAAAACAGCCATATCGGTCCAGCAGTTCTCAAGCCTTAGCCAGACTAACAAACGGCGATTCATTTTTATTATATAGATTACGCGGTCATGGACGGGGACCTTAATTTGAGTTTATAATTTAGGGATATGGAATTTCCCGTGTTTAATTAATACATTATCTCCTTATTTAGCGCAGATTCTATTGGAATGTGATTGGAATATTATCCCCAATAGAGTCCTTGAAATTGAAACCATTTCCCCTAATAACTACCTCGCCATTTAAATGATATTTTAACAACTTGTGGGATATAGTCAATAGTTATTTAGGGTTATGGGAGATAGTATAAATCCCTATTTACGAACTTGAATGAGGCCCCTGGTGTTGAAGTGAATAAGAATAGATATAGGCAGTGGTGAGTGTTCACCACTGCCTATTCCATCAGTCTTATTTTCCGCTTATTAGCAATAGAAAAAATCTGAAGAAAAAAATGTCGTGCCATCGTATCATGGTACAGGGTGATGTTTTGAGAGCAGACCTACCTGTCCGCGGTGTTTGTAAACAGCCCCCGGACGCCGCATCGCCGGCATCCGGCATTGTTCATCGCGCAAACATGCTCAGGCGCATGGGCGGCTGTGGCATTGCGTTTGGTCATTGCTTTACGACGGCAAAGATCGGCCATTCCCTGATCCAGCGTCGTCAAATTGCTCATGTAAGATACTTTTCTAAGAAATGTTAATAGTTAGAAATATGAAAAAAACATATGTCATATTTGATTATATCATCCTTATACTGACAGCTTTCGTTACACGTTTCACGAAACTTCGCTAGATACAATTTCATTCCAAAGTAACATTTAACTTGAACCTTTAATCCAACTTTACTCCAGTTTATTATATTAAACTGTGTAAAACTAAAATAACAGAAATATTATCCATATTATATGCATACATTGACAGGTTTATAAATGCCATATTTTTAGACGGTATTTTTATAGAAATCAAAACGCGTTAAATACTAACTGAATCGGGCGTTCTGTGCGTAGTGCTTTTTCTTTCACTCGTTGCACGAGTGACAGTGACGGCTTAGCTGGGTATAGGAACGGCCTTAACTAGCAGTTTTTGTATACACTTACGTGCCACTTGTATTGGGTTGATCCCATGACGATCGCTGCTCCAACCAAGAGGCACCAAGAGGCTAAACGCACAATAGCCTGCTGCCTAGAGCGAGGGAAATATTCAGGCAGGGAGATGGCGCAGTCACTTTCCAAATATTTTACGAAGTAAAAAATAAAGGTTCAAAAGTGTAATAGTAGATTGTTTATCAAGGGACTAAAACAAGCCATTATGACACGAGATGTTTAGCCACCCGAGCAGAGCGAGGGTGGCTATAGTTCGAGTGTCATTATGGTTGTTTAGTCACGCGTTAAACACTCTGCTTTTCACTTCGAATACGAGGAAAAAAAAACGAAGTTCCATAGAAAATTACGATATTTATTATAACAAAGTAGATAACCGGCTACTTCCCGATGACCTAGAATCATGAAATTTGGCCAGAAGCAAGGTCCTACAGCACACATACAGGAATAAATCTGATAACCGTAAATATTATATATTTTGGTGCAAAAAAAGACAATTTACTAATACAAACTTATCATTTGCGGTTGGTGCAGTAGCCGTGTCTACTTCACCAACCGCAAATAATAAGTTTGTATTGTTAAATTTGCATCATCAAGTTTGTAGGTACGGAACCCTCGGTGCGCGAGTCCAACTCGCACTTGACCTGTTTCTTATCACGTGACGTTTTGAATGATATTAAGCCAACAGATTCAAACTTGAAAACTATTAATATATTTTAAAACTAATTGGGTCATGCATTATTGAATGAATTCACTTTAAATAAAACAAGATTCATAGGTATTCGTAATTATTAAATCGTGTTTCACGAAATTAAATCGTTTTTTCACGCCCTAGAAATTGTCTAGGTTCACTGGAAATGGGGATAATCCTCCTTTCACAAACTCTGTGGTTGGCTGTTTAGGCGGCTTTCCAATGTAAATTAAAAAAAAATTACTTTAGTCCCTAGAGACTAAAAAAAAGCTTTAGTCTCGATGTGCAGAGACTAAAGTAACATTTTAAGAGCATGAGAAGTGAAAAGATATTTTTGGTTCCAACCGTCCATTCGTCCTATTACTTGTTCTGTGCCATCGTTCCCTTCTAAGCCCAACTAACTTCTAACTTCTAACTCAGATTTATTTGTATGAATTTGACGTGGGTTAAGAGGCTAACCCGAGGTTAGCGGCTTGGTGCTAGTGGGGCTAAGGAATCTAAGTATAAACAATTAAACATTATTAATACTAATACTGACCATTGAAACAGTAGGTTATTTTTCAATTGCGCTTCTGAATTAAACATATACAAACAAGATGCACATAGGTATATTTGGGTAAAACACACGGTGAATTTTGGTCTTCATCATCCTGATGACTATTTCTTAATGCTTCCAGTTTTAGAACTGAAAACGAAAGAAAATAATACAATTAGGTACTTAGGACCTCAACTCTCATGGCGATACCTATACTAGCACCACTGTTGTGTTCCAATAAGAAGGTAAGAGAACCAGTGGATTTATTGGCATATTTAGGGTCGGCTGATTCAAACCGTCCGTTAACGTTAACGTTAAATATTTTACTATTGGACAAAATGACGTTTCTGTATGGAATGACAGCTCGGCGGCCATATTTAACGACCAGGAGTCCGTCAACTGTGCATGAATCAACCCACCCTTAGCCCGTTGTCGTAACACTCATATCGGTGCATGCACACAGGCAGGGTGGGCGCGTCCCGGTGTTATCCGCGGGGTCACCCCGGGGCCGTGGCGGTGCATGCACACGCTGGAGGCGGGCGGGGCAGG